>CM054112.1:179272247-179845106 GCA_028673005.1 Tanypteryx hageni | reverse complement strand
GAGAAAATACGGACTTGCATGGGAGGGGGAAAGTTGGAAGTTGAAGAGGATGAAGGAAGGGGTTGGAGGGAGAGTGAGACGTTTGGCCTTAGAAAGCCGTGGGTGGAGATTCCTTCATTCTCTCTCTCTCTCTCTCATCCTTTCAACAGAGTTCCGGTCGATCGAACACGTTAAGCGAGGAAGTCAATCTGAGCCATCGGGGGAGTCAGTTACCAACCGCATTACGCCCCGTGAGTGGATCCCGACAAAGGGATGGTGTTCCGTATCCATACTCTCTTCAAACTAGGCCAGAGTGAGGTGAAAAGAAGAGGGACGGAGATAGCATCCCATCTTGCGAGAATAGAAACGGCTCCATTCTCGAGAGTGTTTTCTATCACCATAGATATTACGGTTCCAGCATAAGCTTACGGAGTAAAAGGAAATGAAGACGAGTTGTGGTTTTTTCCTCGGGGAAGACACGGAATTCGGGGAATTTGGAGTAGAATGGACGGAGCTGCGAGATAAGGAGAAATCCATCCAAGCCCGTTAAGGTTCGAATTTAATGGAAATGGCGCAATGAATATAATCAGTTATATTAGTCGATAGAATGAATTTCACAAGTACGTGTATTGACAAACTTTTTTCGTGCCGCTTTAACATATACATCGGATATAACGAGCACATGAACAAAACCTCTGATGTGGCCACCACATGACTTTCTCCATATCTGTAATATTTCTAAAAACTCCAAATAGGTTAAACGATGGGAATAATTTGAAACGAGAAAAAAGTCTGTTATGACCGGGAATCGAACCCGGGTCTTCCACTTGCCGGGCGGATATTCTACCACTGAACTATAGTAGCAGATCAATTTTCTCGTTTCTGAACGCGGATGTTTTCTTGGTTGGGATAAATGATAATGAATATTTTAAGGAACTGAGGGAAAATTTTAAATTCTTGGTTGGGATAAATGATAATGAATATTTTAAGGAACTGAGGGAAAAATTTAAAGACTTTACAAAGAACAGAAATAAAATCAAACTGCAGCCTTCTGATATTGGATATAGCCCTGAAGCTCCAACAATTAAGAAAAAAACTGATGTGGCCACCACATGACTTTCTCCATATCTGTAATATTTCTAAAAATTCCAAATAGGTTACAAAATAATAAATATTTGAAAAAACTGCAAGAAAATTTTATACTTGACAAAGAACAGATATAAACTCAAACAATAGCCTTCTGATATTGGATACAGCCACGAAGCTGCAACAGTTAAGAAACTATAAAGGAGCATTACTAAGATGTAACTAAGATTCAATTGTTAACAATAGTCGTCGGTAGGTGGCGTGGTAGTGGCAGCTAAAAATATAAGATATCTCTTAAACAATGCATTATATGGAAAAATGTTTCAAACAAAGGTTGCATAAAATCAAATTTCCTACAACTTTTATTCAAATATATTTTTACATTTATCAAACATTAAAGCAAATATTTCAAAACAACGGATAAGTGACAAGAGTAAACACCCACTACCGTTCGACCGATTTTTACCAAAAACTAATCAGCACATCTACCTTTAACCAAAATGTCAAATATATAACTTCACGCTGGTATGATTAATAGTTTTTGAGTTAGAGCACCCACAAAAACCTGGTCACAGACACACACCCACAGACATCATCTAGAAAATAGTCAAAACATTTTTAGGGGACTTTAAAACACGTGTTTCCGTAAAAATCTCGAATTCGATTTTTTTCATGAAAACAATACTTTCTCTATACTTCGTATATGGAGAAAGTAAAAATGAGAACTCCATAGTCATGAAATATAAAGTTTACCTTTTCTTCAATATAGCAGCATAAAATGGAGAGCATTCTATTGGGACAGCTAAACAGCATACCAATAGCTAATGAATGATTATATCTGAATTTTTAAACTAAATTAAAGGCTCATGACATTTCATTTAAATACTTCAATGATTCTTCCTGAAGCTGATTACTTAATCCACGGTACTGAATTGAAGGTCATTCTGACATGAGTTATTTAAAGGGTCTAATAGAAGCAAACAATGCAAATTGTTTTAATTTGATTAAAACAACTATTCAAATAACCATCTCAAAAATTTAAAGATCACGAAGGATCTGTGACAGCGAGCGAACGCTCTGACGCTGTGGCCTAATTCAGCTTTGCAATATCAATTAAAAATTTCACCGGATGATGAAAAATAGGATGGGTCACTTAAATTTATTAAAACGAGTCTAAAAAGCACTTACCCTACTTAATGAGAATGTGTACCATTTTAGCAGAGTTACTCACGAAGTTCACCAAATAAATTTTTCATCCAAACATAAAGGTAGTTTTGGTAAATTTAAAAATTATTACTCGTACTTCTCAATATAATAACTCCTATATTTGAATTGTATTGAGATTAGATATATTGAAAAAGTTTCCTATTTACAGAAACTTAAAATGAAATAGTTAAAAGAAACGGGCTTGATTAAAAAGCGTCGGTAGGAAGACCGATCAGTGTAACAGAAAGCCTGGATAAGCATTCCCTGAAGCCTTGTTTCCCGTCCTCTTTCGTTCCACGGCACACTTACGCAAATAAAAAATATTGCCGGCACGCCGCTCTTGCCCCTATACCTCCCATCCACACACTTTCAATGTGAGGTCTGAGCCTGTCTCGAAATACGCAGCGGCCCCTAGTCTATTAAAATTACCTAAAACAAATCATTTATACTCAATTTTTAACGTGATTTGAGTTTTTAATGTATAACTTAAAAAGTGAAGTAGGAGTGGACTGAAAAGTATTTCTGCTATGCACTTTGATAATATCTTTACTATAAAAACTGATGAAAAAATCTGATAATAAAAGACTACCTTTATGCTAAAATACTTTACACCATTGCGTCACAGATTCAAAAATGTTGTTCGCATGCGTAAACATGTACCTTACCGGTCAACTGATCTTTATTATATATTTATTAACATTCTTCAAGAGTCACAAAAAACTTTCAGCACTAACCACAAATGCGATTTTGATTTTTTCGAATTTTACGGCACGATATTTGCCTTAATGTAAACATTTTCACCGATCTTGTCTACTAAAGCAATAATCGCGAAGTAGGCATCCAAGTAAAATCAACACGCCGTGGTACAACGCAGCGAAAGCCTTTGAACGAAACTAAATGCAAATATTTTTTCATTCCGAACAATATTATGGACATCACTTCATGTACGTTTGATATTTACGAAATTTTGTTCCGCTGCTGCAAAAGGACGCTTAAAAAGTTCGTCCAAATGCAGTGAAGTTGAAATGTAACACATTTTCACGAAAGATGTCACCCTTTATATCCTCCAAAATAAATATTGCCCATCAGAGTAAATAAGCATTTAAACAAGGGAAATTAAAGTAAAAAAAACAGGACCTCTTATTTTCTGTCGAATGCCAGCCGAGTTGGCTTTGACGCAATGTCAATTCACAAGTGACCCATTTTTGTTTTAACGTTAACTTGTTTTGATTAATGTTGAATTTGTGAACGTTTCATTGAACTTTTGCAGATACAACATTTGTTTTTTAACTATTAATATAAAAGACTAGTAAAAGAGCTTAAATATAGGTTTCACTTCTATACATACATATATATGTATTGTTGTAAAATAAAAATTTCACTAAAATAATCGAAATGAAATGCGAAATTATATCACTACTCCGGATCCTTGCGCTACATTGTGAGTTTAATATGGTTGTTACCCCACAAAATAAAGGTAAATTATTTTGAAAAACATCTTAAATATTTTATATTGATAGATTTCGGAGTCGCCTTACTCCGCCTTACCCAATGAAGGGACGGAAAAACGATTAAAATCCCCCTTATCTTATATTCGTGCCATTTCCTATTCTTATTATAATAGACGATGGTTCATTAGGAAAATAAAGACTTCAAATGGTAAAACCAATTCATTACCTTATATTCGAGCGGCAAAGGATAATCACCTAAATTCGGCCCCTTCGACAACTCTCGAATCGCTCATCACCCGCATTTCCTCATCTATTCTCTCCTCCATCCCCTCCCATATCCATTTCCCAATTTCCCCTTTAGTTTTCCCCATCCATCTTCCATCTACCTTAGTCCTCCGACCTTATGCTTTCCCCTAACCCACGACACTATCCAAAATCCCTCCTCCCTCCTCCCCTGGGCCTCACCTTTGCGTCAATCACTCGATTCTTATCAATCTAATCTTTCTCTCCCCCTTCCTTTCTGCACACTCTTCTTCTCTGACGTACAACTTCTCCCTCTTATCTCTTTTGTAAGTCCGTACCTACTTTCCTTCGCTCTCTCTCTCTTCATCACGCTTATCCCTCCGAGTTAGAGTCCTGTTCGGTTCACCCTCCTTTCTTTTCTTCCTCATTCACCCGCTTCCTCCACCCAACTTTTTCTCTTCCCCTCTCTCCCGTCCGGTCACATTCCTGCCCCCTTTTTTGTCATATACTGCAAACACTAAAAATTTTGATGTGGCCACCACATGACTTTCTCCATACCTGTATTACTTCTAAAAATTCCAAATAGGTTACATGATAATGAATATTTTAAGGAACCGAGAGAAAAATTTAGACTTTAAAAAGAACAGAAATAAACTCAAACCACAGCCTTATGATATTGGATACAGCCACGAAGCTGCAACAGTTAAGAAACTATAAAGGAGCATTACTAAGATGTAACTAAGATTCAATTGTTAACAATAGTCGTCGGTAGGTGGCGTGGTGATGCTAGCTAAAATATTACTTTTAAAGATATCTCTTAAACAATGTATTATATGGGAAAATGTTTCAAACAATGGTTGTAGAAAATTAAATTTCCTACAACTTTTATTCTAGTAAGTTTTTACATAAATATCAAATATTAAAGCAAATATTTCAAAGTAACGAATAAATGACAAGAGTAAACACCCACTTCCGGTGGACCGATTTTTACCGAAAACTAAACAGTTCTTGTGACTTTTATAAAAATGTTAAATATAAAATTTCACATTGACCTGATTAATAGTTTTTGATTTAGATGTCACACACAAACACACACACAGACAAGTCAAATTAGACATTTTAGGGGAAGTAATTCATAAAGTTTTGAAATCGAATTCGCGATTCCAACGGAAATACATGTTTTAAGGTGGTTTTTGGTAAAAATCGGTCAACCGGAAGTGGTTGTTTACTCTTGTCACATCCGTTATTTTGAAATATTTGCTTTAATGTTTGATAAATGCAAAAAAGTACTTGAATAAAAGTTGTAGTAAATTCAAATTTTCTACAACCTTTATTTGAAATATTTCCCCATATAATGCATTGTTGAATAGATATTGTAACAACTCAACCAGAAAGTTACAGTTTGAGTTAATTCCTGTCCTTTGCAAAGTCTTGAAATTTTCCCCTCAGTTCCTTAAAATATTCATTATCATTTAATCTAGTTGGAATTTTTAGAAATATTACGGGAATGGAAAAAGTCATGTGGTGGCCACATCAGATTTTTTTGCTACCGCGATAGTATAGCAGAAAATGAGCGTTGTTTGCGGAACGACCGGTCAAATTAGACAGTTTCTTGACGGTTAGGGGAAATAATTCATAAAGTTTTGAAATTTGGCACACTTGTTCGTTAAGGCAACCTAACTAACATATCAAAAGTTGGCATGCCTGATATGTACGCGTCGGCCGCTATGGCGCCAATATGGCCGCCGGTGCACGACCCGCTACAGGCCTTTCGCAAATTACTCGAAAACGGTCCAATCTGGCAAAACTCTACGTAGAGAAACTTCTAGAGAATAACATTTCCTACAAGAAAGACAGAAATTTTTTGCTAATGCGATAGTATAGCAGAAAATGAGCGTTTTTTGCTGAACGCAGGCCGCGCGCTGCCTTAAAACCAAGTGTTGTGAGCTCGTTTCCACACCACCAGCTGTTGTAGAGGTCCAGGCGCGTTTTTTATGGGAGTATCCCCTTTAGGCACTAATCCGCTGTTTATTTAAATTACTTCACGTCCGTAATAGGTGTCCTAATCAGTCATTCACGCTATAAGCGGTTCTGACACCACGCCATCTCTCTACGCCAAAGGGAAAAAGAAATGTGTCAACCTCCTGAAAAATCGCGACGATTTACATGATGTAATCTCTGTTTTTAACAACCCTTTTCTCTACGCAAGATGAAATTGCAAATGCCGGTGAGCGCAATTCTGGTTCTGAAGTTGAAGATCAATTCGAAGATGAAGAAGCTTCGATTGAAATTCCAAATGATTATGACACTTATTACTTATGTTAAGTAACTGAAATAAACCATGAATTTGTGCCTAAAGGGGATACCACTAAAAACGCGTCTGGAGCTCTACCACAGCTGGTAGTGTGGAAAAGGGCTCACAACACTTGATTTTAAGGCAGCGCGCGGCCTGCGTTCCGCAAAAAACGCTCATTTTCTGCTATACTATATGAGTAGAAAAACACTGCAAAGAATCTTTCTTGTAGGAAATTGTATTCTCTACAAGTTTGCCTACGCATAGTTTTGCAGTAGAATTGGTCGTTTCCGAGTTATTCGCGGGCCGTGCTCCGGCGGCCATTTTTGCGCCATAGCGGCCGACGCGTACACGACATGCCTGTCAACTTTTGATACGTTTGTTAGGTTTCCCTATCAAACAAATGTGTCAAGTTTCAAAACATTGTGAATTATTTTCCCTAAGAGGAAAAAAGTGTCTAATGTGAGAAAATGGTCAAAACGTGTTCAGGGCATCTCAAAATGTGAATTTCCATTGAAATCTCGAAATAGATTTTTTTCATGAATACAATACTTTCCCCTATACTTCGTATGGAGAAAGAAATAACATGATGGAAAAGTATACTCCATAAATAAAATACACAGATATTTCAGAGCCGTTCTTAATGGGAATACGTATGGAACGATATCGAAAGATTAGGTGATTCTCGAATTTTTATCCCCGAAACTATAGTCTCGGGGACTATTTTGTAGTAAATATTGTTCTCTATCCAAATACATTTTCAAATCTATAACTCTCAGATAATATAAGAGCATGGGTGATGAATATATGGATTTTTAATGGTTGTTTGCTGAGAGAAACGTCTACGCGATCGATGTAAACAAAATATGCGATGTTTTGCTCGGGATTTCTCGAATTTTTACCTCCATAACTATAAGTCGTAATTATGCGGTCTCTAGACCATCTTGTAGTAAATGTTGTTCTTTATCCGAATAATTTTTTTAAATCTATGCCTCGCAGATCATATGAGAGAATGAAAGAGAATTATATGGATTTTTAATTGTTGCTTGCTGAGAGAACTGTCTTAGCGATCGATATAAACAAAATATACTATTTTTTCCGCGGATTTTCTCGAATTTTTATCTACAAAACTATAAGTCCTATTTATGTGTTCTCTAAACCATCTTGTTGTAAATGTTATTTTGTATCTGAATAATTTTTTAAATCTATACATTACTGATCATATAAGAGCTAGGGAGATAAAAGTTTGATATTTCATTGTTGCTTGACGGATGCCATTTAACGAGATACGAGTGTAAGTTGATTAAAGTGATTATGTAAAGTGGAAGTTTTAATTGACGGATTCAGTTGAAAATCACAATTGGGCGATAAATTTTAATAAAGATCACTCATACCTAATTAAATTAAAATTCATCCAGCGGTTTAGGAGATGAAAGTTACGACGGACGGACGGATGGACCGGACGTGCCCATAAGGCGTTCCGCTGTTACCGCTTCGCTGGTAAAGAACGCCTAAAAAGCGCTCCGTGCTTCGGTTTCCTCGCTCTTTGTCTCTTTCTTTTTCCCTTCAGCGCCGGTTTTTTTTACATACTCCTTCACCTCCATCGCTCTCTTTAAATAAGCTTCACTGTTACCGACACAACGGATTCAGCTGCCCGCGTCGAATTAAGATCGCAACAATGAAAAGGAGTGCGGGGGGTTTGAAAACGAAAACCCCTCTCCTATCTCAACTTCAAGGTCCACAGACTCCTGGATACGATCCTTTTACTCAGTCATATCTCCTTCTCCCTCCGCTTTCCCATTAAGCTTGCATAGTCCTTCCATCGTCATCCATCCATTTCCTTTCCCCGATAAAAGAAAACGTCCGCCAATACACACTCCTCGGACGTTTAACTTTCTCTCTCTCTCTCTCGTGCCACCATTCAGCGTTTCGGTGCTTGTTTTCCCCTTGATATCCCCGCATGTCGTTAGATTCTCTTTTGTTTAGTTACTCTCGTGGCGTCTCTCGCGTTCTATTCGGCTCCTCCCAGATTTCCTCGATTACTTCCTCGTCGCATCTCCTGCGTCCCGATACTACCTCCCGGGTTTCCCCTTTTCCCCTGAGGCAAAAGAGGGAGGAAGCGTGTAGAGAGAACGAGGAAGAGGGAGGACATGATCCTCGTGTGTTTTTTATATCTGTTCCCAGGTGGGTGGTTCACTCAAGTACGCCAACGCGTCAGCTACTCGCTCCCCACATCCTCCCCCTCCCTCCGCTCTTCTCTTACTCCCTCTGCTCTTCTTCATTCACTCTCCGCTTTTTCTCCCTCGCTCCGCTTTTACTCTCCCTATCTCCCTTCGCTTCTACGTTCTCCTTCCATCTCTCTGCTCACCTCTCTCCCTCCCTCCGCTCTATCTCTCTGTCTCCCCACTTTTCCTCTCCTTTTATTCCTTCTGCTTAGCTCCCTCCCTCCGCTCTATCTCTATGTCCCTCCGCTTTTTCTCTCTCCTTCCATCTCTCTGCTCACCTCTCTCCCTCCCTCTGCTCTCCCTCCCTCTGCTCTCCCTACCTCCGCTCTATCTCTCTGTCTCACCACTTTTCCTCTCTCCTTCCATCCCTCTGCTTAGCTCCCTCCCTCCTCTCTTTCTCTGTCTCTTTGCTTTTTCTTTCTCCTTCCATCTCTCTGCTCACCTCTCTCCCTCCCTCCGCTCTATCTCTCTGTCTCTCTCCACTTTTCCTCTCTCCTTTCATCTCTCTGCTTACCTCCCTCTCTCCACTCTTCCTCTCCCACCCTCCGCTCTTTCTCCATCTTTCCGCTCAACTCTCTCCTTCTTTACTTTCGTTTTTCCTTTCTCCCTCTGCTCTTCCTCTAATTCATTTCTCGTTCTTTCCCATCATTCCTCACCACCAACAACAGTACATCCCTCTCCTCAAAATTCTCCAATCCGTATCTTGCACTCTCTCCATCTATCTAACAAAAAATATATTTCTCCCAGCGTCGGCCGCCGCACACAATCATCCGAAGCCAGCGAGCTCATCAGAGGGTTCTCAATAGAAGAGGGGGAGAGAAAAGCCGTAGCTGTGCAAGAGGTGTTCAGAATGCTGGCAAAAAAGATAGAGATTCGAAAGGAGAGATGGAATAAGGAGGCAAAACGGAGGTAGGAGGAAGAGGTGTGAGGAAAAGGAGAAGGAAAGATGGGCGGATGAGAGAGTAGTGAAGAAAGAAGTTTAAAGAGAACAGGGAAAGAATCGGTAGACGAGAAAGAGAACGAAGATGTTAGAGATGTAGAAAGAGAAATTTAGAACCGGAGATATTGGAAAGAAAGCATAGTAAAATTGCACGAAATAGAAGTTTGCCGCGAGAGAAAGAGAGTAGAAAGAGGAGGTATTATAAATGGAGAGTACGAAAAGCAAGGAGAAGGAGAATAAGAAGAGAGCAAAGTGGGAACGGAGTGTTATTTTTGGTCTGGTTATAAGAGGAAATAATGAACGGGAAAGGAGAGCGCGGAAAGGAACGGAGAGCGGAATGACAACATAGGCACTGTATCGAGAAAAGGGCACGGAGCGAGCATAAGGTTACGGCGGTAAGTGGGTGGAAAACGTAATTTAAGATTGTTATGGGCGAGGAGTGGTAGGCGTGCGAAATGTGGGTGGCGGGAGGTTGGGCACCCTACAGAAAGCCTTTCGCAGAAGGGGAGATGAGGAAATTGCCTAGGTGAGAAGAGAGAGAGAGACAGAAAGAGAGGAAAAGGAAAGCTTCGGACCACAGTAACATATAAAAAGGTTTGAGAGTCGACGGCCGCAAGGTGCGAGCGTTGGCGTATTGTGTTATACATAGGAGGGAATTTTCGATACGCTCTGATTTCCGAAGCTGGAAAAGGTGTGAGGAATGCCCACAGGCGCTGAGAAAAGCTAAAGGTCGTGGAAACTACCAAACAAATATATTCCAGGAGGAAAAACGCATTTGACGAATGGCATTTAAATGCTTTCTTTTCGCGGATGATTAAACAGACGATGTGTTGTTTTTGCGTTAAAAACGTGGAAAGATTAATATTTAGATATTTTAACGTATTAACCGAAATTTTGATTCGAAACAGAAGTCAGTGTATATTTGTCTGCAGGCAGTTAAAAAGAAGCAAAACAATTTGCAAATTAACATTAAAAATAATTTTAAAAAAGTTGCATAGGCGACAAGACGAAAAAACGCAAAAAAGCTGTTTGATCATAGGATATAGAGTATGACCATATGACAACTTTTCAGATGCATGGTTAATAATAATGGAAATCATCTGTTCCGATTAATTTTAGGAATCAAATTTTTGACTTACACACAAAATAGGTGATTTAAATACCATTCCTTGTTTTATCAATGCAATCCAATAACAATTTCCATTTCCCACCAGCTAAGCAATGTAAATCACTTCTTTGTTTTTTTTATCCCTTTTTTATTTGTGCTTATGACTTTATTTGTCCACCGTTTCACCCTTCTGTCAGTCCGTATTGTATTTAAAAATAATTTCCGGAAATTTATTTTTGTCATATATCTCTCGGAAAATTCTTTCCACACATATTTACACTTTTGTATTTTTTTAAAAGTTTCTGTTATTTGGAAAAATCTGAACTTGGAAGTATTGATTCTTAAAATTTTTTATTTAAGACAACTTTTTAGGAATTCGATACGATTCGGTATGAGGATTGATCAACAGAAAGAGGAAGATACTTTTACACATTTAGATCTTTATATAAAATATAACTTCGTGAGAGATTTTAGTTTTCACAGATAAAAAATTTACAGGGAATTGATACATATTTTTACCTCGTAAAGGGCAATTGTTATTTATACTGTAGATACCTAAGATTTGATTTATCAATTTTTGATGCTTTAGTGCTTATTCTCTAATTTGTTTTCAGCTATAAGGTGATATAGTTAATTCTCTAGTGAACGGTTATGTATGTTTGCCTTTGTTATCATTATTATGCTCATTGTAAAAGATCGCCAACAGCTGTTTATAAGCTAGTATAAATAAATAAATAAATTTTATCTGTTTAAAATATCAAAACTCTCCAGTGAGGTGATAGAAAGTTCATATTAGTTTAATGAAGGCAATTCTACCTCTTACATTAACAACGCAACGTCGCATTATTGAAAGCAATCGTAATTCATACTCACTCAGTATAATTAAATTTCAAGTTCTTCCGCTCAAATAGCGGCATACATTCAACAGGTAAAACATTCTTATATCGAGAAACCCCTTTTCATGGTGAGAGGGCGTTAAGAATGTGAGTCCAAGGCAGTTTGAAGTTTAAGGAGCTCGATCTAGCCTCCAACGGGTACCGTTATATTTTCGCGCAAAAATATTTTCAACCAATTTAGGCATCATGGGGGCTGTTATTGTATGCTACTGTTTGTGAGTTTGTAATGTGACGACAGAGGGAGGGGTGAAACGAAAGGTATTTTTTTCAGGTTCTATTACTAAATATACTCGAATCCATATCTCGATGACGGTCGACGGAGGTGGAGCTTTTATTCTTCATCCACTCGCATTGCCAGACTCTCAAGAGTCGTCAATATACGACCTGTGACCCTCAAGAGCATTTTATGAGGCCTTCGAAACTACGTTGAAAAATTCATCCGTAATCTACATAGACAATTTTATATCTGTTAATTAAAGTTACGTAAACATGGGTAAGCATATCTAAAATTGGGAAGTCACCTTTCTTCCTAAAATTTTTAACTGACCAGCTATTCATTGCACTACCTCTCAGTTACCCATTGCGCGTAGGCCAGAGGGAATCAGCAGGTCGTAAAAAAATTGAAGTTATACCTGCAATTCAAAATTATAATGTTTTATGTTTAGAATTGATTTTCACTCATACGATACCACTATATCTGTAGATAACTTCTCACGTAAGCTCTTATGCGACCCGTCCAAGCATTCGTAACTAACAATGAAGTACGTCATGTAGATAAGTTCGCCAACCCCTAGACGACCCTATCAAATAAAACCTTTTAATGAGTAGATGGAATGATATGATCCGAAGATCCTATGCAGACAGGCATAAGCTGTGAAAGATGGAACAATTTTTGAAACGAGAAAAAAGTCTGCTATGACCGGGAATTGAACCCGGGTCTTCCACTTGCCGGGCGGATATTCTACCTCTGAACTATCGTAGCAGAACATTTTCTCTCGTTTCTGAACACGGATGTTTCCCTTGATGGTCACTAATTTACATTAAAACGATTCGATAGAATAAGCGTTTACGCATGATTGAATGCTCATATTTCTACAAAGGTTAGCGAGCCGAGCTACTTGATCCATGCAAGAAAAATAATTTATCACCGATACAACGAAAAATCAATAACGAGCTGATAGGGCTATGAGTGGAAGTAAAGTGAAAATTGTTTTAAATAATACGCTCATTGTAGGGCACGTACATTTGCATGATCGATTGAAAGAGAGAGTATGTACTCGGATAAGAAGAGGAAGGCGAACTATATAGGGAATTTTCTGAGAAGAGACTACATGGTTAAAAATTAGATTAGAGGAGAAAGAGTAATAAAATATTTCAGCTGAAAAAGAACTAAAGAATGTTACAAAGAAAAGAACAAAGTAAAGAACCCGGTTTAAATATAAAATCATGTATCTGGCAACGGACAGATTACAAATGGTGTTGCACACACAAACGACGCACAAATATATCTATATAGACCCGTTTTGGAGTGAAAACAAAGGGGACCTTGTTATGACCTACAAGTTTCCAAGTTCGAAGTATAGTATCATGTCAACTTCACCGTTGATATTTGGGGAGCATTTATCGATATCGCTTCCCATTAACCGGGACCCTTACTTTTTCATTTCGATCGCCAGCAATTCCTAGGAGTTCAACGAGGGTAAAGTTGCAAACGCATACGTAATCTTAAAGTCTTCCCTCCTTCCCAATTCCTTCCCCTCACGCTAACCACACGCTACAGCAATATGATGTCGCCTAATCACGGAGATGGGATGGAAATTGGTGTATTAACCGCGTAATTAACATCATCTCTCCATTCCCCTTGGCGACAACCTGTCACGTCGTTCGCGCCATCTTCCAATAAACTACCCCTACCCTCTCTCATGTCCTCATCCCACTCCCTCATATCCTCTCCCCCTTCCTCGTGCCATCACCCCCTTTCCTCGTGTCCTCACCCCTCCTACCTTACAGCGCCCAGGTCCATCTCCGCATTCTCCCTATCTCCCCCAAGGGGATGGTTAGCGCGTGGAATACCGTTTCGAGCACGAAAACTACTTATGGGATCAACATGATCCGACTTCGCTACCTCCGCAATAATGTCACTCTCGGGCGCCGTTCCCGTAAGAAATTCGCACGTGCGTCAGTACTTGTTACGACTTGTCTTTTATCTCCAGGAGTATTCCGGAATATAATCATTATAGCGATAGGAGTATATGCCCTCTGATGATATCTCAAGCCTAATAACGCACGTTTTATTGTTCCTTTCTGGTTTACTACTTTTTTAGGGAAACTATTTTGGTCGTAGAAAATAATCGGACTAATGATTTTTAGCTATAAGTTCTATATATCTCTTCTCCAGGACGAAAATTATTTTTTTAAAATGTCATCGGTACGGCTATCCTAATGAATATCTAGAAACTGAAAAGGAAAACATTTTCATATTTCAGATCATCGATATTTTTACACACTTTATTGGTGAACAATTAATAAAAATTTAATAGTCAAAAAGAGAGGAAAGAATTGTGCTTCAAGTTGTGTGATGACCTAATTTGTTTCTGCGCTTAAACGATGATGGAAATTTTGCTATAATTCCCTATCAAAAACTGATTTCTTTAGCTTCAAATTCGGGGGATATTTTTTACATAGTCTGGCAAACAGAAAAACAAAAAATATAAGCTCTCAAAAAATACACCAAAAGCTAAGACACAGTAGCAAAGTTTGAAAAGAAAAATTGATATTTCCTGGAAAAAAAGAAGGTTGGACCTGTTTACGCTGTAAACTATACGTATCGCTACTGGGAAAACTACATCGCGACGTATTTTGAGTACACGCTGAGTTGAGTTACATAAACAATGGCGCTAATAACTTCTGTGGTGACGTGCCCAAAAATCAAAATACACACCTGCAATATCAACAGCGAATCAAAAGTTTCATCCTGAACGTGATTCAATAACCGCTCTTGTCTTATATTTTAACAAAATTCTTCGCTGTAAAACACTAAAGCGGATCCACCCTTATGATATAGATTCTCAATAAAAATATTTAAAGCGACTAACTCAAAACTATGCTATTCTATCAAAGTAACGTAATCAAGAATATTTCCTTTGTTCTGCCCTAAAATTTCTGAAAATTCTTTTTCACAAATAGATATTCTATAAGCATCTGCAAAAAATTTAACATTTGTCAATAAAAAGGCAGCTTTGGGCGATTTAATCATTTTCGTGTTGTTTTTATATCAATCTTATTTCAAAACTTTAATTAAAATACGTCAAGCGCCTGATTTATACATGCAGAAATACAAATATTACAGTCTGTTGTTGTCCTTTTCAAGAAATTTACCTAACCTGATATTTTCGACCAGTATTATCTTCACGGTTCTGGCATATATGTTGACATTTTAAATCAGAAGTGAGATATGAAATTTTAACACAGAATGAGATCAAAAATAAAATATGCACACATTGGAGGCATTCTAAACATTTATTCTCGTTATGCGAGAATACAAAATAAAATCAACAAACTCAGTTTCTTTTCCTCCTCCCACTTATACACAGTTGTTAGCGGAAACGTTGTCAAGCATAATTGAATTTCCATCGCATTAAGTTCAGTGACACTTTGTATGCGATGTCGTGGGCGTACGACTTGAAGAGGGAAATTACTCGCACGGAAGCGCTTCCTCGTCTTCACGGAATTGATCAATCTACACATTTGCTAGCAAGTGCAGAATCATACTTATCAGAATGAGAGAGCCCACCTTATTACTAAAGTTTGACGTTTTATAGTTTATTCTGGCTTATGCGGGCTATTATGAATAAGAGAAGTTAATATTCACTCTTCGTCACCTCTATATGAAAGAAAAATTTCTAAATATATTCTGCACCAGGTTGTTAGAATATTCAAGATTTTTACGTGATGTTAAGAGTACGAGAGATTTTCATTTTTCCAAATTATTTTTATTGTTTTTATTACGTCTTTATGTATACGTTCAAAACATAATAAATGTCCTGCCTTAGTGTAGCTGGTATTGATATACGCGATGAGGAAACGCCTTATAAACCGCAACCCACAACACAACATCGCCTCCTAATAAATAAATCGCCGTTTCTCACGCGCCTTCGCCGCTGTCAAAAACAAAGGTTCAACAATAGTAGATGGAATGAGAAAAGCAGGTCCCGAACATAAATTTGACACAGGACCATTTTATATTTTAGGGCTGTCACCCCAAGGAAAATATTAATCCGAAAATTCCTGAACACCGTAATTAAACTAATTGTAAGATATAGCTTAACATCACGGACGATTTGCGGAAGAGGAACGCAAAAGTTTAGAGGGGAGTCCGCACGTTTTCCTTTCACAGATTGGAAAATATTCGACAAATTTGACAAGTATCGGATTTGGAAATCTTTATCGACACCGGTGGTCTATTTCAGCGTGAAATTCATAGCGCCGACAATCCTGCAGAAACGATACAATAAAAGAATCTCTCTCCGCGCGCGTGTTTGTTGGGACAATCGACTTTCCATATCCTTTGCGCAGCGCAATGCGCCAAATCTAATGGAACGCGCGAAGAAAGGTAGGAGAGAGAGAAAGGAAAGATGGAAGGAAAGATGAGAGGGAAGAGCGAGGAATGGGGATAGAGAAAGAAGCAGTTTCTCGATTGGTCGCGAGGAAGAAAAATACGGCAATTATACTTTAGATAAAGGCCGGGAATATCGCGGAGACACGTTGAATGCTTCGTTGAGAGAGGAGGGTCTCTTTTTTGTAGGGGAAGCGGAAAGGGCAAAGATGAAGAAGGGTCTTATGTTAAGCGATGCGCTTTCCAGATGACGTCTGTGAAATACTATAAAAAAGAACTTTTAAAGGGAGTGAGAATAGTAAGACTCTTTGACAATAGACGGATAAACTAAAAGAAAAGGAAACTGTTGCTGATACTCAATGCAAGCGTATGAGAAACTAAATTTTAACCGAATGATCCAGAGCTCAGTTATCGGCAGGCAAGACTAATGTCAAGTTGAATAATTTCTAGTAGAAGATCAAATTCTAAATTAAATAACATTAAAAAACTGTTTTACGCAGTTTTCATTGAACACTGTATGCAATCAAGAAATTTGATCCCGCGTGCACATATTTGATTTTGGGGGCCTCGGATGGAAGTCATATTCCGGGTTACTTACATTCTAGTTACGTACTAGAAAGTAGATACCCCCGTTAAAATATGTGGTCCCCAAGCGACCGCCCAAAACGTCCTGTGGTAAATCTGTCCCTGGGTATACGTGTAAAAGGATATCGAGTTTACATTGGAGGTGTGACTAGGTGAAATGAACATGATACCATAACATTTGTATTGTTTAAAGACACTGGTATCCAAAGTATCTCAGAGGCTTATATATGTAATTTTACAACAAAACATATTTATTATTATGTTAAATGAATAATTTAATCATAATAGCAACATTTTTAGAAAGGCAAAGAAATAAGAAGAAAGTAAATCGAATGCTTAAACTTATGATTACAGAAAATTTCACCTTTTAATTAAGTCTGCAAAGCTAAGACAAGTACTAATGAACAAAAGCACGAGCATAAAGCGGATCTTATAAATTACAAATTCATGTTTTTAGAATGGTTAAAGAATGTGCAATACATAAATTTAAAAAAGTACATGCCAAATTGTTTTGCTTATTGATATTATCATAATACCAGTAATTTTAATAGTTAAAAAGATATGGTTAAAACATGCGAGATGCTTCATTACAGTAAAAATTCTACCGCAGACCTTGTTTCTAAAATTTTAGGATTCGGAAAAGTGTAAATGACAGAGTTCAATTTTAGTTTTGAGAAAATTAACAGCAAATGGACATTTCAGTGACTGGCATATTGTTAACCAAATTGGTATCGCCTTAGAATTAGTTTCTGACACTATTTTAACACTTCCAACATGACGATTCAAGTGGGAGCCGAAGAAATTGAATTAATACACTCGTGACGCCATGTCCGACACTGAATTACAAATTAATTTTTCAAATCCAAAGTGAAGAGCTAACAAATTTCCCAAGGGATATCCATTGTACGCTTCAAGTGGATGATGAGGATTTATGTTCTACTCATACCCGAAAAATATCAAGGAAATAATATATGATTCATTTATTTATTTTATGCGATAAGTATAATTTAAACGATAAACTCTGTCACCATTAAATGATATTCGCCTGTCTCACTTTTCCTTTAAACGCTTTAAAAGCGTCGGACCAGACTCTGGGAAACTTGGCCATACAAAACTGCACGTAACTGCGTGAGCGTCGAACCTTACCGTCTGCGAGGAGAAAAAATTGGGGAAAAAGACTTAATGCTGCGTTGAATGGAGTTCATTAGTAAGAGGCACTACGCAGGTGTAGAGAGAGGGGAAAAAGTGAAGTTTAGGGGGTCAGACGGGGATAGGACTGCATGGAAATGACTCTGTCGAGAGAAAAGACAGATGGAAGACAAAAAAATACCAAGAAATTAGAGGATGATGAAGTGGAGAGGGAGAAAGAGAGAAGGGAGACGGTAGAGAACCCCGTAGAGAAGGGTAAAAAAAGATTCTGGCGGGGAAAAGTGAAAGGAGTAAAATTGAAAAACGCAGGGTACAGAGACGCGTGGAGAAATATCGAAAGGCAAAATGAAACTATGATAAGAGGATTGAATTGTAGGGGAGAAAAATGTCGGAAAGGGAGGGATAAGAAATTTACCTGGGGAATTGAAAGAGGTGCGAAATACAAATGTATGGAATATGGATGCACGCAATAGCAAAAATAAAAACGAAAGTACCGTCGAAGGTACAGGTATAACAAAAGAGGCGAGGGATGAGAGAAAGGACGATTTCGTCGCGAGCTGCACTTGAAGGAATGTAATGAGATAACACGCGGAAATACTAGCTGTCGTCTCGAAAGGATATGGCGCGTGGATGAAGGGACCGAGAGGGGGAGGGGGAAGAGGGAGAGAGGAAGAGGGAGATAGAGTTGTGGGCTCAAGAGGATGGAATCGTTAGATTAAAGAGAAGAGAGTAAGATTTCCGTACTCATTCCATTCCTTCTCTTCCCCCTCTTTCTTCCTCTCTATCGCTCTTTCGTAGTTGGAGATTCGTATTGCATGTTTCCGGAAAAGGAATTTTGTAGACGTAAGAAGGCAACAACCGCGGCAAGCAGACTGTAAAGATATCAAATTTTCTAAATGGAATAATTTAAGATGCCCTCGTCACGACAATTTTTAAACATGGAAGGAATACCTCTGCGTTGACCCCTTGTTTGATCTCCCCAGCCTAGTTTCTTAATTATTTTGCTTTTAAAAATAAACATGATAGCGTAAACATCGATAAGCGCGCGTTTTTATACTATGGTTTTGCCAAATTCCTTGTTCCAAGTAGGGATTCCAAATTTACCGACTTTTTCAATTACCGGTAATTCGGAAAATGTTTTCAAAAATACCGGTTTACCGGCAATTTATCGGTAACTTTCGATATCTTCAAAAAATTCTAAATTATAAAATAAAACGATAAATATAAATTTTAAAAAATTATTTCAAGATATGTACTTTAAGAAAAACACAACATAAATCTGAAGCAAAATCGTAAATAAACCTTTGATTAAATAAAAATGAAAAAATAAACTGAAGATAAGTACCTACATGAAGGAAAACACATTATAAACTTCATAAAGGTACTGTAGCGCGCGTGAACCAATGTGCTGCGAGGTTTGTTCAAAAAGGGAACATTATTTTTATTCTGCTATTTAATTACTATTTGTTAAAATATTTCCCACCCACAACATGGTTTTCTATCAAGAGGTTCATGTTTAACAAATCTAACAATACTACACAATGAAGTAACAACGGCCTTTCAGGAAAGATCACAACTTGACGTGTGTTATAATGACTTGAACAAAGCATTTGATTCTGTTGACCACAGGCTACTCAAACACAAACTTGCCAACAGATTCAATATTCATGGTCCACATTTGAGATCAATTCAAGGTTGTTTGCAATGTCTTCTTCAAAGAGTTGTATTTGATAGAGTTTCTTCTTCAACTATTCCAGTTCTCTCTGGTGTATCCTAGGGCAGCATCTTAGGTCCCTTGCATTTTGCTTTATTTGTTGATGACGCTGTTGATATAGTTACACTACACTCCTGCAAAATTTACTCTAAGCAGATGAATGCAAAATCTTCAAATTGATAAATTCTCCCCAGGACAACCTCGTACTCCAGGCTACACTTACTTCTTTTGCAGAGTAGTGCGCAGCTTGGAAACTCAAAATTAATCACACAAAATGTAAGCTTCTTCCTTTCAGTCAAAAATCCACCTTTATTTCCTTTTCATACATGATAAGTGGGGATACCATTCCAATTGTTTTCGACATTAATGATTTAGAAGTTATCTTTTACAGTAAACTCACCTTCAACTAGTATATTGAAAAAAACTTCTCTAATTCTATGTCTCTTCTGGGAATATAATATAGACTCCCAAAAAGACCCTTCTTCTATGGTTTCATTTTATAATGGTTGTGTGGTAAGTTACTCCTCTCCAATTTGGTGTACTGCTTGCTGCCTCTACAAATCTAAAGCGTTTAGATTAAATAGAGAGGTTTTTCCTAGCCATAATCTGACACCACGCACAGATTCCTAACTATACATTAAGCCTTCCCTCACTTCCTAGTAGACGACAGTTTTCCGATCTTATCTATCTGTATTCAATTATTAACGGTTTCTACCGCTCGCCTGAGATTTTTGTGTACTTTGCCCTCAGTATTTCCTCGCGCACAACACGTCTGAAGGATTTCTTTCATATACCCAATTTTTGCCTCTCTATTTCAAAGCGCTCTCTCTTCTGCCGGATTCCAACAGCATACAATAACCTACTGCTACTCAGGTGTTGACATATTTTTAGGTGATCATTTTAAAAAACATTTGGCTGAATTGTTCAAATGAATTGACTGTCTTCTCTTATCTTTCTTAATGTTAAGCTGTGTATTTTGTTGATGTTATTTTACTATTTTATTTTGTTATCATATTGTATTTTATTGTATTATACCGTACTTGTTTATTGTTTACAATATAACTGGGCCATTGTGCTGTTTTTGAGACAAATAAATAAATACATCAGAGTAAAAATAAAATAGTTTTAATTAAGTAAGGTGTGTAAATAAATGTTTGTTCATATTAATAAAAGTATGATGTAATGATTTTTTAAATATTTTATTTAAGTATGTTAAAGTGTACCTAATCTATTCAATCTCTTTATTGAACATAAAAATTATTATTTAGATGTTTAGATCTATTTAACAATATATTTTACAAAGATAATCAACAGTTAAAATTATTAAAACATACATTAAATACGTTCTTCTTTTACCGAATTACCGGTAGAAAATACCTAATTACAGACAAATTTAGTAAAGGATTTTTGCGAAATTTACCGGTAAACCGGTTTACCGGTATTGCAATCCCTAGTTCCAAGAGACAAGCCAAGCCGCATTGAAAAAATGTTTCTCTAAAAGACAAAAAGTTCACGAAAACCAGCTGCGCATTTTTAGTACAAAGCAGCCATCAGCTGGTAAAAATTCTTTTGAAGCAACATAATTTTTATGTTTGTGTATGAAAGAAACATCCTTATTAAATGG
This sequence comes from Tanypteryx hageni, assembly GCA_028673005.1. Classification (NCBI taxonomy): domain Eukaryota; kingdom Metazoa; phylum Arthropoda; class Insecta; order Odonata; family Petaluridae; genus Tanypteryx; species Tanypteryx hageni. Next base: position 179,823,992 of record CM054112.1, on the reverse strand, counting down.
CTGTGTTTGTGTTCATAACAAAATATAAGCAATTATGGTATTTATCAATTAGGAATTTTTATAACAATTAAGAATATGCAGAGAATAAAGAAAAAAGATGGCGAGGGAAACAGAGGGGGAGAGGAAGGGGGAGGGTAATATATTATAACAAAATATAAGAAATCTTGCTATCTTTTTGCATAGCAAATTCTATTAAGTTAATTTTTCGTCAAACAAATATATGCTTGATAAACATTACATTTATTTAGTCATTCTCAATCAAAAATGTATAAGTGAAGTGGGCAGCCTAGGATGGTCTTTGCCACGCACCAGAACGTTCTTAATAACTCGGGAAATTTTCAATTCTAAGAAATGTCTTTTTAATAACCGCCTGAAGGCTATAGTCGTCAATTACGCAAATGAAGACGAGCTTGCATATTTAAGGGCAACTGCTCATAATTTGTGATTATCCACCCTTGGAAATTATGTATTTTGAAATAAAATTCGGTTGAGATTTTTTAAGTTCAAACACGCTTATTTGATGTGATTTAACTAGATATTCGTTCCATAACAAATCAATAAGAATGAGCAGAAAACATATTTAAATATCAATTTTCTGTGAAAAGCTGGCAGAGGCAATGAAAGTACCATTAGTTTTTCTAGCAGCTAATCGTAGTCAATAGAAGTATATATTCAAGCGCATGAGTCAGGTCATTTGAATCTAAATTCCAGTTTAATCAGCAAAAGTTGTTCATTTCAATCTTGCTTTTAATTTGGTCTAAAATTTATAAATGCAGCAAATTTGAAAAAGAATGAAAACACTTATTCATATTATATTTCCATGAAATTACGTTCTGTGAATGTTATTACTAAATAGCAGATGCTGTTCTTATGGCAATTTTGCATGAAAATCTCCAACACTATGGCAGAAGATAAAAATGTATTGCTTTATATCCTACTTTTAATTCCAATCATTTATTTTTGAAAGTACTCATAGATTAACTACTTACAAAAAGAAACATATATGATCAAAATGTGCAATCAAGTTAAAAGGTATCAATGCTTATTATATCTCTCAATAAAGAAGATTTAAATAATATATTACGCCCCCCCTTCCTTCCCCCTCTGTACCTCTCACCATATTTTTCCTTTTTTCTTCGCAAATTCTTAATTGTTATAAAAATCTTATGTGGCCACCACATGACTTTCTTCATGCCTGTAATATTTCTAAAAATTCCAAATAGGTTACATAATAATAAATAGTATTTTAAGAAACTGCGAGAAAATTTTAGACTTTACAAAGAACAGAAATAAACTCAAACCAGAGCCTTCTGATATCAGATAGAGCCACAAAGCTCCAACAATTAAGAAAAAAAATGAAACCTTACTAAGACGTAACTAATCGTCAATTGTTAACCTCGGTGGTGGCAGGGTAACGTCCTCGCCTGCCAATCCGAAGGTCGCGGGTTCGAATCCCGCCTAGGTGGGTTTTTCTTCACCTTGGGCATGGATGTTTGTGATAGTCCTTGTTATTATGTTAATGAGCCCCTTGTAAAAGGCCGATTACGGCTGTTTAGGGGCCGCATGGAAATACATAAAATAAATAAATAAATAGTCGTCAGTAGGTGGCGTGGCGGTGGCAGCTAAAAGTATAATACATTTCTTAAACAATGCATTATATGAGAAAATGTTTCAAACAAAGGTCGTCGAAAATTAAATTTCCTATAACTTTTATTCCAGCATATTTTTGCATTTATCAAAGATTAAAGCAAATATTTCAAAATAACGGATAAGTAAGTGACAAGAGTAAACACCCACTTTCGATTTACCGATTTTTACCAAAAACTAATTAGTTCTTTTGCCTTTAACAAAAATGTCAAATATAAAATTTCGTGTTGATCTGATTAATAGTTTTTGAGTTAGAGCACCCACAAAAAAGCTATCACACACACGCATACATCACCGAGAAAATGGTCAGAACGTGTTCAGGGGACTTCAAAACGTGAATTTCCGTTGAAATCTTGATTTCGATTTTTTTCATGAAAACAATACTTTTCCCTATACTACGTATGGAGAAAGTAAAAATTCCTAGTTGATGAATAACCTATATAGCTTATATTTTTTTGTAATAAATTACGCCCTTCCTCCACCCTCTGTCCCCCTCACAATCTTTTTTCCTTTTTTTCTTCGCAAATTCTTAATTGTTATAAAAATTTCTAATTGATGGATATTGCTTATATTTTGTTATAATAAATTACGCCATCCCGTCTTTTCCCCTTTGCTCCCCCCACCATCTTTTTCTTTGCATATTTTTAATTTTTATAAAAATTTCTAGTTGATGGATAAAAATATTGTACCTATTTTATTATAGCATCTTATATATTTCATCTTTTTTTCATTATTTTATTTAAAATTCTAATTCGATTGTCATTAACAACTGGCATATTACTTGGCATATTACACGTGTATCACTTCTATTAGGACCCCGGTCAAAAAATTAAATTTCATCGAAATTATTAAAACCTCTTAAGTAGAATTATTTGGCCTTATATTACTCAGTTGGTGTAGTGTCTGTCGGCGTAGTGTTCTGTCGGCGTAGTGTTCTGTCGGCGTAGTGTCCTGTCGGCGTAGTGTCTGTTCGGCGTAGTGTCTGTTCGGCGTAGAGTCCGGCTACCGATAAGTGAATTGATCCAGAGAGTATGTCCCATAGACTAGAAGAGGATGGACATCCGATGACAGATGAGCGCCGCAGCTGAGGAAATTCGTCGGGGTGGATAAGAGGAAAGGATCGTATATCCGTGAAATAAGATTTACATCGAGAAGTCGTTCATCCAGGAAAGGGCGTCATTATGTATATAGGAGCCAAAAATAACGCAATATCGACCAAATCTGCGAAAAACCTGATACAAGATACTATTGCACATAATTAACACAATGGGTGAATTTTGCCATTAAACGTTAACAATTGCCAGCGACTCATTACCAATAACACGTGCGACGGGACACGATTATTCGATATAAATAAATTTGAAGTCGCCCAGTGGTTAAAATTATTGAAATTCTCCGTTCATTTTTAATCGGCGCGATTCGACATTTTCTGTGTTGTGTTCACCTAAAGCGGTCTGCTTACGGAGATACATATTTGCAGAGATAATGGGACTGTTTCTGCAAAAATTACTACGTAATAACTGCCGCAGAGAAGGTTTCATCAAAAATAACTTTACTGTAACACACTTCGCTGTTCTAAATAAGTTAATCTTCTGCCTTCCCGACTCTATCACATCTTTCTTTCCAAAGAGAAGAGTGGAAGTAGTGAGATAAAGAGAGAGAGAGAGATAAGGGAAAAAGGAAAAGGCTCATAGTTGAAAAAGGCGTGCGGCGTCATTCTAATCCCTCCCGCTGTCTCCGCCCTTCTTTTCCATCTGACGGAGGAAAAAAATGATTAAATTGTGTGAAACGAGATTAAGGACGTAGGGCAAAAGTAACTCTTGTTAGAGGAGAAAAAAGAACTTGCGGGAACGGTTTTCTCGAAAGAAAACAATGAGCATCGAGCAAGATAAATAGCGAATAAACAGACATTTTTCCAACAACAAGCATTCGTTTTGTGGTTAAAATGTTTACGAAGCGTCAAATTGACCGCGAAAACTCGTGGCATCGAAGAGATAGGAAATAAACGTGTGCGTAACAAGAAAGACCTGGCTCGAATTCGGAAATTAATTCTTTCGCACACGTTTCTCTGCTATTCGGGGCGAGGCCTGAGCGAATTTATACCTCCGGAGCATCGATTAATTGATGAGATGATTCAACTTCAGTGTATACTCTCCAAATGAGAAACCAGAGCTAGAGTTGCCTCGAAGTTATGCGCAAGAGAGTAATACATCTTTATAAATCTCCCGGGAGCGCAACATGACGGCGGTTAAATTAACCGAGCCTACAAATTACATCTGCGCTGCGCGTGCAAGAAATCAAAAAACTCTCGCGGATATAGCCCTACTTCGACTCGCATCTACAAATTAACGCCACTTTAAATGTCTTGAATTTTAATTAAGCCTTGAGTTCGTCATTAATGTGAGAGGCAACAGGTAAAAGTTTTGCAGGACTGGCGAAGATTTATCACGACGGCTAAGGAGGAGAAAACTCCAGGGATGATGCTGCCTGCCATCTTTCCTACCCAAGAAGACAAAAATACCCGAGAGAGGTTTCGTTTCGCTAAATTTTTCTTCCGTTAACTTATGGAACGGATAAAAAAATAAAATGAGAACGTGAAAGCGTTGCCAAAGAGCATATCAAAACAACTCTGAACGCGCATGCTGAGAAGAGCTTAGGTTCGAATTCGCTGAAGGATAAAACACGAGAGTGGATGAACATATGAGAGAGGCGGCTTCGAGAGAGTGGATCGGGTAAGTGATCGAGAGAGATGAGACGAAAGCGATAGAGGAAAAGAGAAAGGAAACGGATGGAGTGTGAGGAAAGAAAATGGATGTGAATGGTGATGGACGAGGAGTAGATGAGGAAAGAGAAAGCGAGGAGAGAGAGAGGGAGGAAGAGATGTATGGTGTAATATGTATAGTGAGATAGGGGTAGAGGGAGGTAGAGTGAGACTGAGAAAGGTAGACAGAGAGAGATGGAGGAAGATAGACATAGGTTGAGGGAGGAAGAAAGAGGTATAGAGTGATATAGTAAGGTAGAGAGAGAGGTAGAGACGAGTAGAGGGAGACAGAGATATTTAGGAAGTTAGTGGGAGACAGAGATATAGGAAGGTATAGAGGTGATAGGGAGAGGCAGAGGATGGTAGACGTAGGTGGAGAGAGGTAGGCAGAAACAAATAGAGGAGATTAGAGACAGAAAGAGACAGAGGAAGGCAGAGGAAGGTAGAGAAAGGTAGAGCGAGGGGATGGTCGGACCAATTTTGAGTAAGTAAAAAATAGAGAGGTAGGGATGAGAATTCTCTATGAGCTGGAACAAATTGCGAGCAGAGCGGTGTGCGCGCGCGAATGCGTGAGGATGCGCCCGTACGTATACGTGTACAGAGGGAACGAGGACTCGGATGAAAGGACGAGGAGATTGAATCAGAGTAAGGGAGATATGGACGGAGGGTCGAGGGGGGAAAGACGTAATAGAGACATGGGGGAGTGAGACAAAAGGATGAGGAGTGAGTGGGAATGGCGTAACATTGTTTGATGATAGGAAAGGTGGAAAGGACGCGAATTGAGTATTTGGAGGGAAAGGACGGAGGGGGAGACAGATAGTGGGATTGGGAAAGAGATAGAGGGCGAAAAAATCTATGAGAGCGAAGGAGTGATGGATGCCGGAAGAAGAGGTAAGCTAAGTGGGAGATGGGATTGGGGACTTGACGCGGAGGCAGAGAGAGGGGGAGAGAGAGAAAGATGCGAGGAAAGAGATATGAGGTAGTCTCAGTTGTTGAGTGCGCATCGGAGAATAAGAGCGAGAAGCTAGCAAAGTGGAGCAGGGAGGTATGAGAGATTGGTAGATGGGGTGGGGAAAGTGGGGTGGAAATAGGTGATAGGGAAACAAAGAGAGTGTTGGATGTTTGAGGTGGAATTAGGAAAACTTTGGAGGAAATGAGATGGGATGCATTGCGAAGAGGGACTGAGTGGCGGAAAGAGTTTTGAGAGTGCGAGGAAATAAGGTGAGGCGACGTCTTGGAGAGAATGAATAGATGGAATCGAAAAAAAGAGCACGAAGATGCCCAAAAGCAAAAAAGGGACGGAAAAACACTATCAGAGGAGAAACTACTTCTTACGGACAGGTGTCGTCTCTCTAGGAATTCATACCGTTGAGTTCATCGATTGGGACTTTACTGGCCAACAGAGAAAGATTAACAGAACGTTAAAACGAAAAGGAAAAAAACACAAAGGAATATATAAAGATTAGATAGAAAAAAGGTGCCATTCACATAAATGTTAATGAGAAGCTATCACTAAATATAAATAAGCTGAACTGCTTCTATCTTACTGTTACATTATCGAAAACTATTTGGACCATTACCAAAGAATTTCCAATGCATAATTTTGCAACCCTGAAATGGTAATTATTTTTATTTTTTGATAAAATAACGAGGCAATTTTGATTAGGAATTAATTTTGAAAAATCATTACCCATTTAACAATTCCTACCATTAATTCGAAAACATAAGATTGAGGTAAAATTTAAAGATAAATATTATCGAATCATAAATAACTCCTCAAGAGCTATAACAAACGGCGTAAATAGTACAAAAATAGCATAACCTTCAACGAAATATTTCTCGGGCATCAAATTGAACGTTTCCCCAAGAAGTGGTGCAAAGTCAATGGTCCTTAAAGAATTGCTCGCTAGACCTGAAAGCCAAACGTGAGATAAAAACTATCGAATTTGAAGGTCTCCTTGATCCAACATAGCTGGACTTTTAACTGGGACAGCACTTTTTGCGAACAACTCTATCGGGGCCAATTCACAGCTATAACTTTCCTTCTTCACTCAAGAGAGTTTCCAAAGTAGACTATCTACATTCTAAATTTATGGCTCCATAAATTAGCGTACTTGGTCTTGAATTTTTTCTCTGATAGCGGTGACAACCGTAAGAAATAAATGACCATCAAATGCCCGTAAAAGGGGATAAATTTGGAAAGAATTATCTGTAAGTATAATTGGTATGAATTTTAACGACAAATTTATTGTTCATGTTGATTGTTTTAAGAGAGTACCCTTAATTCGGCTATTTTACATTGAGTTGCCTACTGCTGGCAGCGCTTTTTATACAGCACTCTGCATACATCACAATTTTCACGCTTGTAGTTCTTTACTACCGAAAATCATTATTAGAATTCAAGATTACTTAAAATTATTACCTTGTACTAATTATTTTTAATCTATGTTCAACAGGATTTTATTAAATATAATTAAATAGAAATAGTTCGTGCTTATGTGTATAAGCCCTTTGATTGCAACTTTCTAAGAGAAGTATTTTTATGCTTCCATTGCCGTATGTGAATCACTACCCGAAATCACCCTTGCTTACTTTAGTTTCTCTTATTTTTAGATTGAATTTTTTTATTTGATAAACATAGCTTCAACTAAAAATACATGCTTTTCCGCTTTGAGAAAAATAATTTACTCCGGTGGACATTTTAATCCTGTTATTCTAGAAATTTTTAATAGAGATCGTTATCTTATCCACGAGAAAACAACCCTGTGACCGCTTTGCAATTCCTTCACGGTTATACTCTAGAAGTAAGTCTTTAACTCTCCGCTTTCCGTTATCTCAAACTGGACGGAAGTGTGCGCCGCAATTCATCTTCATGCGCATTAAAATGGCTCTTATGCCGACATTTACACCCGCGCTGAGAGCCCCCCCTCTCTCTCTCTCGCTTTCTCCCCGTCCCCATCTCCTTCTCCATCACGGTCCTCCGACACTTTTCCACACTCAAGTGGAAACAGTAACATCCGAGCACTATAGTGGCCGCTGTGCGGGAGAGAAAAACATAACACGTCCTTGAAAAGAGGAATGGGGATAAAGGAAAGAGGAAAAAAGAATTACAGAGAAGGACAAACAGGGCAATTAGGGAGAGAAAGGTTTAAAAATGTGAATAGAGAAAAGGAATATAGTAAACGTGTTTCCAAGTTGAGGAGTATATGAGAGATCAAAGTGGGGGAAGCAAAACAAGGGAAACGGAATGAGGAGGACTGGGAATTTAATGAGGATAAAGAAATTAAAACAGCATTAATAAGAGATGACAAATATATATCTTATTTCGTTATCAATCATTACCTATAGTAAATATTCATCTAAGATAGAAGTTCATCATTTTTTTGGAAGACGGAGAGTATTTATACACATACACAATATAAGCCCCATTGTTCTTAAGGAGTATGTCCATTGTTATGGATAAGAACGCAAAACCGCTTCATTGTTTATATCGCTTACTTTCCAAAGAAAGTAACAACCTTAGAAGTCCTTGGATTCAATGATCAATCTATTCCCCCACATCACCCTTCCTTTTCCACTTTTCTTCATAGAAACGCCCAAGTACAGAAAAATAATTGATATTTTATGTAGATTTAATATTAAAAACTTTTCTTTTTCACCGCGATATTTTGCACTCCTACAAAACTTAAAATCAATGTAAAAATTTAGAGTACAGGATAAAAATTTATCACATAGGGCATTTTTATACGTCCCGTGATGTTTCCCAAAGAACGAAAGAAGTTTCAAATCACGAAATGATGGGAAAATCGTAAGTTAAAAAAATACAGCGTAGACAAAAGTCAAGAGGAGGTTTCGTGTCAGTCGTGACGTGACTGCGGCGAGGATTTCGATCCTTTCTTAAAGTAAGAGAGAAAGAGAGTGGTGGAAAATTAATGTCGATGTGCGTGAGCGTGGGTCCACTAATCAGAGGAAACTTCTTTACTTGCTTCGTAACTCATTCTCTCGCGCACCGCGGGGGAAGACATTGACCAAATCCACCGCATGACCACCCAGAGGGCGCTCTCCGCGATCCTGTGGGGAGTTGGAGGATTTGGAAGGGGAGGTTGGAGCGGGAGGGGGTTGGAGGGAGGGTTGGACGGGAGATTGGAAGGTGGGGTTGGAGAAAGTGGGATGGGGTTGGAGGGAGTGAGATGGAGGTTGGAGGGGGATTGGAAGAGGATCGGAGGGGGCTTGGAGGTGGGTAAGACCATTCGGCCTTCATTTGCACGAAGCGTAAAAATGTTCTGAATTAGAATGAGATACGGATGTAGGGAGGACGAGAGAAGTAAGAAACGGAGAGGAATGATAAAGGAGAGAGACAAGAAGAAAAGGTTGCAAGAGGAAAATGGAATGTTGTGTTTCCGGCAGAGAAAATGCATGTTAACCCTATTCTCGCACTCCAATTTCCAAAGGTGCCCATTTTCCGCCGGTTGTTTCCATCTAATCCATTAGAGTAAGTACCTTAATATTCTTCAAATAAAGGAAAGCGAGATGAAAACAAACTAATTCGGAAGGCACAAATAGTATTTTGCTGGCGAAGAATGAAAAACTATATTTTCCTCCAGCTACGAAGTTCTGTGTGTGTTTTGGTAATTTAAACAAATAATTTTGTTTCATGAATTGACTAAAAGCACAACTCCTTTCCCAAAATAAGGGAAATATTCGTGAAAATTAAACTTCGCAACGTCTTCAACTTTGTCCTTTAAAAGTTTTGTTTTTCGTCGAGATATTTTCCGGTAAGTAGATTTTATTCATAGTGCGTTGAGAATTTATATCATTTATAAACACTCAGGAAACAAATGTTGGGAAATTTATTATTTACTCTATAAATAAACTGTTTAAAAACATTTTCATTTTTGGAATATCAAGACGAAACTACTAAAAATCTTAAATCCATTGACATATTTTTTCTTTGCTAATATCTACTGCTCTTTAAATGCAAAAAATATATGAAATTATTGACTTTGTATAACAGTCGTACGGTTGTGGTAGTACTCGCATTAAAACTGAACTGCTTGGTTAAAAAAAATGAAAATTGATTAGTTTTCTTTTTATGTAGCTCCGGTAGGGTGCGGCCCAAATAAACTTTTTGTAAAATGTTGTGCTGCCGCGATGTCAAACGGTGCTACTGGAAAAAATGGTCTGTGCAAAATATTAGCTCGATCGGACATCATTTAGAGGTGGCTCACGGGCTTCAAGGTTTCCTATCTTCAGGCGCGCGAATGACCGGGATACAGGTAATTAAGAAATCCTGCAGATGGGTGTATATTTCTCGACCGCCGCACATCGTTGCCCAAAATCAGAAAGAGACGTCTCTTGTGGGCGGAACAGAACCGAAACTCATCTGCATTGGCTCTTGTATAATGTACACTACAGCTGACGACGCGCTCGGCTGCGCTGCAGGGCTGCAGGTTCGAACTTGTCCGGCCCCGCCTGCCCGAGCCTGTCAGTGAATCGTTCAATGTGCTCAGTGCGAATTCGGTTGTGTGAAGTTCAGTTCGTTCCTACGGTGTCTCGTAGTGAGGTTTTCAGCATGGCCAAGGTAACTGTATTTGCTTGGTCCAGCATTGCAGACGTTGATCGGGTCTAAGCTGCCCTCCCACAGACAGGTTCTCGCTCTCTTCCTCCACATACACCTCACTCTCAAGCAGACGGTGCGTGACAGTGCCAAAGAAGTTATTCGAGAGGTGCAAATCTTCTGGGATCAAGCGAAAATTCCATGTGTTGAAGCTGCATAATTAGTGGCTAAAACTGAAGAAGAACAGGGAACGAGGTGTAAAAGATGAAAAATACGACAAAATGAGCTGTGTCCAAAGAAAAAATGAAGCTGACTTCGTGGAAAAGCTCGATAATTTGTTTGACATTGCCACAAAAGATGCCCTAAAAAAACTGTCAACGAAAGTGATAGGAAGTTTTTGTTATGCCAAAGAAAAAAGATCAGGAGGGTTGTACGAATGAGGTGAACAGGACGCATGTCAATATGACGCAGAAGAGGATGAAGCGAAAAGAAGCCGATCTCAGGAAGAGGATTTTGCAAAAGATGGAGCTGGAGAAGCTCAGTGAACAGGCGGCCCTAGAATCTTCAAGTACTGATACAACGGACAGTGTGTTTAGCGAGGATGAATTCCGTATGGATGAACCTAAGCCCATGCGTCGCCCTAAAAGTGTTTTGTCGCCAGACTTGGTGTGCGCGTTGGGCAAGACCAACACCTTAAACAGATCAGCTGCCTGTGTGCTATTCGCACAAGTTTGCAGTATGGGGGCTGATGTTAAAGACATGGCTGTTAGCGAGAGGAGCTTGCGGAGACACCGCCAACGGCTTCGTGCAAAGATAGCTGAAAAAATAAAGAGGAATTTTAATCCGGAGGGTCCCCTAATTGCCCATTTGGACGGGAAATTTTTGCCGGACCTCGTCAAGAATTCAGCTGCAAGTGAGAAGGGCGACAGACTACCCGTTCTTGTCTCGGATGGCGCAGAGGACCATATCCTTGCAGTGTCCAAGCTCACAAAAGGAACAAGTCAGGCCCAGGCCGTAGCGGCTACACTAAATGATTGGGATCTCGTCGGTAAAGTGGCCACAAAGTGTTTTGACAATACAGTGACAAATACCGGGAAGTTTTTCACCAATTATGTGGACTATTTCAGATCGATAGATCCTTGAATCATGTAACTTTACATTGTAATAATACTTTTTTAGGGTAAAAAATTGCACATGTGTCCTTTCGGAACACCTCTTTGGGGATTGTGACGAGAAGAAACCGCTCTTGCACCTGGCGTGCTGCCATCATATTTTGGAAATTGTCTTGTCGAGCGTCCTTCATCAGAACTTGGGTACATCAAAAGGTCCGGACAACGGTATTTTCCAGAGGTTTCAAACCACTTGGAGAGGCACAGACCCCACTGCGTTCAAAACAGGAATCACGCAGGATACCATTAGGAATGTAATTTTAAACGATGTGGATGAAATGATGATCTTCGCTTTGGGTATGTGTTTTTTAGTGTTTATTTTTAAAACATGCGCTACTGAGAACTGTATCTTTATTGCGGATTTTAGGCAGTGCAGCCACGAGAAGATTATCGTGAGCTGTTGAAACTAGCCGTCATTTTTCTTGGTGGTGTACGCCCACGCGGAATCACTATTAGAGCACCAGGGGCTATCCATAGTGGTCGTTGGATGGGTCAAGCACTGTATAGATTTAAGATCTGGATGTTCCAAGATCAATTCAAGCTGACGCCAAGAGAGCTGAAGGGCTTTGAGCAGATCTGCATTTTTCTCATCGGAATTTATCTTCAAGCCAGGTTCACTACACCCTTGGCTGTATCAACGCATCTCAACGATCATATCTTACAGTTAGTGAAAAAACTTGTTAGGTTCGTGAATTTTTTCCGATTTAAAAATGAGTATACGCATGTAAGTGCGCACGTTTGCCTAACGAGTGGGTGATGATTTACATCTACAATCTTTTACCAGGTATGCGGGATTTAGCCATGAGGTATCTAAGGTCACTCTCGACAAGCTAGGACGCCACCTGCGGCACCCTAGTGAACACCTCTTGGCTCTAGCGTTCTTCGACAATAATGTCTCAACTGATAGCAAGAGGAAGATGGTAGCTGCTCTCGAGCGGGATGGCACCGAAGACCCGCCAAAAATACTCCGCGTGACATCAAAGGAAATATCCCAATTCACTGATCGTGATATTTCTCATTTTGTTACGCGGAACTCAAGACATTTGTTCTGGTGCTTGAATCCTTTCTTTCTAGAGGTGGATCCCGAGGAATGGCCCGTGTGATGACTACCGCCGGGCGTTGAAGGTAGTAACTCATAATTTGAGAGTTGTAAATCATTCGGCAGAGAGAGGAGTCGCTCTTATAGAGAAGTATAACGCAAGTCTCACAAGGAATGAAGAGGAGAAGCAATGTCTCCTAAGGCTTATTGCAGAGCACCGCAAGCAGTTTCCCGATTTCAAGAAAGCGACACTCACTGGATCATCGTTTTTTTCCTAGATGAAGAAAATATTGTACAAGCAACAGCAGTTCCCTAATGTTAATTAATAAAGTACTCCTGAGCAGTACGAACTTTGAGGCCCGTGAGCGACCTCTAAATGATGTCCGATCGAGCTAATATTTTGCACAGATAATTTTTCCTGCAGTGGCACCGTATGACATCGCGGCAGCACAACATTTTACAAAAAGTTTATTTGGGCCGCACCCTAAGCTCCGGTCACCAGAGGATCGTAGTTTTCCTTGATTTTATATCAATAAATAATTTTGTATAAAATTCGGTTAGGTCAATCCGTGGTGTCCCACTGGAGTCCATTATGATTTTTTTGGAAGTTTGTATTTTCTATTTGGAGGAGCAATAGGTTTTTTTGTTAATTTCTTAATGCAAACAAATGTAAAGCTCTATTATTATGTCGCTCGATTTTTAACGAGTTTAGACCAATAATCTAGTTAAAATAAACATGCGGCATACAGTCATTTATGTTTAAACACATCAAAATGCTTAAATAAAGATTGGAAGTCTTGGGAGTTTGGAACTGACCAAGAACTTCTGCTTCTCCAAAGAGTTTTAAAATCAACCATAAGTTATTTTTGTTACCAGATTCCTTTAACAAACTTGACTCAGAAATATAAAACCAAACACTCGATATTAATGAGGTTTTAATTTTATTTAGTCAAGAAATTTTACATGATAGTATTTCAAGTAAGGATGGATGGCGAAAAAAAATACTGTGTGGGAAATGCATTCAGACACGTAAAATTCATCATGTTGTTGTTCACCTTCAGAAAGTTTACCATGAATGTTAATAGATGTATAAACTTCAGAAAAGTATTGACTCATCCGGTTTATATTTGAGCTTTTGTGCAACCCAGCATTCTTGAGGCCAAGGATTGAAAGGTGCTGGTATGGTATGGTAATATAACCACTCTCTGTCGGATCGATTATTATGTTGCTGATAATTTTCCTAAAAACGTTGAATGAAGACGTTTTAAGATAACAGTTTCACAAATTAATAATATATATTTTAATGGCCAGTAAGAGTTATAAACAAGTCTTGACACCTTTTGCCAACTTTAGTAAATTATATTATCGTAAACAAAGCACAAAATAATGATAATCCGTTTCAGAGCATCTTTCGATCTTCATAAAAAATATAAAATTAAGACTCGTTGAAGAACGACGCAAAAATAGAAATAGCACTAGGACTCGTAAAAGAACTAAAACTGGAACCGTTATAAAAATTATTACCAAGATCTTTTCACGATTGAAAAGCATCGAGATTTATTAACATTAATTTATGAATTATCCAGACGGGTCGATACAGCAGTGAAAAACAAAAAAGTAAATATGCATTATTCAAAGATTAGCCGATTAATGGGGCACGATCGGCGATTAACTGATCTATCATGCAGAAAATCTTTCAATCTCAATATGTCGTTGACGTCGGCCAAATGTAATTATAAAATGTGCTTCACCTAATGCTTATCGATTTTGAAATCTACTCTATATACCAATTAGAAAGGAACGATGGCTTTAAAATGAAACCGCAGATTCCGAATAAACATTTCAAAGCGTAAATAGATTCGAGAGAACCTTTATCAAACATACACTATTTTTGTCAACAGCGTGTAATGATTAAACAATGCATAATTCCTATACGATGGCTTTAAAATGAAACCGCAGATTCCGATTAAACATTTCAAGGCGTAAATAAATTCGAGAGAACCTTTATCAAACATACACTACTTTTGTCAACAGCGTGTAATGATTAAACAATGCAAAACTCCTATACCCAGCAATTTATGACAATGGTTTAAAAATGTATAACTTTTATTTCGCACAAATATATAAAATTATACTGGTCCTTTTAAATAATGACCAATTCAGTTAATATCAATGAATAACTAATATAACCAAAACACGGAATAGAATTCTAGGCGACGAAATTAATAATTCCTTAAAATTTAATAATTAATGGAAAACAATTGAAGTGGGCTACAGTATATATAATAAATGGATATTTAAACAAAACATCAAAGCAGATAACTTGAAGAATATGGTAAAGCAACAATTTCCCACGAATAGATTCTCGGGACAGTAGGTGATTTAATAATGACCTGTACCAAGTAAGGACTACTTAGTGAAACTGAGATTATGACAAACGTTATGAAGTTTACTAGCGTAATTGCCCGTGAAATACAATTACGAGTATGCATTAAATTAAGGCCATTACAATTCTTCCTCCTTTTCCTTCTTCCTCTCTCCCATCTTCCTTCCTCCCATTCTCTCCCTCCCCCTCTATCCTTCTTTGGAAAAATATACTTTCTAGTCTCAATCTTGCCTTTATGAAGAACATTATCTACCTCTCCTCTCCCTTTTTCTGTCCCCCTCCCTCTCCCTCATTCTCTGTCTCCCTCTTCCCTATCTCTCTCTTTTCTTTCTTCCTCTCTCTCCTTCTCTCTCACGTATTAAAACATTCAAAGCAGGCATTCCTTACGCATATATAATATAAGGATTAAGACGACAATACAATATCGAGGTTTTACAATGACACGGTTGGCAAGACAACATATCGTTAAAAATCTTATATTTTTCCAAAAAATATGATTTAAACGTAGAACTTGAGCGGTTTTGTATCATAGACAACATGTGACGATAAGAACAAGAAACTTTATTTACTTTTCTTTAAAATGGTCGAGCTCCGAAGATCGTAGGTCAATTATTTCTAATTTTAATTTGCAAAAGAGTAAAAACCTGTAAGTCGAAAAATTGATTTTTATTTTCTCCATATACGTAGTATAGGGGAAAGTATTGTATTAATGAAAAAAATCGAATTCGAGATTTCAACGGAAATACACGTTTTGAGGTCCACTGAACAGGTTTTGACCAATTTCTCGATTATGTCAGTGTGTGTGTGTGTGTGTGTGTGTGTGTGTGTGTGAGATAGCTTTTTGTGGGTGCTCTAACTAAAAATCGGTCAACCGGAGGTGGGTGTTTACTCTTGTCACATATCCGTTATTTTGAAATATTTGCTTTAATATTTGATAAATGTAAAAAGATACTGGAATAAATGTTGTAGAAAATTTAATTTTCTACAACCTAAGTTTGAAACATTTTTCCATATAATGCATTGTTTAAGAGATATCTTATATTCTTAGCTGCCACCACCACGCCACCTACCGACGGCTATTGATAACAATTGACGTTTAGTTACGTCACAAATAGTAACGCTCCTTTTTCTTTTCTAAATTGTTGCAGCTTTGTGGCTATATCCAATATCAGAAGGCTATGGTTTGAGTTTATTTCTGTTCTTTGTAAAGTCTAAAATTTTGTTTCTTAAAATATTTCTTATTATGTAACCTAATTGGAATTTTTAGAAATATTACAGATATGGAGGTGGTGGCCACATCAGATTTTTTCCATTTCTTTATGGATGTGACGTCATCATATGATAACATCTTCGGTTAAGATCTACGACCACATATTAAAATCTATACATCCTCTTAACGAGTATTATATAAATGCTTCGTGATAATGTTTCTCATTTAAGAGCATTGGGCTCGTTGCCATAGCAGTTGATATTTCCCATCGTTAAAAACCGTGAAAATGCTCTCTTTTTTGGATTCAAAGCAATTGTTCGCTCTCATTCGATACAGATTTGAATTCTGTTTTGAAAAGTTATAAACTTCAGTCTTTCAGCTATAGAACTGCACATGACCTGTGCCTTTCTCTTAATTTTAACTAATTTAAAAATGTATTATGCCCTGCACCAATATCAAGCTCTTCTTATAGGGGTAGAAATGAAACAAATGGGTAGGAAATAAACACCGATTACGCTCCACCACCTAATTTTAGATTCACCAAATTTTGACCATGTTTAGCTCTTGTATAGAACAATCTTTTCTGAAAATATGGCTTCTATAAGTTATAGGATTATAGAGATATTGCTCGGACGGACGGATGGACCTACAGACAAACCGAATGCATAAGGAACTTTTTTAGAAAAAAGCGCTAAAAATTGCTTTCATGGCACATCAACTAAATTTCTCTCTTTAAATATGGAGTTACTTGGTCGACAAATTATGAGCAAAACTGTTAACTAGGCGCTAGTTAAAATCGAATTTCGAAAATACTGACAAACATACGCTCTTCCTCTTGGGTAACTTCCATAATTGGAATTTGACGAGTAGAGAGCAGATGATTTTGAGGAAGACTTGATTCCATTTTCGGTTTAATGTGCTCCGTGTCGCAAGTTGAAACGAAAATTAAAAGAGCCCGGGAAGGTTTTTATTATTGATATTAAGCGAATAACGTTTATCGCTTACATTAATGGAAGATTATTTTTGATTAAGAAAGAAACAATTTACTCCGGTGGCGCATAAGAGCAAAGGTAAGTTACCGACTTCTGATTATAAATTCCTGCCAATTCAGTTTGAGCACAGATCCTAAATTAAAAAATAATGTGCTTTTTGTGAGGAATTCATACGATATACTGTTGGACATGATTGCTTCCGTCTGCGAATTCATCTGTACCACTCTGTCGCATTTTAATATTTGACCGATTCAAATAAAAGTTAATTAAACTCCGAGTCGACTACAAAGACGATAACTAATTTCAATAAAAAATTTAATATATTTGTAAAGGAACACATTTAATATTGTGATATTAAAATTAATCAAAGATGACTTTTTAGCTTGTTTTAAAAAATTAAAAAGAACGAGATGTAGTTATCGTTTTGTCGTCCGTCCCTCTCTCCTATTTTTGTCGTTCAACTTTAAAGTTTTGAGAGATAGATGAATTATTTTTTGGTTGTGTAGGAAGTAATAAAACATTACGATTTGCATTATACGAATCCTCCATTAGTTTGAATTGATAGGAGACGCTAAATTTGGAAAATTAGTAAACTTTAAACTAACATTGTAAACAGTGTATTTATGCTACGATCCTAAAATTTGACTCGCTGATAGACTATTCTATACAACAGACAAAAATTTCAAAAGTTACATTTCCAGTTTTAGTGTTTTTTTGGACTCCTTTTCTACCCACTAAGAAAAGCATGTAAATCGGTGCAGAACATTATAAAATTGTATTTTTAAATTCCTTAAAATTAAGATAGGAATCCGGGACATAAACTGTTTTGTATCTGAAAGAATGACGCTTATTTATCTGAAGACTAAATTTGAATCAGTGCCGAATGGAGGTAAAAATTTGTTTTAAATCTAGTTTAGAAACGATTATGTAATATTATGAGGTTACTTGAATCTAGAACTAAAATAATAAGCAAATTCTTTCGAAGAATTTTAAACCGTAGGTATAGAATACATTTGAATCAGATAGGAATCCGATGAAAGAACTGAACAAAACCATTGCTGGAGTATTTGTATCTACGTCGATGATGAATTTCACATCGGCATTCATTTACGAGAGCACCTTTAGCTATCATAAGATCATTGTTTTTATGTTATCTTTTAGATGAATTTAAATGTTACTCAAATTATAGAACAACAAATATAAATATAGTTTAACATAATATAAAAGATATAATTTAGTAACAATTACTAAATTAAAAACGTACATTACTGTCACTTCAATCATAAAAAAGGTTAATAACTACAAGTACCTACATCAAGTAGCTCTACATTAATTTTAAAAATTGGTGAAAGAGATATTAATACTAGCAGAAACGTCCGGCTTCGCTCGGAAAAGAGTAGCAAACGATTTTCATTATTTATTCTTTTTATTGATATATCACTTTTGATGTCATATTACAATAAAAATAATAAAATAAATTTTGAAATTTACTTACTATTGGTGTTGGGCACCCCAAGTTTTGAATATATTGTATTGTAAAGTTTTACCATTAATATAGTTACGAATTAACTTCTTGCTTAATATTCACATGGATAGATACACCGAAGCCTTTAAAGCAGCAATAAAATTGTGGATTATGACAATACTATTAGCCAAAACGTAAACAATAAACAACATATTGGTTACCGAACAAATATAAGTAGATGTATCGATTTATGTTGCCATAAATCTTTCAATGTTAATGGTAAAAGATAACAATGTTCTAATATTCCTTAAAAATAATTTAACTCACTTCAAAAGTATTCATAGATTATATTTAGGCATGAATCCATGCCCTTTATCTTGGCGTTGGCTATTCTTCCTCTACGGCACGCCATGACGTGGTTTTTCCTTGCATTTACCTATCTTTACGTGAAATTGATGGAATGATATGATCCGAAGATCCTATGCAGACAGGCATAAGCTGTGAAAGATGGAACAATTTTTGAAACGAGAAAAAAGTCTGCTATGACCGGGAATTGAACCCGAGTCTTCCACTTGCCGGGCGGATATTCTGCCTCTGAACTATCGTAGCAGAACATTTTCTCTCGTTTCTGAACACGGATGTGCATGTGCATAGTTTTTAAGCTGGTTTCCAAAGGAAACATAGCCTTATGAAATGGTCCTGTCTGTGTGTATCCCCTACTAACAACTTTTTCATCATGAAACTTGGTATGAGGCTCAATCTGTAGTCCCGGGTTAGATTCCAGGAACGTTATTTCACTATTTTTTTACATAGGAAGTCTCAAATTCATCCTGCAGAAATGTTTTCTTTAACACTTTAAAATATCTTAAAATTGTGATATCGGAGTGAGGTTTGTACTATTATAAGGGGAAAAGAATGTACATTATAATTATTATCACTGAATTTTGATAATTGATTGTATTTTATTGATTTTCTACTAGTACAGTGTTTTTGCGTTTTAAATCGCATTTTATCGGATTCTTGCCATGGAGACCGAACTCGGCTTGAGCATAGACGACTGAACAAATGAGTTATTTTCTTTTCCACTCGACTACCCTTCAGCAATGGACAGTTGATCCAGACATATCAGCGTATAAACAGCAAAATTTATTAAATTCGTTTATTTAAAAAATTCATGCAAAATATAATATCAGAAAGATATTTCGTCATTGTTTGCAGTATTTGAAGCCTGATAATGGTCTCTTAATTTGTTTTCCAATATTTCTCTATCATTGATAAACTATGAATTACAAGTGATATTTATGGTATGAGATTTCCTTGGAATGACTAACACATACTGAAACATTTCCTGTCAATATACGTAATAAATTCGGAAAGTCAACTTTGGGAAACCAGTCTGCATTAGTCTTGGTTTGAACTTCTTGTTTTAGTTTGTGAAACTTTGTTTTGCGATTTAACTCCTTTTCAATATTAATGATTCAATTTTAAGTTTAAATATATCTTGGGAAAATTGTATATTTGTTCTTAATAAATGTGTATTTTTATAATGACGTTTATTTTCTTCAAGACGAGGGTTCCATATTCACCAGTGGCGGTTGGATATTCTTGTTTGGAATTGTTATTTTAAAATATGTTTTAAAGAGAAAATTGAAGATACATAACGTAATATGCGTGCAACTTGAGCATAATATAATCATTTGAGATACAAATAAAATCCCTTTAAAATCAAGTATGCAATAATGTTCCTAAGTTCTAGGCTCGTAGTTTAAAATTAAATTTGGGAAATTTAACAAGAACAGTACCCTCGATATGAGTAAGAGTGTATATTTCATATGGTAGTATTTAGATAATAGAGTTTTAAAACTAAATGATCCGAAAGACGTTACGAAAATATATTTACATATCTTTTACAATTAATCCCTCTTATTAACGAACGCTCGAATTTGCTATCGGGCTGAAAAAGTCTGGTGAAACTATCCTATTGCAGAACGTATCAAATAAAAGGCGAAATTTACTGAAAGTTTTTATATTAAGAGAGAATAATTGAGTTGTAATGTCGATATCAGTCAATGTCATTTCTTATACTTAAAATGAACAAATAATTCGCGTATATTGATTTTTGTGCACCTTAATATTCACACTTCACTCGAAAGTATAGTTTTGGAATTTAACATTGATATCATAAATATGATATCCTCATGTTAGTAACTTGTGATGTTTAATTTAGTTTTGATATCACGCATCTGTTGTGATTGCTTGGTACAATTCCATTCAAACTCATTCTTCTCAGCATAAACATACTTTAAAGCTAAGTTTCACCTTCTCTTTCTCAAAACTTCGTTTTCTTTTGTTTTCAGTGTCACGAATGTACTCTTCATAGGAAAAGCAGCTATACACTTTCATTTGTGAAACTTCATTATTAGTAAAAATATCTGATGTGGCCACCACATGACGTTCTCCATACCTGTAATATTTCTAACAATTCCAAATAGGTTAAATGATATTAAATATTTTTAGGAACAGCGAGAAAAAATTAAGGACTTTACAAAGAACAGAAATAAACTAAAACCGTAGCCTTCTGATATTGGATATAGCTCCGAAGTTCCAGCAATTAAGAAAATAAAAAGGAGCGTAAAGTGTTTACAATAGTCGCCGGTAGGTGGTGTGGTTGTGGTAGCTAAAAAATTTAATTTTTAAAATATCTCTTCAACAATGCATTATATGAGGAAATGTTTCGAACAAAGGTTGTAGAAAATTAAATTTCCTACGACTTTTATTCCAGTACTGTTATGCATTCGTCAAATATTAAAGTAAATATTAAATAAATGGAATATCTCCTTTAAATGCGTTCTACGAAAAAGGTTTCAAGTAAAAGTTATAGAGAATAACATTATCTATGAAGTTTATAATAAACAACATTTACATTTATGAAGATTTAAAAGAGTTATTTGCCAAAAACCATAATATGGCTAGAGTAAACATCCACTTCCGGTTGAAAAATTGTTGCTAAACCTAATCATCTCTTTATTATACAGTACTCATTCTCAATATAAAATTTGGTATTGATATGAGTGTAAATTTTTGAGTTAGAGCACCCACAAAATCCTATCACATTCATACCGACAAGATAGAGATCGTCGAGAAAATAGTGAAAACGTGTTCAACAGACCTTAAAACATGTATTTCCGTTGAGACCATGTCTTCGATTTTTTCATGAAAACAATACTTTCTCTATATTTATATGGAGAAAGTAATGTGAAAGATATTTTTACTAAGGTTAACGAATGTAATATTATGAATCTCGTGGGCTAGTATTTAATATGTGCATTATAGTTATTTAAAAATTATTTATTTTGGCTTTAAATAAATTTTGATTTACAAATGCATGTATTAGGTTCTCATCATTACATAATATCTCTCGGCTATAAACAGTTTAAATTCATTAATTTTGTATTATTATTATGCTCATTTGATATTATTTTACTGAAATTTATTCCTGGCATGGGAAAAAATAAAACCGTACCTTGAAATGCACGAATCCGTCGAGTTTGAGCGAACACGCAGTACGTTTTCCGCTTTCTATAACCGCCACACTCCCCCTTAAAACTCAATCTCCTTATTGCCACCTCTTTTCCTTCGGCCATTCCATTTCTCTTGTCCTTTCTATAGAGAGCTTCTCCACCATCCCCGCTTTTTCATATATTCCCCTTCTCTTCCCCCCTTTCTTTTCTTTCCCGATGCCTCTCTCTCTCTCCCTTCTTATATCAGTTCTCCTCTCTCTAATACCCTTCGTTCCCTCGCACCCTTTCTTTCCTCACCTCTACTCTATATTCGCCTCTATTATTCCCTACGGCCTTTATTCTTTCGCTTTTCACTCTCTCTCCCGTCATCTTATTTTCCCTCCAACTGTTCGCACCATTGTCGTCTCCGCTCCCCCTACCTTTAAGTCGTCCGTAATTTTCCACCTTAGCATTAACCCTCGCCCACGCAAACTTCACTTCCCTCCCCACCCACCCACTCACCACCTCCTCTCAAAAGGACCTCCCGCCACTCTCACACTTACCCTTTCCCTTCCCCCATCTCATCCTCCCCCTTCCGTCCGTAACCTGAATTCCATCCGTAAGCCTACTGTGGTTTTTCCTAGTCCTTAGGTCTCAAGAGGGGAAAAAATGAAGACGAGGAGAGGGAAAGGAGAACTCGAGGGAGATTTTTTTACGAGTGGATAGGGATGGCGGATAATTAGAGAGAAAGAAAAAGAGGGATCCGACGCCGCTTTAACCAATCTGTTCCTTCTTCCGATTTGATATTTTTTGCATCGGTGGCTAAGAGATCGTTCCATTTTTACCCCTCTCCGTTGGGGATGCTCCTCAAACAAGTCTCGTTTGCGCGCACATACGCACGGAAGATCCCAAGGACAAAACGGCGGTAGGGGGGTTAACTGTATAAAAGGAGTAAGTAAAGCGAGTTCGAAGAAGCAGTGGGAGTTGGTGGAAAGATGGGAAAAGAGTAGAGAGTGGATGGAGGGAGGGAGAGGAGGAGGGGGAAGGGGGAGAGAGATGGCAGCGATGAGGGGAAGTGTGGCAAGGGAGGGTGGGAAATAATGGAGGAGGTAAAGGAATCAGAGCGTGTGATACAGGGTGCGGATAGAAACAAGGGTGTTGTGAGAGTGAAAGACAGGCGGGTGGAAGGGAGCGAGTAGTAATGGAAGGAGGAAGAGAAATAGAGGATGGATAAAGTGGAGAAAGGGAGAGTAAAAAAAGATGGAAAAGTATACTTCATAAATGGAGACATTTCAAAGATGTTCTTTTTAGAAAATGCGTGCAAAACGGTATTGAAAGATTGGGCGCTTCTTGGATTTCGAAACTATAACTCGTAGTTATGAGGTCTCGCGGACTGTTTTGTGGCAAATGTTTTCCTCAATCCGAATATTTTCTAAAATATAGAGCTTACAGATCATATAATAACTTGGGAGAAAAAATATGGTATTTAATTGTTGCCTGACGCATGCCATTTAACGAGATGCGAGTATAAGTTTATTAAAGTATTTATGTAAAGTGGAAGTTATAATTGAAGGATGCAGTTCAAAATCACAATTGGGTGATAAATATCAATAAGGATCACTCCTACTAAATATAATTAAAATCCGTCAAGCTGTTTAGGAGATGCAAGTTACGACACACGCCCATATATATATATATATATGTATGTGTGTTCGTCAGTGTGACGGAAGATGAGAGATCTGAGGAAAATGAATACTCATAGGATGACATTCGAAATAGGAAGGGAGGCTGAGTGAAGAGGGTTCGGTCAAGGACCAATCGACCCAAGTCGATCGATCCGATATAGGACGGAAGACTTGAAAATTATATTTTCGTCGATCCTTTGCCAGTCGACGAACTAAATAGTGGAAATATTCAATTATTCCGAATTATAGTAAAGGTCATACGCGGGGTCAAACGCTAAGGTCATCCAACCAGGGAGAACCGGTTCCTCGCACACTGTGGAAGACAATTTCATTGCCGCTGGGAGACAAAAGAAGTAGTTTGGGATTTTGGGATACGAGAACTAATTTTGCTGAAGTAATTTGGACCGGGCGTCAAGCTTAATTAAAGACGACTGCTGCTACAAGCAGTGAATATACGACGTCGCAGTCCTCGAACCTCTCTTTTTTCAACTGTTTTTGCGTTATTCTGAGGAGTGATAAGATTTTTGCATTTGTTGGGAAAGAAGAGAAGCTGGAAGGGGAGGGGGTTGAAGCCAGTACCCGAGAAAAGGGATTGTTCTTGAATGGTAAGGAGAAACACGACAACTACAAGCTGTGCATCTATTTGTTAGCGCATGTCCCAGTTTTCCTGTTTGCTGAACAGAAGCGCAATTCGCGGATACCATCTTGCTGAGACAGGAAACTGAATGGGAATGAATATACATATAAAGGCGACAGGAGAGAAAGTGAGTTAGGAGAGAGAATGAAAACCAGAGAATGAAACAGAAAGAAAATAACTGGAGATGGGAAGAGAGAGAAGGCCATTCTCCGGAGCCGAGATCCTCCGGGAGGAGGGGGAGGAAGAGAGATCTCCCCGCTTGGTCTCACGGGAGATCCCCGGAGGACAGTCATCTTGCAAAAAGGGTTTCTCTTTATCCAATGAGTAAGAGAGATACGTCATCGTTCCGCAAACATCGAGGCAGAAGCGAATATAACGAATTCAGGAACGAAAATAATCACGGGTACTGCCATTATGTGATTCCAGGCTCTATTTCGAGGGAGGAATTAAAGTATACACCAGTCGTCTAATCGAACATATTTACTGCTACATAAAGTAACCGCTTCTAAACATTTGTTAATAATGTACGCACGTGTACGTGTCCAAACTCACCCGCATTTGCGTTCATTTCATTATATTTCGAAAATTTCGGATTGTTACATTTAATTAAATGCTTCATCAAATAAAGCGTTTCTTTGAAAAAAGCCAAGTCAACCGGATTGATAAATAAACAACAAGAGTTTTCTCTTAAAAATAAAAAGAAATTATATAGTATTTGATTTATAAAAACAATTCGACCCTCGACGCATTTATTGAAGAAATTAAAAGAATAGAAATGGTATCTCGCCGAACTGGACCATTTAACCGTTATATTCAAGGTCGAGCTCACGAGTATTCACCGATGGAAATTAAAAAGCAGTCCAACGATTCGAACGGCACCCAAAAGGCATCTGAAAATGTATTCAATGGAAGAGACATGCGAGCGAAGAAGAGGGGATCAACAACGCGGAGTGCATGGAATAGAAACTGAATTATTTAGCAGGGAAACAGGAGATAAAAAGTAAACAAAAGGAATAGCATAGAGACTGAAGGTCCTTACTGCCTAAAACAAGGGAGTGACAGAGTGGCGACGGATGGCGAGAGCGAGAGAGGGGGAGGAGAGAAGAGGGAGGGAGAGAAGAATACATAACGGCCTTAGGGGAGATTCAAAGAGGGAGGAGAGACGCCGAAATGAAAGACCGAGCTCAAAATCACAGCTCATTCAACCGTGGTAAATCCTATTCCCGTAAAATAACATGCGCACGTGCATCTGCGCATTTACGAGTGCGTGTGTATGAACAAGAAGACATACGTACATATATGAGAGAGATAAATGATGTTAATGGGAGCATTGGCGAGTGCGTGCATATGTTATGAACATGTAGAAGCGCAAATAATAGGGAGTAAGGAGCTAGTACGCGTATAAGGAACTTCTAAGAGACTATCGTCCATCCGCTTTTCAAATAAGGACATTACTCACACATCTGCATTTAAAATATAATTGTCACTATTTTTCAACTCGATAGAGAATGATCGAGCTTGTCTTATGGATAAAATCAGATAGACACGTTAGACATTTCCAATAGGCGTATTATCTACTAATGGAAGATTCTAAAATAATTCTTGGTGAATACCACTGATGGCGGATGCTTTGTAGCCGTAATTCGCATCTAGTTTTCGTAACTTATTAGAGATACTTTTTGTTTCGATTTACTATTTCTCCTCTTTAACTGTCCCTGAGACCATAGTTATTAATTTCATCCAAAGCATTTTCTCTATCATTAAATGTTCTCATTATGTAAAATAAAGAGACTTATTGTAATTCCACATAAATTTTATCCAAAACGACCTAGGTTTCGTTGTGATGCAACATCGTCAGGTGAAATAAATTCTAATCCGGTAGCAATTTATAATAATAGGTACAATGGGTGGGTGGTCTCTAACATCTATTAGAACGTGGACACAACAGCGACTTTATTCCCAAAATCCTGCATTATGAAAGAAAGGGACCCAGGCATGATATTCTGGAACAATTTGAAATTATACAGTGTGTGGCTTCAAAAAACTGTAAAGTTTTAAATGATATTTTGTCTCCTTTTCATTCTCCACTTCTCGACCTCCCACTAACCTAATTATTCCTACCAATTATCACCATTGTCTTCTCATTATCCAGCTTACTGGACATCACTTAGCTCAACCGTTTTCAGCTCAACCGTATTTTCCCTCTCCCCTTCCCACGAACATACGTTTACTCCTTTCCTCCAATGATGTTCGCTCCACAATTCCTTTCTTTATTCTCCCCAACTCACCCTCCCCCACACACCCATTGTACCTATTACTATAAATTGCTACCGGTTTCGAATTTATTTCACCTGACGATGTTGCATCACAACGAAACCTAGGTCGTTTTGAATAAAATGTATGTGGAATTACAATAAGTCTCTTTATTTTACATTATGAAGAAATTCCACCAAGTGACGCCTGAAACCACTAATCATAAATTTTTCCAGTTTAATATTCAGCTAATTACGATTCTTTTGCTAAAAGATTTTCCCGTTATTTTTTAAATCAATACTGAATTATTTCCGAATCATTACTGAAGCGAACATTTGCAATTTCTATTGAAAATATTACGACTCGAAAGGTACAGGAAAAGACGAAAAAATTGAACAAGGGGCTTTATTCCTACCTTATCCACTCCATCTCTTCCCGCAATTCCATTCTCCCACTTTTTCTACTTTATCCCTGGCCTCGCCATTCATCCGCTACGAAATCACGTCTAGATATTGCTTTGGTCGCTCTCGGGTAAAATGAAGAAGGGAAGGTGAAAGGTGCGCCCTAACTCCCTCTCCATTTCGCCCTGTTCTCCTCCTACTTTTCTCCTTTTCCTTCACGTTTCCCCTCCTCCTGCCTCTTCCCGCTTTTTATCGGTTCGCTTCCCCGTTTGGGCCAATGCGCGTCAACGGTTCGAAAGTGAAAACTAAACTGTACGTCGCAAAATGTTACAAAATTAGATATGTTTACTGAGTAGGCTCAAACGATGAGGGAAGGCAATGTTTGTTATATCGCTACCGGTGATGAATTGCAGATAATTTTATTTTTTATGAAATTGCTTAAAAATCTAAAATTACCGAGAACTTACGAAACTTTTATTTGACGTTTCTTGGGGGTTCTAGAAATTGGATAAAAGAATTATAAAAAAGCCGTTGGGATTTTTTTTATAATTCTTTTATCCACTTAGCACGAACTTAATAATTTTATGGCGTAAATTGTTGACGTGACGATTTGTTAACGCATACACATTAAATTCATCATTTTCTCTATCTTAAGAAAATGAATTTCATTGTCATTTATTACGGCACAAAAACCCTTTTTGGAGAAATCGGCAGGCGGCAGGGGGTTATAAATACAAAGTAAAAATTGTAAAATTAATTATTGAATACTACTTTGTCATATAATTATAATACTAAATTTATAAAGAGTTTGAAGTTTACAATTCTAAATAAACTTTAATAAATAAAGCGCCTTTTCATATTGTGTCAGCAAATGAATCTTCTATTTTTTATATATACTTAAATCGAAGATAATAATCAAGGAAAACTTTCATATAGATTTGTATTAAAGCTGAAACATTTTTAAATGACTGATTTTTATCTAATAAATTATTTTTGCATTATATGAAAAAGAAATTGCACGCAAGAGTTGCACTTACGGAGCTGTTGGTAAGATACATACTGCACTGGACCGTGGTATTGTAATATATGATGGTGACTGAAGCTCAAGATAACTCCTTTTAACCATTAAAAGTTTGAGTAACGCTAGGATAACGCTTGAACAATAACCATAGAATGAGCTCAATAATTAATTTTAAGAAATTTTCAATTTTGAAAAAGCCAATGAATTTAAATGATCATTATGTCACATTTGCCTTGTGTGGAATATTACTTCAAAGTAATTCTAAAATTTTTTGTCAGCTTTTAGATAAGATTAAATCGGTGGCCTAAAATATCTTAGACGAGGTTTAATTATTTTGTTTGATTTTTATAAATGCAAATTTTAAACTGTTTTTAAACGAAACCAACTACTATGGTACCATTAAATGAGGTTAACCAATGATAACATTATATGAAACAATTATCCCAAATAAGAACGTGAAAAGTCGTCATCGCATTTAAAGCTTAAGAGAAACTTAAGTCACTTTCCCCATTTCCATAGAGCAGAGTGATTTTCTTTTCTGTGTCGATGTCATTAAAAATATTTCTTACATGTTTGTCTCTCTGAGAAATTTCTATTTTAAAAATTGCAATGAAGCAGAATCTTTTTTTAAGTATGTCTAATATCAAGACATTCACTAAACACGATTTTACAAGCTGCACTGAAAATTAAAATATATTTCAATGATCCAAGTTATGTTAATATTTGGAATACTACTGTCACATTTGAAAGATAAAATAAGGAAAAAACTGCTGAAGTAGACAATAAATGTAAGTTTTTCCAAAGAAGTTTTAGAGAGACAGACGAACAAACCGAGAAAACGTGCACAACGAGACAAATTACGGAATCGATTGGCGAAAAAATTAAGTCACTATCTGCTTTTGCTAGCTTTGGCGCATTAAATAATCAGACGGACCTCCAGAAGGAATCGTACACAAAAATACAGAATACTAAATCGATCAGAAAAAAACGAAGTCTCTATCTGCTATATTTTAGGTGAAATCAGCGCAGTCAGACAGACGGACAAACCGAACGCGTATGCGAACTTTTTTGAAAAACCGCTAAAATTAACGAAGTATAGAAGTGAAAACAACAAAAACATATTCTAGATAAACTAGAACTAGAAATTTTAGGGAAGAAGCTACACCATTAAGATGATATGTAAGGAAAATTTGAAAACAGAAGAGGAAGAGAAGACAAAATTAATCAGACGTAAGATCAAGGGGAAAGACAGAAATCACGAACTGGAAAAGAATGCGGAAAGCAGGATTATGAAAAGAATCCGGTTTAACCTAATATCGCGGATCTGTCTGCGGATAGGCTACCAATGTCGACGATCGTCATCGCATTTATGAATTATGGCGGATAAGCAAAAAATCTTCATTTGTTGTGTTTGAAAAATTTTAGATTCCCAATTTCGTTTCATTTCACGCATTTCCAGGTACATGTACGTAGCACGTTTCAAAATTATATCGGGTATCCTACTTTATATCACATATAAAACGGAATAAACTCTGTTTCATAAATATACTGGAAAATATTGAATTCATGGAAAGGAATAAATTTTCGCAATTAATTGAATCCAGTTAATCCTTATTCACACAATCCCAGCTGACCTCCTTTTGTCTGTCGTTAAGGAAGAGTTACGGCGAATAATGTAGTATATTGGCTTCCGCGATTAAGGCCTTCGTGGCTGTAAACATCGATTAATTGATGATTAGGTTCATAAAACAATCAAATGAAATTGAAACAGATAAATTGCTTTCGCCAATTACAACGAGGGCGTATTACCGTGTATTCGGTGGTTATTTATCTTACAATATGGTATGTACCACCATCATTTAGAAATAACATGCAAACATGATTGTTAATTTAACATTTATTCTCATAAAATCGTAGTAGAGCAATTAAAAAATTGACAAATGCGATAAATGCGCTGAAATTGAAAAAAAATATTGATGAAATTACTTAAGCCAAATAACTTATAAATGTTTTCGTTAAATGTGAATAGAATAAATTATGAGAAAATGTTTGTATAGGTGTTACCTGCAATACTCGTTTTCTGTGCTTTGATTTCTTCAATTCAAAATGGGCCAAATATATAAATCCATCTGACAATAAAGAGTTGATTTTGAGGCTCCATGGGCATTGTATTTTTTGCTTTTTCAGAAAATTTACTTCATAGAAATTAGACAAATAATATTTATTCCACTTCTCCCATAATTGCTCGTAAATACGTACTTATATTACAAGACGTGCAGTTCAATCAAAGGTTTTTATGAGATAAATAACTTAGTTTTTTCGCAGATTCATCAATTCCAATTACATCCCTATTTCTCACAACTACGAAATTTGTTTTCCTAAATGGGCGTTTTTCCTTCATCAACATCAATCTATTACCCTTATTCCAGTTTTCTCTCCTCGACTCTGTTCACTTTTCCCACTTTTATCTCCCTCTTTCTCTCTCTTTTTCCCTCTCCTACTTTCTCGCCACTCTTCCTCTTTACGGTCATCCTTCATGTTTCGCCAGCGGTTGGAAGTGACGTCACGACTCATTCCTCTATCTCTTCGCTCGTCGGAACGCTCGTGTTACGGAGCGACATTCCTCATCGATCAAAATACATACTTTCGTCTTACATTTCGCAAAGTCGGCAGTGGACGTCGAAACCCAAACAATCAAGAAGACAAAGGTCCCTTTCCCTCGCTCTTGTGTTTTCCTCCCTCTTTCTCTCGCCTTCCAAATCCTGAGGGAACTTCTCTCCCGTTGCTTTCCAAATCTGTCCTCCAAGTAAAACAAACCCTTCTCTCACTTCAAATTCTCCCTAACTCTTTCTATGCCTAACTCTCTCTTCCTCCCTCTATCCACTTCCCTCTCACACTCACTTCCCTCTCTCTATCTTTCCTCTCCCTTCCTTTCTCTCCTTCCTTCTCTCCTATTCCTTCCTCATTATCGCTCTTCCTCTCTCTCTCTCTATCCTTTCCTCTCTCAGTCTCTTCCTCCCATTCTCTTCTTCACTCTCTTTCTCTTTCTATCCTCTCTCTCCCTCCCTATCATTCCTCTCCCTTCTATCTCCTATTACGACTATTCTCCCTTTTCCTCTCTATCTCTCCCTCCGTCTCTTTCCTTCCCTCTCTCTACCTTTCCTCTACCTCGCCCTCCCTACCCTCCCCATTCCGATTCGCCCTCTTCTCCCTTCTTCCATCCAACATTTTCACGCCATCATATCCGCTTCACTTTCAGCTCGCCTTATTTTTTCTCACAGTCCATTTCCACTCACCCTTTTTCTCTCTCACTCATTCTCCCTCATAATTCATATCGCTTTTCTTAACGTCATATCTAATCCTCCTCCATTCCCCTTAGTCTTTTCTCCCTCCATTTCTGGCTTTCTTTTCGCACTCCCTGTTACCTCTCTCGCGTTCACTTTCCCCTCCCTTATCACTCTTCCGTGCAAAACCTATTTTTCTCCCTTCTTTCTCTCTCTCTTCCTCCCCATCCCTCCCTCTCCCTTGGCCTCCATCTGCACTCTGTCGGGCTCAGGGCCTTTCCTCCGCAATCGATGAGCGGGAAGGAGAGTGTACCGCATCCCGCAGATGGGACGAGGTAAAGGGGTTAAGGGCAGTGGAACGGGAAAGGTATGGGGAGTAAATAGGAGGCAGGGAAGCGGGGGAGGGAAGGGCGGGAAAAATAGGGAGGGATGGGACGAGAAAGGGAGGGATCGGTTGGTGTGGTATAGATAGAGGCGGTATGGCGTAAAAGGAACGCGATCGGTGAGACGGAGGAGGGGGAAAGAGGTGCGGGAGAAAGGGAAGGGGCAGGGAAGGTGGTAGAGAGAGGGGAGGGGAAAGAGAGAGGGATGGCTCGGTTATTTCGGGTTTTCCTCCAAATTACGACGGAATGGTGCAAGTCTGCGAGAGCGAAGCCGTAGAGAAAAAGAAAGAGGGAGAATGAGAAAAAATCGTCAGGAGATATGAGGAGGTGATAGGATGCTGCGGGAGACGGGGGACAGAAAGTAGATTTGTGTGTGTGTGTAATATGGACCCTGGAATCGGTGGAAGGGTATTGGGCGTAGATGAGGGCAAGCTATAAGGAGGAGAGAAATACGAATTGAAAAATTAGAAGAATAGGAAAACGAAAGAACTCCGGACGACTTATATATGAAACCAATTTTAAGTACAAACCACTATTGTATTTAAAAATTTACCTTCTAGTTAAGTCTTGATTTTCTGGAGCTTCATCGAAGAAACAAGGAACAATAGCTTTGTATAAATTCCACTACATTGAAAGAAATTTTCCTCTGGTTTCAACGTAACAACGTCATCATCAGCTGCCAAATCCAAATCGTCAAATACCTCAAGTATATATATATATATATATATATATATATATATATATATATATATATATGCTCGGAGAGAAACAAGCAACCAATAGGAAATGGGGGGTTAAAAACAGAGTGATGCATTAATAAATAGCAGCTGCAGATGATTTGGGGAGGAGGCGACGAGGGAGGAAGGGGAATAGGCGAACGGTTGAATGCAGCGGAGATTGGGAGGAGATGAGATGTTTGTTTACTTGAGTATTATGCGTGTTTTGCAAGTGGTGAATAATTTCCAATCGTTTGAGGTTATCAAGTGTAAGAAATATTTTCCTTAAAATATAAAAATGAGACTTTGAAGTCTGAGGAACGATTAGAATCGATAAAATTTTTACCAAAGAGTGAGGTTGGATACTAGTTACGGAAATACGAGTATTCAGCATGTTCTTTAATCCTAATTTTAAAGTTTCTTCCCGTTTGCCATATATGTATAAACTTACTTTGGAAACCGCTAATTTGTAGGTGTCGAAACTTAAAATATCATTAATTTATCATTATTGTTAGATTTAAGGTTACCTAAGATACGTAAATTATAATATGGCTGTCTAAATCCAACCGAGGAAAGCAAATTACCAAATTTGAAGCTAGGGAGGCCGAAAATAAGTACTTTTCACCATCCGGACTCAACTGATGTAAAAAGAGAGAGAAAGATGGAAGAAACATTTTTAAACTAACTAACATGCGTTGATCTCTAAACATAATGATTTATATTATTTTAATCTTTCAATAAAGAGGAGTTTTTACAAATATATTGTTCCTTATTACAAAAACTTTGCACACACCTGGAGTATTTGCCACGCGGATTGCATACAATTAGGATTAAGATTTTGGGGTTGCGTATATGCAAGGATATTACATATGGCATACAATTAATCAAGCTGAAATCAGAATATAATGAAATCCTTATTCTCTTGGTCACTTAGGTCATTCTGCACGTAACTCTAAATATCTCAGCCGTTTCTTCAGCCAGTTCAACCAAATTTGGTAGGATTGCTATAATATATTATATTCATAATATCCTTATTCTGTATGTTGGTTGGTCCGTCCGTCCGTTGGTCTATAGAAATCCCCATAAGAGAACACTTAAAAATACCTTTTTAGTGCTCTTCGTCAATGCTAAAAAGCACTATTATCTTCGTGATGTCCGTCCGTCCGTCTGTACGCATATATCAGGGAAGAATTGGCTTAACCGATTTCAACTAAATTTGGTAAATATAATATTCACATAAATTAATGACCAAAGTGGCATATTTGGACCGGATCGACTTAGCAGAAGTGCCACAATTACAACGTTAAACTTTTCGGTAATTATGAATTTGGAAGGAATTGCTTCAATTGATTCTAATGAATTTTTCTAGGAAGGAGGAGTGTAACATATAAAAACAAAATCAAGAGGTACATACATAAAGCAGGGCTGCCTCAATACAAGAAATAAAAAACATTATTTTTACACATATTTGTGTTAAAATCTGTATCAATTTGAACCAAATTATAATATTTATAATGTACACATATATAGAAAACCATAATAGCATATTTAAACTTAATCAGCCAAACAGGGGTGCCACAATTACAAATTAAATTCTTTCACTAATTATGGAGTTGGAGGCAATTGGCAGAACGGATTTCAATTAAATTTTGTGTATGAGATTTATACAACATACCATAATCAAATAAAGATGTTTAAAGCTGAGATAAAGAGCAGGGCTACCACAGTAAAAAGTAATATAATTTTTCTTTTACACGTAATTCTAGAGAACTGACGACATGGATTTTAACCAAATATGATGTATATTATCTTTATAAAAATAAATAAGAAAATTATTATATTCAAACCGGGTCGACTAAACAGGGATACTACAATATCAAAGTTAGAATTTGTCTGCAACTATTAATTTCGAAGGTATTGGCTGAACGGATTTCAAAGAAATTTCGTTTTTGGGGAGAGTATAGAATGACAAAACGAAATAAACATGTTTAAAACGGATCTAAAAAGCAGGGTTGCCAAAATATAAGTAAAAATAATTTTCTGATTTCAAAGCAAATATACATATTAGTATATGATTATACTACGGCGAATTTGACGAAAAGCACTTCTGTACAACGGGAAATCCGTGTACTTGTTTCACTTGCAGGCTTTTTTTCTTTCGCAAAATTAAATTAGAAGTAACTGACCCACGATCTTCGGACCTAGACCATTTTAAAGGAAAATACACATATATTTTTATTGTTGACTTTTGCCTTCGGTTCGAAATCGCTCAAGTTATAGGTTTAAATCACATATATTGGAAAATTTAAAGCTTTTTAAAGATATGTTGTCTTGCCAACCGTGTCAATGTTAACCCTCGAGATTTTATTGTCGTCCTTATACTATATGCGCAAGAAAAATGTGTTTTGAATGCTATAATACGAAAAAAAGAATTATTACTTTCTACATGTGCGAAGTATAGAGAAAGTATTGTTTTCATGAAAAAAATCAAAATCAAGATTCCAACGGAAATACACATTTTGAGGTTCCTTGAACACGTTTTGACCATTTTATCGGTGATGTCTGCGTGTGTGTGTATGTGATGGCTTTTTGTGGGTGCGCTAACTCAAAAACTAATACTCAGATCAACACGAAATTTTATATTTGACATTTTTGTTAAAGGCAAAAGAAATGATTAGTTTTTGGTAAAAATCGGTAAACCGGAAGTGGGTGTTTACTCTTGTCACTTACTTATCCGTTATTTTGAAATATTTGCTTTAATATTTGATAAATGCAAAAATATAGCGGAATAAATGTTATAGGAAATTTAATTTTCTACGACCTTAGTTTGAAACACTTTCTCATATAATGTATTGTTTAAGAGATATATTATATTTTTAGCTGCCACCACCACGCCACCTACCGAAGACTATTGTTAAAAATTGACGCTTAGTTACGTCTTAGTAACGCTCCTTTTTCTTTTCTTAATTGTCAACCGGAAGTAAATATTGACAACGATCCCAGAGCTAACAACACGTAATTTGCCATATAAATATGGAGAAAGTCATGTGTTGCCCACATCAGTTTATTTATAATTAAAATCGTGTTTTTCATTAATTTCTTTTGTTAACTTTCTATTGAAATTTTTGGTAATTAACTATTTTTACTTTTTCCATATATGAAGTATAGAGAAAGTATTGTTGTCATAAAAAAAATGGAATTCGAGATTTCAACGGAAATACACGTTTTGAGGTTCCCTGAACACCGTTTGGCTATTTTCTCGATGATGTCTGCGTGTCGGTCTGTATGTGATACATTTTTGTGGGCACTCTAACTCAAAAACTATTAATCACGTCAATGCAAAAGTTCATATTTAACATTTTTATAAAAGTTAGAAGATCTGATTAGTTTTTAGTAAAAATCGGTAAACCGAAAGTGGGTGTTTACTCTTGTCACTTATCCATTATTTTAAAATATTTGCTTTAATATTTGATAAATGTAAAAATGTACTGGGATAAAAGTTGTAGGAAATTTAATTTTCTACAACTTTTGTTTGATACATGTTTCCATATAATGCATTGTTTAAGAGATATTTTATATTTTTAGCTGCCACCACCACGCCACCTACCGGCGACTACTGTTAACAATTGACGCTTAGTTATGTCTTAGTAATGCTCCTTTTTTTCTTAATTGTCAACCGGAAGTAAATATTGACAACAATCCCAAAGCTAACAACGTAATTTTCCATATAAATATGGAGAAAGTAATGTGTTGCCCACATCAGTTTATTATAGTTATTTTCATAGTTTTTTTGCAGTGCATCTTATAATTAACCGGAGATATAAATTCGCAACGCATCTATGAATCACGCAAAAAGCCATTCCTTACATGCAGACCATTTTCATTTACATTTAAAAATATTTCATGGATGAGGTATTTAACTAACATTGGTTATGCGAAGAGAAGAATTTAATTCTCATTCATAAATCTCCAAAAATTACGTTTTAATACGATTTTACACGTTTTCACGCATTTTTTTATATTGGACCACTGTTGCCCCAATTGTTGAATTCTATTCTAGGCCTCATAATAAATGCACCAATTTAGTGCTTTAACACAGGTAAGACTTTTATACATGGGTATAACTTATTTACTGAATCTATTAAGTAATTAGAGGAAGGAAGGAAAAGAGAATGGGAATGAGCAGAAATTGAGAAAGAGGAAGGGGACGTAGGATTAAAAGAAGCTGCAGTACAAAAATAACAAAGATAAATTATAATTGATTATAAAAAATGTAATACTATTAAATCATGCGCCATTGCCAAATGGTGGGAATTCATAAAACTAAATATAAGTCACGTAATTTTCAATGGATTTCTTTAATTGATAATACAGCAAATTTTTCGAACCGAATTTAAAATAGGAGTGAAAAAATACATTTTATGACTTTTATTTAAATTTTTATAACTAAAGTGATTTTTCTGGGAAATATTCAAAACTAATATAGTTAAAAGAAAAGTGCGATCTTAAAATATAGTTAAAAATCATTGTAGTTCAGAGAAGTAATTAGTTGATAGTAAGTAAGTTACCGTACATCTTTCCTTTGATGGTAAATTTAAAGTTTGTTGACATTTTATCCTGCTTATTACGAGTTAATAAGAGTAAAATATGTATATATATATATATACAGCCTTCCATCGTTTTACGAACTTCCGTTTTACGAGTTTTTGCTTATATAAACTGAGCAATTTCATACGTATTTTTCGATTTGCGAAAGAATTTTCGCTTATACGAGTTGGTTACGTTTGCATGAAAATCCTATTTTTCAAATATCGTATAAATTTTCGCTCTTCCGTGCTCTATCAGCTACAGGAATGTTCGCGAATGCGAAAGTTCGTCAGATTACACCACGCTGTTCCGAATAACAACCATCATCTCGGTCTCGGTACGCGCGTTGTCGTTCTTTGTGAAATTCGGTCCGCTGAGTGGTGTGCATTTTTATATTTTAAATCAAGGCATATTTTTGTGAATTGTGGCTCCTAAACGTGCCAGCCTTTCAGGCATTGCAAGTGGTAAAGTGAAAAAAGAGAGAAGGGATTTAAGTGTAGTCCAGAAGCTAAATATTATTCAAAGATTGGAGAAAGGCGAGCGGTCGAAGGACATATTTGCCGCATTTAACCTATAGTAGGCTAACATAGGCTAGGATATCATAGGCTAATACCGCTAATATATAGAGTAAGACATCAAAGACTTGAGTAAGAATGTCATTTAAATACATTAATATATCAGTATTGATGTTTTTCTCAATTTGATGCTTTCCTCCAATACTTATTTTCAGATTTCCTTCTTTGCCCGACATTCGAATGACCTTGGATTTTTCTGCATTTATTTCCATAGCGTATTTTCTACCTGTTATTACTAGTCTATTTATCATTTTCTGGAGTTCCTCTTCCTTTCTTGCTAAAAGTACTTGATCATCTGCGTATTTTACTGTTCTTATAATCCTTCCTCCAATTTTGAAATCTCCTGTGCCTTCTAACTCTTCTTGCATTAGATTTTCTCCATATATATTGAATAGAGTCGGCGATAGGCAACATCCCTGTCTTACTCCTCTACCGATATTTACTCCGCAGGAGTCCGAATTCTCCAACCAGACCTTTACAACTTGATTCACATATAGATTCCTGATCAATCTCCTGTCTTTCTAGTCTACACCTATATCCTTTAATATCTTCATCGACATTACCCAATTTACTCTATCAAAGGCCTTTTGCCAGTCTACGAAACATACGCAGATATCTTAACTGTACTCTATTGCCTTTTCTGATAATGATTCTAACTACCCCAATATCATCTCTAGTTCCTCGTCCGTTTCTGAAACAGAATTGATCTTCCTCTAGCATTTCTTATGCCTTTTTCTCAACCTTTTTTAAGAATCCTCGTAATGATCTTCCAAGTGTGTGACAGAAGGCTTATCATTGCCTTTGGCTTCTGTTTTAGAGGGATGATTGTTATTTCTAGGAAATCCCGAGGCCACTCTCCCGTGTCGTAAATCTTATTAATTAATTTCGTGATCGCTTTTAGTCCTTCTGATCCCATGACTTTAAGTACTTCAGTCGGTATTCCATCGCTGCCTGTGGCTTTCCCTTTCTTTAGTTCCACTATCGATTTTTCTACTTCGCTCTCCATAATACTTGGTGCTAAGTTGTCTTCTTCAATGTTTTTCTCGTCTTCCAGTTCTATTTTTGCCGATCCTGCCTGCTTGCTTCATATGTCCTTAATGTATTCTTCCCATACCTGTGCTACATCCTCTGTTTCTGAGACTATCTTCCCATCCGTATTTATAATTCCTTTACCACGAATTCCATTAGACTTCTTATTATCTAATTCTAGTGCCCTAGCATACATCATATCGTCCCGTCTTAACTTTTCCATTTGTTGTATTTCATCACACTGGCCCCGAAGAAATTCCTGCTCGCGTTTTAAAAGAATTAGCTGAAGAAATAGCACCTTTTCTTCTGATAATCTTCGAGAAATCCATTTCTCGCGCAGAGGTCCCTAGCGACTGGAGGTTAGCGCACGTTACCCCAATTCATAAGGGCGGCGACAAGGAGAACCCAGAAAATTACAGGCCGATTTCTTTAACTTCGATATCGTGTAAGATTCTCGAACATATACTCGTTAGCAACATAATGCGATTTCTTGATAGTAATTTATTGTTAGATGATTGTCAACACGGCTTCAGGAAAGGCAGGTCATGTGATACTCAGCTCGGTCTTTTTGTTAATTGTTTACTGAGAAGCGGAGAAAAGAATACGCAGGTCGATGCCATCTTCTTAGATTTTAGGAAAGCCTTTGATAAGGTACCTCACAGGAAGTTAATAACGAAATTAGAAACCTTAGGCGTTAATTCTAAAATCGTTAGTTGGATCCGTGAATTTTTAAATCATAGGAAGCAGATGGTTGTTATAGATGGAAAATCTTCGAACTTAGTGGAGGTTGTCTCTGGCGTTCCACAGGGTAGTGTAATTGGTCCGTTATTATTTCTAATTTATATAAACGATATCAGCTCAGTAGTCAGAAGTAAAATTAGGCTTTTCGCGGACGACACCGTCATCTATAGAGAAATAAGCAATCCGGAAGACCACCAGTATCTCCAAAATGACCTAGAAGCTATTTCTGCATGGTGTAAGGAATGGCAGTTAGAGATAAACCAAAAGAAAAGCTGTGTCATCAACTTCTGGAGAACCAAGAGTATCTCGTTGAATAATAATTATTCGTTGGACGGAGTAGAGATCCCAGTTTCAGACTCGATTAAATACCTCGGAGTCACGATCCATCGTGATCTCTCGTGGGACACCCACATTCGCCGATTGATAGGTGCCGCTAACAAAAAGCTGGCCTTTATAGGGAGAATAGTTCGAAATAGCTCCGAAAAAGTGAAAGAAATATGTTATTTATCCTTGGTTCGACCGCAGGTCGAATATGCTTCAGCTGTGTGGGATCCTTACGAAAAGGGACTCACTAACGAGTTAGAAAAGGTTCAGCGCAGGGCAGCTAGATTTGTAAAGAGGAATTACGATAGTAAACAAAGCGTAACATCATTAATAGAAAATCTGAAATGGACATCGTTAGAGGAACGTAGGCTGCAGGCTAGAATTAAACTACTGGAAAAATTTATGTCGGAAGGACTAGCGAATGAGGTAGTAGGACTTATCAGAAGCCCGACGTATCTCGGAAGGCAGGACAGTGAGGATAAGATTCGCGAGATCGACTGTAGAACGGAGCGATATAGAGGATCGTTTTTCCCTAGGACGATAAGAGACCATAATAGAAAAAGATAACGTAGGAAAACTATGGACTCTTGGTGCACTGCACCCCCTGCCATCCACCAAAAAGGTGACTTGCAGGGTATAATGTAGATGTAGATCACATTTTCCTTTTATCCAATTTTCTCTAGCTTTATCTGTTACCCTTCTCAACTCATTGTTTATACCTCTATAGTTGGCTCTACCTTCTTCACTGTTGACGTTTTTCCATTTTCGTCTGTTATCCATTTTCTTCAGCATTTCCTTTGTTATCCATGGTTTTCTGATTTTCTTCTCTTGTTTTCCAATCTCTTTATCAAAGGTATCCTTGATACTGGTTTTTATTTTTTCCCATTTAATATCCACGGTCTTTGGTTTGTTTTCCAAATTTCTTTGGCGATCTTTCTACTTCATACTGACTACATCCTGCCTTTCTTTTAATTTTTCTAGGTCCCAAGTCTGTCTTTCTCTTCTCGTTTTTCTTATTTGTTCGAGCTTTATACTTACGTCAACTATTAAAAGGCTGTGATCTGAATCGATGTCTGCTCCTGGTAATGCCTTGGTAGTCTTTATGCTGTTCCTGAATCTTTGTTTTACTAGGATGTAGTCTATTTGGCATCTCATTCTATCTCCTTGGATTTTCCATGTATATAACCTTCGTTTATGGTTTTTTAACCATGTATTAGTCACTACCAACAAGGCCATTATTGATGCAGAATTCTACCAGTTTTGTCCTCCTCAGTTTCTCTTCCCAAGTCCATATTGGCCGACAAGATTTTCTTTCTGTCCTTCTCTGACTATGCTGTTCCAATCACCCATTATTATGCAGTTTACCTTTTCTCTTCCGTTTCTTCAAAAATTTCATTAATTTGCTCATAAATCTCATCGATATCTTCATCTTCATGAGCTGACGTTGGTAAATGTACCTGGATTATCAGCATGTCGACTGGGACTACTTTTAGCTTTATTGCCATCAGTCTATCGTTCGTTGCTATTATCTTTGACATGCTTTTCAACATATCTTTCCTATGTACTAGAGCTACTCCCCTTTCCCCACGATTTCCTCCAGAGTAAACTACCGTGAACTCTTTCGAGGCAAACTGTCCTTCTCCTTCCCATCTAGTTTCGCTCAGTCCTATAATGTCAACACTATTTCTTCTCATTTCTTCTTTCATGTTCTCTAGCTTTCCTGCCTTTCTCATAGTTCTTACGTACCAAGTGCCTATTCGTAAATTACTTTCGACAAATGTTTTCCTGAAGGCAGTCCCCGCCCAGAGATCCGATTGGGGACTATTTTACCTCCGGATTGTTTTATCTCGAGAGAACTCATATTGTCCAAACATATAATCAATACTAGGGATTGTAATGTGGTAGTTTCCATCTTGCTTTCCACATCGCAGTACTGTAGCCGTTCAAATCGTCCCGATCACGCCCACAGCTCTATTGGATATAGACCCAGCCAACATCATTTGTTTTCCGCTCTATACCATACTGATAGTACTGCTGCCTACTGCCAGGTTTTTTTATGAATAATATATGAATGATTTATATGTTATATAAATGCTCTCTTGAACATGGAGGTTTCCATTGTACCTCTGCCATCTAATTGGAACTTGAAAAAAATTCATTGTACCGATTATCGTTAAATGTAAACCCGTGGTATAACCGGGAAACACTGTACTTTAATCATTAACTATGTTGAAATCCAACAATCTTTACCAAATGTCGAATGTATGCGTGGATAAAAAATTATAATTAAAATTTACGCCGGCTTACAAAATTTATTACGGCTCATATATTCCTCCGAATACAGAAATATTAGGCAGACCTTCAATTTGGATCACATATTCGGATATATGCCCCTAAAGGTCGTCTTATCGGAGCCCATAAGCGAATGGGGCGGAAGACGGAGAGGCGACGCTTTTAAGATGAGGAGGAGGGGGATGGAGTGGAGGGACTTTACTTACGAGATGATTCAGTATGAAAAGGCACGGACAGAGGATGAGATGGGAAGGGCTATAAAAGACCTTAAGTGATCGTGTGTACCGTAGTAGTTCGGGAGAGGAATTCTCAACTTCTGAAAGGATTTGCGGTCAAATCGTCCAAAAAATATATCGAGCGAGGGAGAGTGAGAGAGACCCTTTTGAAAAATTAGATCCTCGAAAAAAGTCCCATGTCACTATCCTCTCGTTCGTATAGGAAGAACGTCGACGTTTTCAGACGTAACTCAACGATGAAAAAAATGGCTCCCTTTTTTCTTATTGAAACGTTTTGAATGTGGCGAATATAAACATTAAAAAAAACTCGCGGCAAACATATGTATTCTTCAGAATATTTGGCGCGTTTTTGGTGCCTAACAGCCAGCGATTTTCGCGAGTGAAAAGGAGAGATTTTTTTTCTCCTTCCCCTCTCGACGTCCATCGCCATCATACACACCCCGAGTGTTGGTCCCAGATTACGACGAATGCATAACCGCCGGATCGTCGCGCGCCGGGCGGTGCGGACATTTTCAGCGAGAGGCTCGGAGCAGAAGAGGAGCAGAGTGAGGTGAAAGGAAGAGGATGACAATCGAGAGAAAAAATGAAGCGGCAAAAAAGAGGCGTTTTGTATGGCGGGGACATAAAATTTATGAATAAATTGTTTTTTTTTTATTACGGAGACTTATCAGAGGATTTAGTAGTGCACCATTTTTGGTGATGCGTTTTTTTCCTTAAAGTGAACATATCGGGAAAATTTCAATGGATTCGATTTACTTCCTCCATTTCGCTGAGTAGAGAAAATTTCCCTTGACCCAAATGCGGGGGACTTGGTTTTCTTTCCGTTTAGAAAGGGAAATGAACAGAGGATTGTTTTTTTTTGCTTCTTCCATCGAATGTTTCCGCCAACTATGAATTTCCGAGATTGATGGTGGTTTCTTTAGAATCGAGGGGCATTATTTAAAAAAAATGGCAAACATTCATTTTCGGAATGATACGTTTTCCGTATAAAATGTACAAATAATAATCGCGATCGATTTAAAGGATGATTGAAATCAATCTTTTTCTAAAAGTATGTATAAAATATCTTGATACTTCCATCAGCAAGCTTCAGCCTATCATACGTTTCGATTCGAATTTTAACACGAACTTTCCTGAGAAGCAACTCGCGTGCATTCAATTTAGCATTAAGAGATTGATTAAACTCATTTGCTACAAATCCTACATTCGAGGAATAATCTAAAATTACTCGAGAAATTTCGACAAATTTGTGATCCAGGCGAACTCAATGAAGTTGTCTTTTGGGAGCAGAAATCCTCTTAGAGGAGACAAATGGAGAAAAGGGAGAGCATTTATTCCCATGGAGGATTCGTGTTCCAGAGGCTAGAAAAGGGCTCCTTCATCGGATTGACTACTCTTATCAACGAAGAGCGTCAAGCCGCACACTCTTTATCCTCCTTTTCTGCCTCCCAATGGGTGAAATTGTGGGTTCGCCCTTAAAAACCATGGCTACAGCGTGTTAAATCCTGCGTTCCTCTTTTCCTCATCTCAAACATTTTCCCCTTCTTCCCTATATATTCCTCCTACATCTCTCTGCATTGAATTTCTTCTTCCGTCTCCTCAAGTAACTTCTCCTTCATAACTTCTCCCATATCTCTCAGTTAAATAAAACTCTAAATAATGTAAATAAAAATCATTCCGATACAGATACACTTCAATGTGTTGGGTTTATTTACAAAATACATTAAAAAAGGTTTTTAAACTTTTACTTCAATTAAGATGTCACGTAACAAACATATTACAGTCGTAAACATAATATAAAATCCACGTAAAAGCCCATAACTCTGGGATCAAATGTGTAAAACTAATCCATGCCAACATACGTTCGTAACTAAAGAAAACGTAAATGTTTAACTATTGTGTCAAATGTATCTTAAACACTATTCGTATCAATCAAGTTTTCTGGAATTGGAACAACTTCTCTTCCTATATCTTCTCCTTCTATACCTTCTCGTCCTATTTCTCCTCACTCAAAATCTGTTTGTCTTTTATCTCTCCCTACTATATCTCCTCCTTCCTCACTCCTCCCATATCTTTTCTTCTATCTCCCCCTCCCATATCTCCATCTCCTTTATCTTCTCACTCACCCTTCCCCATATATTTCCCCTTCTTTCACTACTCCCATATCTTGCCCTACTCCTGTCATCTCTTCCCTCTCCACCTCTTCTGCCTTCTCCCCCACTCCTTCCTCTTCTATCTCAACCTATCTACCTTACTCCACTCCCACTATCTCCTCCAATTGTCCACCAATCGATAGCTACGCGCTCCGGCGAGAAAAAGATAACACGTGCGACTTCAAGGGTAACGAGGGTCCGGACCGCACATATCGTTTGAGCCTTTAATTTCATTAATGGGAAAAAATGTTCCGGTTATCAACTAACTGCCCGAAACGCTTTCTTTTTCTTGCTTCAAAGAGAAATTGATTTAATGCAACGTTAAAAACTGCGTGGGTTGACGTCGTTTTGTGAAAAGGTGGAACATT
Source organism: Tanypteryx hageni (assembly GCA_028673005.1). Taxonomy (NCBI): domain Eukaryota; kingdom Metazoa; phylum Arthropoda; class Insecta; order Odonata; family Petaluridae; genus Tanypteryx; species Tanypteryx hageni. The sequence continues at coordinate 179,779,581 of CM054112.1, read as the reverse complement.
TAATGTGATCATGATGAAAATCGGTCAAATAGAAGGTGCTTTACCTTTCCAAAACGACCCAAATCTCGTTTGGTTACTCAGGTAAATAAACAGCGTGGCATCGTGGGATGAAATTACGTTCAAACATTCATATTTTACTTGTAATTCAGCTGCGTCTAAACAAGTCCGCAGGTGATAGGCGAGCACAGAGGTGGCGATTCGAGTGATACTCAAAACCGGGAGAGATCGTTGAAGATTTTTTTGGCATTTGGATAGCTATCGATCCTTACGTGCATAACTCTTCCGTGATAAAAGTCACATCTCTCGAAAAAACAAAGAAATAAAATGTTTTTACTCTTGCGGATGCTCTTGAAAAAATGTAACGGAATACTCGTTTCGTACTGGCGTTATTTGAGTCAATACGCGGATGTTTTCCGACCCATGAATTTTTCATTTAACCAATCTTATTGTAATCAGAAACCCATCTCGCTCTGTCGGCGACCTCATTCCATATTTCTGAAGTACTTTCACTCTTTCTTCTCCAGCCTCCGTTTCGAATTTTCTCATTCCTTTAAAAAGACGCTCCACCGCTCTTTCCCTCCTCCCCTCCTCTTCCCCTCCTCTACCCCTCCTCTTCCCCTCCTCTTCCCCTCCTCCTCCCCTCCTCTTCCCCTCCTCTTCCCCTCCTCCTCCCCTCCTCCTCCCCTCCTCCTCCCCTCCTCCTCCCCCTCTCCATCCCACTCCTTTCCCTCACCCCTCAATTCTCTCCTTCGACTTTTCTGTTATCTTTCCCTCGCTCCCTTGTGCTTTCTCCTCACCTATCCGTGCATATCCCTTTCCCCTTCTCTTCGTTTCTCACATACATAAATCCTCACTTTCGTCAACAAATCCCTAGCTTCGAAGCGTCGCACTCGGGATTTTTATTTTCGTACACGAAAAAACTCTCTCGCCACGATTCAGCTTTTATCTCCACTCTCACTCACTGACCTTCACTCCCTTCCTCTTTCATTAGCCTATTTTAATCTCTCGCCTCAATTATTCCCTTTTTCTTACCTCGACTAACCCTCCTTCAGTCTCTTTTCCCTCTCTTTTACTCTCCCCCCTCCTCTTTAAGCTATAGTCGTGCGTTCAATCCTTTTGTTCTTCCTCTTTGCGATCTCCCCTTATTTCTTCTTTCCTTCTCCTACTCTTTTTTACACGACGCTCTACCTACTAGCAACACACCGCCCTCTATGCAAATGCGTCGGTCGGACAGGATTAATAAAATTCCGTGGCAGTTCCCGAGGAGCAGCTTAGGTCATCTGGAGAGCCACAGTTAAACAACAAGCAAGAGAGAGAGAGAGGCCTTAAAGCAGCGACTCCAAAATCTCGCTCCCTTCCTCTTCCCTCCATAGGCGTGTTACACGGCGAAATCCTTTTACCTGTCTGGTCTGTCATAGGCCGGCTGGAATGTTCCCTCGCGGCGAAGGGATACTGGAAGAAGAGAGCGATGGAAGCTCCGAGTGTTTGAGAGGGACGGCAAAGGGGAAGTTCGGTTTACAGGTATTGGGTTAATAGCTTTAAACGCGTGACCTAAATCTTGCCACGTGTGTCTACTATTGTTACTACGCCGCGCTCTTGTTAGTGAGGTAGTGATAGCTTTAAGATGTTTTATTTTATATATCGGGCATCTGTAGGATGCAAATGAGCAGGTAGCTTTGGTTGATGCAATGTATGTACTAATCGGAAAAATTCTTGAAATTTGAGTTAAACAATCCATATATGGCGTTTACAAGGCAAGCTTGAAACATACCACCAAAACTTTTTATGCATGGAAATTTAAAGAAATCCCGGCATTAGAAAAATCCCCAGTATCGTATTTATTATTTTTACATTAAAATAAATATGATAATAAATAAATAAATGAATGAATGATTGAATTAATAAATAAATAAAAATAAATAAATGAATGAATGATTGAATTAATAAATAAATAAAAATAAATAAATTAATGAATGATTGAATTAATAAATAAATAAAAATAAATAAATGACTGGTTATTTTTAAATCAGAAAACCTAAACCAATGATGTACTACTAGACTAAAAGTCCCTTAAATGAGCATCACTCATATAATTTTGTTGAAACAAAATTTCAGTGAAATAATAGGTATATTTCTTATGTAACCTTCAACTAAAAGTCAATGTACAAGTTTTCTTACAGGACAAAAGAGCTAAACTTAGGAATAATAATAACGTGAAATATGACCTCTTACAAAAACATTACAATGAATACTAAATGTTAGTAAACATTACTGTAGAAAATTAAACTAAATTTAGAAGAAAAGCGGAGATTAATATTTGATAATAAAACATGGGAGAGAAAAGAATGTTCACTCCCTTATGTCATGACTTGGCGTGTGTTCTGGTGAGGGGATCGGAGGATGGAAGAAGTTACATTGAATTCATCAAAACGATTCGTATTCTTGGATTTGTGTAAAAAACTGCTTAGGTGCTACAAAAGGAAAATACAGAAAAGGAAAGTCCACTATAAAATTGGAGTCTATAATTTTGTTTCACTCTGGAAGATTTTCCTGCTTTACTATTCCTTTATACATCTTTTAATGATTTCGGTCCTATTTGATTAAATATTTTTCTACTTCAACTTAAAAAATTGCCAATTAAATAAGTAAACAAAATTTCATTTTCGTGTATCATTGATTCGTTTATAAAGTTGTATCATCCACTTAGGAAACAGAAATTTGATGAGTCGCAAGGGATTCTTAATGATTTTATAGCTTGGCTGATTAAATTAACTCATCAATGGCCACCGCGATTCCAGTAAACTGAACCCACAGAGCAATTAATTTGAATTATAATATATATTTAACAAGAAAAATAATTAAAAATTGTTAGCAATGTAAAATTTGATTCCTCATCGATATTTTTTAAAATCAATGGATATATATATATATATATATATATATATATATATATATATATATATATAAATGCTTATGGAAGAGGAAAGGCAAATAGGTTAAATGAATGACAACAAGTTGTTGAGGTAAGGAAGCCCAGTGAACACTTACCAATAAAAAACCCTCTGGGGTGCCGGAGAAACACATTTAAACACATATATTGGACCTATATATATGTTATGGGCAAATCCCGAATTGTGGGCACATCTAGATTTGTCCGAGCAAATCTAGATATGCCCAGGAATTTTGGAAAATCCCGAAATATTTTTATAAAATCTACTTTTTCGGGATTTTCCCGGGCAATTCGCGATGTGACCAAATCGTTTTGGACAAATCTAGATGTGGCGGGGCTCACATCCTACACCCTACCGAATTTGTTCCGGTTTTCAGTGTCCTGTTCCGGTATCTCGAGCATCTTTTTCGGTAAGTTAAATTACCGATTTGGTTAATTGTGATGAATTACGCAGCAGTTCTCTCCATCTTCAGTTCGTATGATGTCATTTAAAGATCAAACTCGATCTACCAAATACGAATTAATACAAGAAGTTACCAATCCAAGGTTATGTATTTGAGAGTTTTGTTCGTTCTATTTTCCTCTTCCGGGTCGGGTTAAGTGGTTGGGGATTTGGTTCGTTCCATTTCTCTCCCCCGGGTTGGGTTAAGTGGTTGGGAGTTCTATTATGTTTGACCTTTTTCGTGCATTTTAATTTAAAAGTTGTTTTTTTTAAATACTGCCATTTCATTGAAATGTTACCGTATCAGTAGTTGGTCAATTTAGCCAAATACACTAATAGTTGTAATCATTGCCGTAACTAGGGTATGGTGAAGGTGGCATTTGCCATAGGCGCCGCCCGCAAAAGACGCCAAACTTTACCGCAAAACATGCCAAAAGTTTATTTTACCATAAATAAGTATTAAAATAAAACTTAAATGTTTAATTTACTTTTGACAAAATGCTACTATTCTCTAATAAAATGCAGGAAAAATAATATTCTACATACATTCTAGTAACAAAGGTATTCTCTAAAACTTTACCATAGGCGCCATATCACTCAGTTCCGTCTCTGGTTGTACTAATATCTTTTTATTATCACACCATTCCCGTCAAATCATGCTGGTACTGTGCCGAGCGTAATCCTACTGGGGCCGAACTATCCCGTCGCCAAATCGTCCTGGCGCCGTTACGTCCCGAGCCGAAACGGTCGCGCCGAACTATCCTATACCCGAATCTACTATACACTTTGAGATTTGCCCGGGCATACCTAGATCTGCTCAAACACCTATGGTCTTTCGCGATATGCCCGAGCAATTCCCGAAGTAAAATTCTGCTTCGGGATTTGCCCGTAATATATATATAAATAAATAAATATATATATATATATATATATATATATATAATTGATGGCATGTAATTACCGCATTTACCCGAATCTAAGACAATCTAGAATCTTTAAACAGACTGTCAAAACAGAAAAAGATTTTATGACCTAATTTCTCACTGACCAGTTCGTTCATCAATTTAAATGGTTTGTTTAAAATTAAAAAAAAAAGAATTTTTAAATGTATTTATAAAATTAATACTATATTGATTGAATTCGAGATCGTAAGTTTGCAATGAAAATTTTCAGTAGATACAATTATTTTATCACGTGTTTCATCTGTTTACAAAAACATCGATTAAACGCGTAATCATACTTCCTACGGTTCTATGACACCTCGTCGCGGTCAGTTTGTCACGCGTAAATTCGTCGCGGTAAGTTCATCTCGCATCAATTCGTCGCATAAAAAAATTCGTCGCGCGTCAATACAACGCACGACAAACTCATCGCGCGTCATTTCATCTCTCGACAAATTCGTCGCGATACACCATGACTGATGAACGGCAGGGAGAGGCACTTTACCACAAAATAATCTTTATTTATATATCGATAATACCAGAATTACGCGAGACACATTGGATGGTGTATGGCAAGGGGTGACACGCAACCAAAAGTGTATCCCCCTGCCGTACACCACTCATGGTGTCTCGCCTTCCAATTTGTCTCGCAACGAAAGTGTCACGCGAAGAATTTGTCTCGCAACGAAATTGTCACGCGACAAATTTGTCTAGCGATGTATTGACGCGCGATGAGTTTGTCGTGCGATGCCTTTATGCGTGACGAGACTGTCGTGTGGTAAATTAATGCGCCACGAATTGAAGCATGACGAATCGATGCGCGATCAATAGACCGCTATGTTTTGACGGTATACGATATCGTACTCGAATTTAAGACGACCCCCGATTTTCGCAAGCTGAAATTTGGAAAAAACCTCGTCTTGGATCCTCCCCAAGATTTTTACGTCTTGCTTAAGGAAAAGGAATATACGATACCATAGTCGCAAGCATACTACTTTTGCAGAAGAAAGATTTACTGCAAGAAAGATTTGAATAATTATCGGCCAAACAACCTGCTCTCGTCAGTTTAAAAATATTCCCAAAGATTCTCACTATGCGCTTTTGTCCAACCCAGAGAACAAGCTGGATTTTGCATTCAAGTCGTCAGAGAGATAATCAGTCGGACTAATGGGTTTCCCCTCTGTATCGCCTACGAGAAAACATTCGACTCTATCCGAACTTCGTCGGTGTTAAATGTAATGAAAAAACAAGGGGCAGAAGAAACATACTTAACTTTGAAAAATATTTACAACAATGCGACATCGTCTGTCCAGCTGTATGAAGAAAGAAGTGCCTTTAAGATCAAAAAGGGTGTAAGACAAGGAGATATTGTCTCCTAAATTATTCTAGCCGCTCAAGAGGAAGTATTCAAAAGGCTAGACTGAAAATAAAAATGTATAAAGGTAAATGTAGAACATCCTGCGCTTTGCTGATGACATCATACCTAGGTATACTGTTCGCGGAAAGTCCAAACGAGCTCCGTAGAAGAACTGAGGAGCTGGATCCGGCAAGCCGATAAGTTGAACTGAATATGAATATTAATAAAACAAAGGCCATGTACAACTCCTTCAAAGACCGGGAAGATATCTATCAATGGAGCAGAACTCGAAGAAATGACAAGCAATGTTTACTTGGGTCAACTCATCACTACCGACGAATCACTTCTTGGAGAAATCAACAGGAGGGTTAAGATGACATGGAGAGCTTTTGGCAGGAATGCAAACATCTTCAAATCAAATATACCAGTCTTTCTAAAAAGGAGATTGTACGGCCAACGTCTTCTGCCTGTTCATAGCTATGGATGCGAAACAACATCCCTCATTAAAGGTGAGGCTATAGGCATTACACTGATACCATAGTAATACGATGAAAATATGCCATTTTTATGCTTTTTATTTTCATAATCAAATAAATACTATGGTCCTTGGTCATACCGCGGATTCTGTGGGAGGGGCTACCACCCGCATTACAAAACAGCACGAGGCATAAACGAGGAAACGGTATCATTGACTCTATACGCCATGTACATACAACTGTTTTGTTTTCAGTTTTTACCATGCTTTCTTAAAATAAAATCGTTCTAATGTGATCACGCTGTCATTCCGTCTATCTGTGGATAATTTACTCTTTTAAGGAGATATTTGAAAAATTATTTTTGAATTAGGTAGCTCTTATCAATCTGAGAATTTTCTATCTACATATTGGATTTTCCAAGTAGTGAATAGAGTTTTCGATAGATGGATTCAAATTCCGAAAATTATAAAATTTTAAATGGTATTTTAGCCAAACCATTAGGAACATTTGGAAAATCTTATCGAATTAGATAGCTCTTATCAATCTATGAATTTTTCATTGATCGGATTTTCCAAGTAGTTCATAGATTTTCTACTAGGTGTCTTCTAATTCGGAAAATTTAAAACTTTGAATTGGTATTGTAACAAAACTACTGAAGATAGAAGAGAGAAGTTTTCACGGACGGGAAGGTCTGGTAAAGATCTATATTTCAAAGACGCGGGGTGACCCCACCCCAAAGGGGGAGGCAAACAGGAACCATGAAAATATTAAAGAAAACGTACTATAGCAAGTGTACCTTGCTTGTTATCTATTATGATCGCTCCTAATGTCAAAATAGAAAAATCAGTGACGACATCATTCCGTAGTCTGCACAGAGGATTGGTTCAAGTTCAGCGTAGAATGCTGGGGTGATAAAGAAATCCCGCCTTATATGCGATCCCGCGGTATATGCAACGGCGGTATAATATGAAGCAATGAACCGATAATTTACGCGTTTATGTAATTAAAAAGTAAAGATACCATAAAAAGATTTCTGAGCGCAATAAAAATATTTCCAGATAGTAAACGTTACAAACAAGTCCTTTGTAATTGATATACGTTTTCTCATCCAAATAAAATGGAAAATTCATGGGTTGCTTTAATGTGCTTAAAAAACCAGCCCAGTAATTAGTAATAAATTCATTTTTCTCTTTGTTAATAAAGCTTTCAACTCTCCTGTGGTATCTCATACGATATATGCCGCGAGGAATTGGCGATGGGGTAGCCGGAGTAAAAAAGAAGAAAGAGATAGAAAAGGGTGAAGAAGACTATTGAGTGTTCCAGTGACATAGTCGGTTAAGAAAAACAGAAAAATAAAATTGGTGCTGAGGTCAAGCGAGGAGGGTGAGGATGAGGTACAGGAAGAAGGGCTAACGGTCTTTTACGCCGCCTAATTTAGAGCGAGACCATTTGTTTAGCAATTCCAATGACATCTGCGGATACTTTATGTCTCAACGCATTTTCTAATGACCTGGAGATTAATATGATAATGAGACATCACCATGCTTAGAGATAATTAAAGTGAAATGCGCGGTTTTATAGCTGGTCGGTGCTTTTTTCCGACAGCCCTCCAAAAGGTCTTCGGAGAGTAAAAGCGGCTGTATAGATGATGAAAAAGCGTATTTAGGTTAGAAAAACAAGAGTTGGAGGGATTTAAACGGAATAAGAGAGTGGGAAGAATTACACAAATAGGAGGCACTAAAACGGGAAAGAGAAAAGGGATTGAGAGGTTAGAACGAGGTAGACGCTCAAATTCAAACCAGAGGAATGTAAATAAATAAAAAACGCGAGAGGTTAACTTGCACTTAAAAAGAAATTTACGCGGAAAAAATAATTTCGGAGTAATTTTCCTTTGAGTTTAAAATTGACATCAAGTAGCACTAACATTCAAACTTGAAGAAAGTTTGAAATAAACGTTAAGGGGTGCATCAATCAACTTCGCTTTCCCAGAAGATATCCATTTAATGAAAACTTCTCGCTTAATAAAGACTGAAATATTAAGAAAACAAAAGCTTGGCGTTGATAAACAGTTTACAGAAGAAATTTACTCCCGAACAATCCCAATTTAGATTTGACTTAGAATATATTTAGAAGAAAAAAATATGAATAATCGCTAGGTTTCCTTTGTCTTTACATTTAATCGAATACCCAATACTCGTTTTTGAAAGGAAGCAAAAAATGTAAATTTAGTTTTGCTTTCGTCAAAAAAATTGAATATGGAAATGAGTTTCTCTATTCATTGGCTGAAAAAATTGATTCAAATTCACTCTGTATCAAAGCGAATACTTGCTGCGCCAATAATTGATGAGAATTGAAAAAAAGATCTTCAAATATTTCAGTCGAAATGTTTCTTTGCATGTCTCGCAATGGAAATATTTCAAGTTGCGTGTGAAGTTCACTTGTTCCGCAGATATGGCTTAATAATCCAAGGAAAATTTTCGAGTAAATATTTTTTTTAATTCTTTAGATTAGAAATGCAAATGCAGAAACTTTGCATTCTTGCAAGTGATGAAAACATTATAATTTCAAGCAAAATAATCATATCAAAAATAAAATAGGGCTATGCAACTTTTTTGTGCGAAAAAATAAAGAAATGATTGAGGAAAGTATTCCATTGAATATTACGCGAGGCACAATTCTGTGAATGTTTGATCGATACCATTCGTTTTTTACCATACATTCTTCCAAATTTCGATTTAATCACTGTATTAAAGAATGAATATGCTCGAATTACTAAGTACAGTAACTCTGATGGAATAGTTACGACGGACAGACAGAATGACAAATGGACGGTGACCAAAATCTTTTTATGACTTATTTCTGGGCAGGCAAATATGTTCTCAGAATTTGACTTTCCTAGCTCCGGAATCTTCATAGATTGGATCGCGAAAAGTTCGAATTTACCAAAATGTATTAGCGCTTTATTCGGAATAAAATTTTATCTGTTTAATTTTTATTATCACGTAAATAAACAACACTGATCAATTAAAAATTTAGATTTTAATTCACTATATATATATATATATATATACAGAGCCGTCTGAAGGGGGGGGGGGACTGGGTGGGCCGTTGCCCAGGGCCCCGCGCCTATGAGGGCCCCGCGTCTATGAGGAGCTATAGTAGAAATTGTATTCAAGAAATTGTCTCGAGAAGAGGAGATAGGTGCTCGTTTACTCGTATACTGTTTATACATACTCGTATACTTTTCTCATTAATTTCCAATTACTAAATATAGAAAAATAAATGTAATATATAATTTCCATTTCCTAGATTTACCTTTTAAAGTCGGAACCTTCACCAAAACTGCCAAAACAACACTTTCAGCCAAATCTCCAAATTCAAGTACACATGTTTATCTTCAGATGGCACGTCTATCGCCAAATGAATTCTCATTGGATATCCGTGTACGTGAAGCGTAAAGAGATGAAAGTTGACCATCAAATGGATTTTGTTGGTGACACACCATTATATACTTAGTCTTAGAGAGTTTGTGTATTTTGTGAACCAAACCCTGGATAATTAGTGTGAAAATTCGTAAGCTCAATCACAAATTCTTTATTATTTATTACTGTTCTCTGTTTGATGATCAGATTTGAAATTTATTATCCTTGTTTCTGTACAGACGAAGGGAACAGTGACCGATGAATTTTTTTATCTCTGGCTACTTTCATAACTAACATAAACTTGAAAACAATAATAAAATAGTAATTAAATGAGAAATTTGATTTGTATAAATAGGGGGCCCCGCGGGTCTTAGAGACGGCTCTGTATATATATATTCTCAAAACAATCCCTTATTAGGCAAAAACATTCCACGAGAAGTAAAAGCATATAATGTTTGGGCTATGAGGCTGAGCCAGTCTCATTGCCTCAATGTCTTTGAGGAGTTTCATATAGTTCTGAACGTAGAAAGCGAATATAAATATTGCAATACGTTTTTAAACGCATGGTCAAGGAGGTGATTATTAGCTTCTATTAATATGCCGTTAATATTACTTTATTTGGTGATGTTATATGAGTTGAGGCAAGCTGCATAATATAATTTGTATTTACGGGCATAGTCGCAAATAAAAGAGTTGGAAAATTCATATACTCCGGTGGATTAACTAAAAAATCTTTTTAAGCTCAAAAAAAACAAGAAATATCGCGTTCATGATCTCGCTGATTTATTTAGTATTTGCAAATGGGAAAACATGCGGAATGAAGATAATGCAAACCTGTAACCTATGTGTTACACAACTCGCTGAAATTGACCGCTAAATATAATTATTTGGACGTGGTTCCAAAAGACTTGCGTCATCTTGAATGCCAATGGTCCCAAAACGTGTGATAAAATAAGCTTCGAAAAATTTCTTACAAAAGAATGATTGAGATAAAATTCTTCTCATTTTCTTTCAGCAGAAAGACCATCAAGGTCAAATGGCGAGGGGTGAAATACGCGAGGAGAACAAAGGAAGAACAAGATTAAGTGCACTGGATAAGGAGGATGGAGAGGGCACGGAAAGGAGTGAGAAGTGAGAGGAATGAGGAAGGGAGGGAGAGAGTTGAGAGAGAGAAAGAGAAAAAAGGGGGAAAGGGCAGGAGAGTGATAGGGGAGGAGGGAAAGATTTGGAATGAAGAGGTGGGGAGTAGTGAAGGTTATGGAGTTGAAAAGAGTGATAGGGGAGGAGGGAAAGATTTGGAGGTGGGGAGTAGTGAAGGTTATGGAGTTGAAAAGGAAGATGTCAGAAAAGAGACGGATGGAAACAGAAGGAGAGATTAAAAAATGTGCATTATACTCCCGATTGACCGGATTTCGGTTCATCAGATATTCCGATTGATCGATTTGCCTATTTAAATGTACTATAGTTCATAAAAATGAAAAAAGAAGTGAAGATGAAGAAATTAAAGAAAAGTCGAATATCTTTAATTATATTTACGTAAATTTGCCATAAAATTTATTATCACCTTTTTTATGAGTAAGACAAGTAAATATCATGCATAGGTAATTCGGTTTTAAAAAATTTCAAGTTATGTTTCTTAGATATCCCATTAATCCAAATTACGGTTATACGACATTCTGTTATTTGGGAGTTTATTATAGTTATGAATGCTGAGATGGAAGGTAAATGAGTGCAGAAACAGAGAAAAGAGAATGGGGATGAAAAAAAAGAGTAACGAAAATATAAGGATTAAAATAAGAAAAGATAGATTGAGAGAGAAGGCAGAATAAATTAATGTAAAGCGAGTAAGAATCGAAAAGCAGAACAAGAAAAGATGAATGTAGAAGGGAGAGTAATGTGTCTGCCTCGCTATGCTAGGGTCGCTATTTCTGATTGTGACGTGGATATGGATGCGTTTAAACGACTTTGTAACCGTCATTAATCTTAATGTGAAAGGCCGACAGTTTACATTTATAAACTAATAATAAAAAATAAAATAAAGTGAAATAGAGAGAAAGAATGAAAGAAGTAGAAAGAATTGGAAAGACGATTAGCATAGCGAAGGGTCAAAAAAGAAATTTTTGTGAACAGAGAAAGGGATGATAGAAGGCGGAAATCGAATAGGATATAACAAGAGAAAGAGAGAAATCGTGCTAATCTTTTGCTATATCTAAACGATTATATAATTTGAAGCGCGAAAATAGACTTACAGCTACATATTTAAGAGTTTAGTGCAATAATTAGAACATCTATACTATATTAACGCTTCTTACTTATGATATGTCATCATTATTAACATACGAGTTGTCGGTACTTGCATACTGCAAGCGCTAACACAAATCACCATACACCAAGATCTAAACTCGTAAATCAAGCTACGCGATCTCGAGGGCAACAGCACTTCAGCCACGTGGAGCCTATATGTATTAAATAATAAATTCCATGAGTAACAGCAGTATATTTATAATTTTTCGTGAAATTAAGGCAACTATCTGTAATTTTAACATTCTCTGGCAACTCGTGTCCAAGTTTTCTTATTTCAAGTTTCCTGACTCAGAACGCACTGCATGGGCAATAAGAATAATCAACATTAAGACAATACCCTATACATTAAATTTATGGAAAAATTAGGATATTTTCTGTTAAGATTATGGCATCATCATCCATGCCTTTAGCACGTATTTGGATATAAACAATCGCGAGTTAGGTATAACACCATTATATTTAACAATTGAAAAAAGTAAAATGTTTCGAAAAACTACGAAACACAACATTAAAATACTTTTCACGTTTTACCATCACTGATACCAGAGTTGTATCTTCAAATGTGATCACTTATATTCCTAGAGAAAATCAAACTTATTCGCTTCTTCATACAGTCGATATCCCAAATTTAACCGTCGTGTTTGTGCTTTCAGTAATACGTGAGAATTAAAAATATCTATGATACCCTCAATCACAGTGCGCGATGCAATTAGTGTTTTGGATACAGTGAAATCTTACATATTATCGGAATAAAATATTGATTATGATGTTTTCATAATATGCATGATATTGAAAATTAGAGTAAGTTAACTTATATGTTTATGGGAATAAACTTGATGTTAATTCAATTAAAGAAAAATGAAACTATATTTCCGTAACTCGAATTTTCTATAACTCAAATAATTTTTGCTTTCCCTTGAAATTCGAGTTATAGAAGTTCCGCTGTATATATACAAATATCTTAAAATATATTTCCATAACTTGAGTTTTTTATTAATCGAATAATTTTTACTTTCCCTTGAGAATCGAGTTATGGAAGTTCCGCTTTAATTCGTTACTAGGATGTCCGTTGCAGCTTCGCTTGCAAAGAAATCAATGAAAATTAGTTATAATAGGATGTCCAAGGCAGCTTCGCATGCAAAGGAATCAATAAAAATTAGTTATACACAGCAGAACCTCGATTATCTTATAACACATATTCATTTTCATCCCTTTTATTGTATCAAACAAATTTCACGCAATATTTGCTGTTATAACAATGTACCTGCCTTATCATAAATGCGTCAATAAATACAAATTCTGTCTATAAATCACTTATAATTAGTAAGTTGTATCTGAATACCCTCTTCATTGTCGTTAAGTAAACAACCAATAATAAAAGAATATATCGTACACATTTTGTCGTAAATAGTTCTCGAACCTCACGCACTTTAGGAGCGGAGTCACATTCGAGCGTTCCGGAATGACAGAATGACAGATCTGGGATTTTATATAAGAGAATTTCTATTGTTGAAAAGAGGAAAAAATTCACACTTTTCCGACTAAAAGCAGCTAAGTAAAGCTCAGTGCATTTAAACTAACAAACCTTTGAAAAGCTCCAACTAAGTTTTATTGCGGCCACATTAAACTTTTGAAATTTAAACAATTAAATTAATATTATTTCACTTCTAGATATGCTACAACTTCAAATTTGACAAAAATGTGTGGAATTAGCACCTTACATTGGATAGAGTAAAATATTCTTAAAATTCCAAATTTAAGGCACTGTTTTAAACAAATATTGTTCAATAAGGAACGATAGAAATTGGGAGCAGAGGTGAAATCTTTTGAATTAAAAAACTATTTCTAATAATGTTATATCTCTTTGAAAAATCCCTATCTCGCCCCGTATTAACTAAATATTTACTTATTTATTTAAACTTGAGGAAGAACCTACAAAAAAACTTCGAGTCTCCTAATTTGTGATTAGGATTATGTGCAAAACCGACCAGAAAAACGAAAAATCTTGAAAAAGTTCTACAATGCGGACGATAAAAATTAGAAATTGTTGAAACAAATTTTCAAAGTTTATATATTTCCGGATGTGCTACGGAACTGAAATTTTATTATATGTAGAATTTATAAAAAAAAACGAAATAGGGAATATAAAAATTTTGATAATTTAATATTTTTGACAGTTAAAAATTCTTCAAGTTTAAACAAATAGGTAAATATCTAGATATTACGGAACGAGTTACGGAGGTGAAATTTGTAAGTATTTAGAGATTAATTTATGTAAAGGAATAAACATTTCAATGTATCCATGAAATTGTTATTGCGACCGTTAAAAATTATTTAATTTAAACAATTAGTTAAAATGTTATTTCTCTCCCAAATGTGCTACAAATATAAAATTTGGCAGAAATGTGTAGAATTATTAACCCAATGTGGAAAATGTATAATATTCCTAAAATTGCACATATTAGTGATTGTTTTACTACATTATCTTTCCATAAGGAAAAAAACGAAAGTCGGTGCAGAGGAGAAATCTTTTGAATTAAAGAAATATTTCCCAACATGAAATTTCTCTCAGAAAAATTAATTTTTATATCATCATCATCATAGGTAGTCTGTCCGTAGACAGGTCCGTGATTATTCATGGTTAAACCTGGTTCTCCATATACTCCTATTTTCCGCTGTCCTCTTTATATCTTGATAACTCTCTTTCCCTTTCAAATCGTCTATCAGCTGAAACCTTTTCCTACCTCTTTCCCTTTTCCCATCTAGTTTTCCTTCTAACACGTCTTTAATCATACTCTCTCTCCTCAGGTAATGTCCAACCCAGTTAGCCTTCCTCTTTCTGATAGTCTGTATAATCATTCGCTTCTCTCCTATTCTTCGTAGCACTTCATCGTTTTTCATCCTATCTGTCCATTTTATCTTCAGCATTCTCCTCCAAGTCCACATTTCAAAGCTTTCCAAGTATTTGATGTCATTTTTCCTTAGCGTCCATGTTTCTGCCCCATACAATGCTATACTCCATACGTAGCATTTTATCAACTTCTTGCGGATATCTTCCCTTATATTCCCTGTAAGTAGTTGTTTCTTTCTCCTGAAAGCCGCTTTTGCTTTAATTATTCTAGTTTTGATCTCATCCGTACATTTTGCCTCTCGTGTTATGATACTTCCAAGGTAATTATATTCTGAAACTTGTTCTAATGGCTTTCCCCCAATAGTTATGTTCAGATTCTCTTCTTTACCCGATATTCGAATGACCTTGGATTTTTCTGTATTTATTTCCATACCGTATTTTCTACCTGTTATCACTAGTCTATTTATCATTTTTTGTAGCTCCTCTTCCTTTCTTGCTAGAAGTACTTGATCATCTGCGTATTTTACTGTTCTTATAATCCTTCCTCCAATTTTGAAATCCCCTGTGCCTTCTAAAGCTTCTTGCATTAGACTTTCTCCATATATATTGAATAGGGTTGGCGATAGGCAGCAGCCTTGTCTTACTCCTCTACCGATATTTATTCCGCAGGTGTCCACATTCTCAAACCTGACCTTTACAACTTGATTCTCATATAGATTCCTAATCAGTCTCCTGTCTTTCCAGTCTACACCTATATCCTTTAATATCTTCATCAACTTTACCCAATTTACTCTATCAAAGGCCTTCTGCCAGTCTACGAAACATGCGCAGATATCTTGACTGTATTCTATTGCCCTTTCTGATATGATTCTAACCACTCCTATAGCATCTCTAGTTCCTCGTCCTTTTCTGAAACCGAATTGATCTTCCCCTATTATTTCTTCTGCCTTTTTCTCCAGCCTTTTATTAAGAATCCTCGTGATGATCTTCGATGTGTGTGACAGAAGGCTTATAGTTCTGTAATCTTTACACTGCATTGCCTTTGGCTTCTTCTTTAGAGGGATCATTGTTACTTCTAGGAAATCCTGAGGCCACTCTCCCGTGTCGTAAATCTTATTAATTAATTTCGTGATCGCTTTTAGTCCTTCTGATCCTATGACTTTAAGTATCTCAGCCGGTATTCCATCGCTGCCCGTGGCTTTCCCCTTCTTAAGTTCCACTATCGCTTTTTCTACTTCGCTCTCCATAATACTTGGTCCTAAGTTATCTTCTTCAATGTTTTCCTCATTTTCCAGTTCTATTTTTGCCGCTCCTGTCTGTTTGCTGTATAATTCCTTAATGTATTCTTCCCATACCTGTGCTACATCCTTTGTTTCTGAGACTATCTTCCAATCCGTATTCATAATTCCTTTACCACAAATTCCATTAGACTTCTTATCTTCTAATTCCAGTGCCCTAGCGTACATCATATCGTACCGTCCTAATTTCTCCATTTGTTCTATTTCATCACATTTTCCTTTTAGCCAATTTTCTCTAGCTTTATCTGTTACCCTTCTCAACTCATTGTTTATACGCCTATAGTTGGCTCTACCTTCTTCACTGTTAACGTTTTTCCATTTTCGTCTCTCATCCATTTTCTCCAGCATTTCCTTCGTGATCCATGGTTTTCTGATTTTCTTCTCTTGTTTTCCAATCTCTTTATCCAAGGTATCCTTGATACTGGTTTTAATTTCATCCCATTCTATATCGACGGTCTTCGGTTTGTTTTCCAACTTTCTTAGGTTATCTTCCAACTTCATGCTGACTACATCCTGCTTTTCTTTCAGTTTTTCTAGGTCCCAGGTCTGTCTTTCTCTTCTCGTTTTTCTTATTTGTTTGAGCTTTGTACTCACGTCAAGTATTAGAAGGCTGTGATCTGAATCAATGTCTGCTCCTTGCAATGCCTTGGCGTTCTTTATGCTGTTCCTAAATCTTTGTTTTACAAGGATGTAATCTATTTGGCATCTCATTCTATCTCCTGGGCTTTTCCATGTGTATAACCTTCGTTTATGGTTTTTGAACCATGTATTAGTCACTACAAGGTCATTATTGATGCAGAATTCTACGAGTTTCTCCCCTCCTCGATTTCTCTTCCCAAGTCCGTATTGCCCGACAACATTTTCTTCCTGTCCTTCTCCTACTATGCTGTTCCAATCTCCCATTATTATGCAGTTTACCTTTCCTCTTCCGTCTTCTTCGTAAATTTCATTAATTTGCTCATAGATCTCATCTATTTCTTCATCGTCATGAGCTGACGTTGGCATATATACCTGGATTATCAGCATGTCCACTGGGACTGCTTTTAGCTTTATTGCCATCAGTCTATCGTTCGTTGCTATTATCTTTGTCACGCTTTTCATCATATCTTTCCTAAGTACCAGAGCTACTCCCCTTTCCCCACTATTTCCTCCAGAATAAACTACCGTGAATTCTTCCGAGTCGAAATGTCCTTCTCCCTCCCATCTAGTTTCGCTTAGCCCTATAATGTCAACTCTATTTCTTCTCATTTCTTCTTTCAAGTTCTCTAGCTTTCCTGCCTTTCTCATAGTTCTTACGTTCCAAGTCCCTATTCGTAATTTACTTTCGACAAATGTTTTCCTCAAGGCAGTCCCCGCCCGGAGATCCGATTGGGGGACTATTTTACCTCCGGATTGTTTTACCTCGAGAGAACTCATATTGTCCAACCATATAATCTTTACTAGGGATTGTAATGTGGTAGTTTCCCTCTTGCTTTCCACATCGCAGTACTGTAGCCGTTCAAATCGTCCTGATCACGCCTACAGCTGTATTGGATATAGACCCAACCAACATCATTTGTTTTCGGCTCTATACCATACTGACAGTACTGCTGCCTACTGCCAGGCACTGATGATAGTTTTTTTTTTTAAATAAAACCTCCATTCGAGGGGTTTGAACCCCCGAACTTTGCAATAGAAAGCCGACACGCTAACCACTACACCACCAGTGCATATAATTTATATATATATATATATATATATATATAAGGGTTGTCCTTATAATGGGGGGAAAACAAACGTTTTATTTTGAATAGGGGCACCAGCCTATCTTGTTTCAATATTTAAAAAATAATATTTCCAAAATTTGGTAAATTTTAGATGAAATTTAGAGGTTGCTACCAAAGTTTGAAACATTAAGTTTTCTTTATTTTAAACAAAATGCAATACAGTACAAAGCATATAAAATTGAGAGTTGGTAATTTCCATGCTAAATTGTCACATTATGAACATAACAATTCTGACACATTGGTATATAAATAGTTTGTGGCAAGTGTTCCCTTCGCAAAGTCTGGATATCTCCTCCGATGATCGCTGACAACCTGCAGAGGAAATTGCTTTTGCTGTTCACCCTGGGTGTGTAATCGATTGTATTCCTCTATCAGGGTAACTCCGCATTCTGCCGTATCGTTAATGCAAATCATGGACCTGATGCACTTATCTGTGGCAATGTAGTTCCCATCAGAAGCCCAGAGTTCGGGATCCAATTCTGTGAATTTCGAGTCAAGACCAAGTATGTCGAAAAACCTCAAAGTGTTGGTTGACACAAAATAGTCCAAATGTTTCTCCAAGATGCTATCCAGATCGACAGTCACTCTCTTTGAGTGGTCCTCATTACCATCATTTTGGAGAGCTTGAATCAATTTGGCTTTTGTATCTATTGATACTTTTTATCAAGGAAAGCAAGGGCAACCAGCTCTTCGCTGAGGTACCACAGATGACGAGAAAGCTTCTTCAGAGCAGCGTTGGCAACTATTGAGTTTGTAGTCTTGTACTGTTGGAGGTTCTTCAACAGCATTAGGTCATTTAAAGGCTCAGCAGTTGGAAGTGCAGCTTGAAACCACGCCTTTAAATAGAATCTCACAACAAAAATTGCTATGTCCCTTATCCCAACTTCCTCTTTTGTCTTCAATGGAAACTGTCCTTTGAACATCCACAGTTTGATAGCATAAATGGCTTTGGCCATCCAACGAGCCTTATGCATTGCACCAGGAGTAAGAAATCTAATTCCACGAGAAGGTTCACTTCCAAGAAAGGTGATAGAGATTTCCAGGAGTTCTCTGTAATCATTGCAAGGTTGCTACTGGTTCAGTTGGTCTCAAGCAAAAGTGATTTTTTCGTCTTTAATATCGGCAACAACACTGGCAGTCAACTCATCATCAAGTGCAGTTCTGTATTCGGACTTATCCAGTGACACCCAATGAGCTTGAAATCGCTTGAAGATTAGTATTTCTGGGCTTGCTGATGGACTTACGATGACAGTGAAGACAGCTTCCAGTACCAGCTCCAATATGTGGTGCCTGCAGGGAATTCAGAGAAGGTTCTTGTCTAATTTCTGTTCAATCCAAAGACATGCTCCATTTTTTCTTCCAGTAGTATTTGACGCAGTAGAGTCAAAACATATTCCTTTCACTTTCTCTGCTAGATTCCACAGTTCCAAAGTTTCAACAACAGCCTTGCCCATTTCCAATCCAGTTCCAGCCGCAATTTTTGGAACACCGAGCAGTTGTTCTACTCCATCACCTGTGACTAAAATAGGAAGACGATCAACTACTTCCTTTCCCGTAAGATCTGGCAGCAGCTTGTCATTCCAGTGCACAACTAGCGGAACTGTTGGATTAAATTGAGAGATTATTTGTTTAGCTGTCGCTTCCCTTTGCTGAATGCGACTTACACGAAATGAGGAACGATTTACGATTGTTTATGAAGGTTCTATAACGTTCTGGACAGTTCTAGATTGTTCCAAAAGACCTGATATGGACTATTACATAACACAAAGAGTGGACTTACGCGGGATTTCTGAGGGGTACATCTGAAAGGTTATATCTATTGCAGTATTGCGTAACATTGAACAATGGGTGCTGCATCACAATTTTCAATACTAAGTATCTACAATTCACAATTCAATTCAAATAAGTTTAAAATTTAAACTAATTTAAAAATGAGTGCACCTATGTTTAGCATTATGATATATTGCGATTTTTTAGATCTTGGTATCGACCCCTAAATATTATTCAAAACTAGCCTAATTTTACCAAAACTATTTTTTTCATAATGGAACAGATTCAAAACTTGCTCCCTCCAGTTTTCCAAAACTTAAAAATAAGGACCACCCTAATATATATATATATATATATATATATATATATATATATATATATATATATATATATATATATATATGTATATAAACATTTTTTGCGAGAGAGAGAGATGCGATCCAAAAGTCTACGAAACATTTTACGACCGAATAAAATAAAACGGGCAACGCCTAATTCTTTGTGCGATAGAATCACTAGCAAAAAGATTAGAAGTTAATAAAATTACACCATGATGGGCAACAAGTTTCGTTTATACGTCGCCGCCGATACACGACTTTTAAAAAGAGTCCGAAAAGAACTCGACCTTCTGTTTACCTCTCTCACCCTCTTTTCTCCTACTGCACGGCACATTCATCACCGCTATCAATGCCCCGGCGAGTGTCAATTTTCTCGCCGGATGCGTCCTCAGTGAGGATGAGAGAATGGGCTTGGTGCGCCGAGTGCAGCTCGCCCTGTTCCGAGGAGAGAAGGGTGCAGAAAGACCGTGAAATGGAAGCTTGGAGGGGATAGAGGGAGGTTGGAGGGGGGGAGAGGGAGGTTGGAGGGGGGAGGAGGTTGGAGGGGGGAGAGGGAGGTTGGAGGGGGGGGAGAGAGAGGTTGGAGTGGGGGAGAGGGAGGTTTGAGGGGAGGAGAGGGAGGTTGGAGGGGGGGAGAGGGAGTTTGGAGGGGAGGAGAGGGAGGTTGGAGGGGAGGAGAGGGGGGTTGGAGGGGGAAGAGGGATGTTTGAGGGGGGGAGGGAGGTTGGAGGGGGGGGGAGAAAGGTTGGAGGGGGAGAGGGAGGTTGGAGGGGGATAGGGAGGTTGGATTGGGGAGGGGGAGGAGGTTGAAGAAGATGGGCCGATGTGGTGGGTAGGTGGGTGTCGGAAAGAAGCGTGGGATGGGGACGAGTAAAACAGAAAATCTAGAGACTGGATCGCTTCAATTCTCTCTCCTCGAGGACCCTCCCTTTTGTCTCAACAACAGCTGCGACCTCTGTTTCCCTTCTCTCTTTCTCTGTCTGTTTCTCTCTCTCGCTTCACTTTCTGTCTCTCTCTCTCTTCGTCTCCTCCGGTTCACGTCAGGTGACAGGCATGTGCGCAGCTCTTTAATTAATAATGCGACTCGTTGGAGTCCTTTTTTTGTAACTTTGATCTCCGGAAAATTCTCGAACTTGGTAACAAGATAAATAAAGGGTCAAAACCTTCTCTAGGGAAAGCTTGGCGAGAAATAAATTACTATGGAGGAGTAACAAATATTAATGTGACTGAAAAACTCCGGTTAAAGTTTAAGCAATCGATGTTGATGAAATGGGTTCGCCTGACAACCTCGGAAATTTTAATAGATAATTGTTATTAATGAAGGTTTCATCCAAACATAAACTTTGTTAGGCATTCATTATATTTTACTGAAATTTATAATGGATTTAGATGCTTAAAGTAAGGAAAGGGACACACACAGACGAGGATTTAAGTAAATTTCACAAAGCTCTTTAACGCGGCCTATATTATTCTTTTTCAAAAAGGCTATATTTCCTTCCGCCGATAGAAAAATCATGTATGTTGGACTTCATTTAGCTAAAAATTTGATTTAAATTTTTCGTGAAATGAATACCTAACGGAACCAAAAATTTTATTAACGGCAATTTTAATCACTCATGCATCAAACAAAAAATAAAAACTTAAAAATTGAAAAACAATGGGAACAAAAGTTCATTTTATAATTATATTGTAATTATATTACAATTATTCTATAATTATAATTATATAATATAATAAATGAAGTAAATAACTCTCTATTGAACTATTTTATCAATGTAAAATATGAAAATTTTTATACTATAAATAATTTATACTCGAGTTAAAATCTGGTAACATACAAGACTAAAAACTTCATTTTCGTCCAATAAATAAGATAAAAACAATCAAGACACTTTTTTAAAAATCACGAAAATGTCATATATTATATCCTGCTGCGTAAATACGATACTACAAACAATGTTGAAGAAATTCGTCATACACTAGCAAAAGCCAAAGGAAAAAAACCACGCTTAAAATAATAGTTATCTATTTCAAGCTCTCAATATTTATAAATTTTATTTTGCTTTGGTAAAATATAATAAAAAACTGAAAAATATCAGAGTCGAAAACTTTGTGATTAACGGGAATGTTAATTTTATAGAAACTTATGAATATTCACTCGAATTCAACACGCCAGTGATTTATTCACATGCAGATTGTATCGATCCGATAGTGCAGGTTATGACTCCATTTTACCTTATTCATGTATTCCTTTTTAATGATCCAAACTTACCTCAGCCAGATTTGTATATAAGAAAATCGATAAATTTTTTCTTGACAATATTTTGAAATTTTTGTTCATTGCCCTCTCCTCTGCCTTAAAGTAATATTAATAATAAAATGAAACGATCTTAACCTCGTTGATAAAGGCATCCGACTCTAAAAATATTGCGATTAAACGCTTTTCATGTCATTGTCGGAACAAAATTCGAACGTCGAAAAACAAATTGATGTCGAAAAAAATAAAATTCGAGACGAAAGCATCTCTCCTAACGCAAAGCGCAAGAAAACGCGAATGGCCGCCCTAGGGACTAGGCCGCTCAGTTGTGAGCGTCTTGTTACTCGAAATCATGTTGTACGGTTATTATCTCTGCGGGTTATCTTAGCAGCGACGTCGTGTTTGGAGGAATTTTACGTCTGCGGAAAAATTATCGACTGCAGATGGGAATAATAAAAGAAAGCGAAAAAATACGCGGAGAGCAAATTGGCACAGGAGGAGGGCGAGGAGAGAGAGAGGAGGAGGAGTGGGAAACGGGAAAAGCGAGAGAAGGAACGGGTATGGAGGGGGGTGAAGGGAATGGCTGGAAGGACGGAAGATGTAGAATCTAAGGAGGAGAGAAAGGGGAGACCATGTGGAGAGTAAAAGAATCAGGCAGTGGGTTGTAGGAGGTTGGAGGAGTGGGCAGGAAACGAGAGAAAAAAAGGAGGAAGAGAGGTAGGGGAGTGGATAGAAAAGGTTCCGTAGGGCATCGCATCACAACTTCTTGCTGCATCAGGGAAGACAGATGACAAGAGATGGCACCTGTATAGTTAAACGGACACATTAGACCAAATTGGTTCCTTGGGGAGGGCAATTCTCCATCGAACGTGAGATCTGTTCGGTTTTGAGAAATGCTCGCAAGAAAACCAAAGGCGAAAGGCTAAAAAATCGAACTTTGGCAGACGACTATTCGATGTGATTTTTCTTTTAAGGTGAAAGCTTACTCTGGCGGTGCCTAAGTTAATGCCGGAACGAGGAAAATAGCGAAGTCGGCGAGACAATCAGAGGAAGGAAACGAGGTTGATTTCGCAGACGTCCGTATTTTTAGAGATAAGTCGTAGGAAGAATGAATTCACCTCTATCGATTTTTCCTAAATACTGCATAAGATATTATAAAAAATGTCTAATTATAAGACAGCTTTATGATTATTTTTTACGCTATAAGAAGAAATGCAATTTTGAAGCGATAAGAACGGCTAGAAAGGATGTTTGCTCATACACGATGGCGAATAATAATGAGATGAATGGTAATGAGACTTCTTGAGATAAAAGAGCATGAGGGTACACTGGGATATTTGGAAATGTTTAATGACGTTCTAATTATGAGTACACTTGGCGTATATTCATTCAATGACGGAGCTATCTTCAACAAAATTCGATAACTTCTCACAGTATTATCAATTCTGATTGCGAATTTAACAATGGAACACTTTTAATATTTTATTACAAAATGTGTTAATTTATCTCAAAGTGAAGATTGGCATGAAATTTTTTGAGCAAATAGTATTTTCTTAAAACCGATAAAATTGAAGCAATAAAGTTTTTCAGATTATGAGAGAAACTTTCCTATCGATTCATTCACGTGAATTGCCGACAAAGGTTTTCGCATTCATTAAGATAAAAAACGGAGACAAATGAGAAACCAAATTGGCTATTAATCAGTGGATAATAATGTCTAAATTAAACAAATTTACTAAATTGTTTTGCATGAACAAAGTGCAAACAAAAATTTGACTTAATAGGTTAAATATTGGATAGGTAAAGGTGGAGACTACGGCGAAATTGATTTTAAATGAGAAATCTAACTCCTTAAGTTAACCGTAAAGTTAAGCAACAAAGTTGTTTTACTTTACGGTTAAGGAGTTAGATTTCTCATTTGAAAGATTAAATGTTATTATTTCATAAAAATGATATTATTATCCATCGTCGAAATTTCTAAAAAACAAAGCTGTTACGTATTGAAAATCTGAAACAGATGTATCAGCAAAATTACAGAAAAGTGAAAGTTGGGTTGAAATAGACGACCATACACCGTTCTAACGTAAGGTCACACGATAAATTTCCAATAAAAGCCAGTCTAAAGTCTTAAAAAATGTCATTATGCTTATTCCTATATATTTCATACAGCGACTATATAATAAGTACAAGTAGTTGGTGCTTGCATTCTGCAAGCATTTCATCTCGCCTTGAAAAGACATTAATTTTTCAGAGAGATATTTCATCGTTGGAAATATTGTTTTAATTCAAAAGAGTTGACCTCTGCACCCATTTTCGTTCTTTCCTGATGAAACTGTAATGGAGTAAAACAATTCCTAAAATTCGCAATTTTAAGAATATTATACTTTTTCCACAGTGGGGTACTAAAGTCGCACAGTTCTGCCAAAATTTAAAGTTATATCACATCTAGAAGTGAAATAACATTTATCTAATTCTTCAAATTTTAAAATATTTTAACGGTCACAACAACTTATTTATGGAAATTTTCAAATGTTTATTTGTGCATGTGCGCAGAGTTCTTAATTACCTAAAAAAATTCAGCTCCCTACCTTGCCCCGTAGTACCTAACCATTCATCTATTTGTTTAAACTTGAAGAATTTCTAATAGCCGAACAAATTAAAATATCAACATTTCTATAATCCCTATTTCGGTTTTTTTTACAAATTCTGCCTTTAAAAAATGTCAGCTTCGTAGCACATTCTGAAATACATTAACTTTGTTTTAAAATTGCGAGTTTTAGCGGCCGCATTTTTGAACTTTTTCAAGATTTTCGTTTGTTCTAGTCGGTTTGGCATATAACCCAACCGATAAAAGATTTCGAATCTCCAGCTCTTCTGGAAGTGCCTAATCATTAGTATCCTCCTATAAATCATTATATATAGACGTTCCTTACAGAGGAGGATTGTCATTATATACGATACATAATATCCTTATTCTGTACGTTGGTCCGTCCGTCCGTCCGTTGGTCAGCAGGAACGCTCTATAGAAATCCCCATAAGAGAACACTTAAAAATCTCTTATTTTCACGTACAGGCTTTTTTCTTTTGCAAAATAATTTATTTACTGAATCTATTAGGTAATTAGAGGGAGGAAGGATAAGAGAATGGGAATGAGCAGAAATTGAGAAAGAGGAAGAGGACGTAGGATTAAAAGGAGCTGCAGTACAAAAATAAAGTGATGTGGGCAACATGATTTTCTCCATATTTATATGGCAAATTACATGTTTTTAGCTCTGGGATCGTTGTCAATATTTACCTCCGGTTGAAAATTAAGAAAAGCAAAAGCAGCGTTACTAAGACGTAACTAAGCGTCAATTAGTCTTCGGTAGGTGGCGTGGTGGTGGCAGCTAAAAATATAAGATATCTCTTAAACAATGCATTATATGGAAAAATGTATCAAACAAAGGTTGTAAAAAATTACATTTTCTAAGACTTTTATTCCAATACATTTTTACATTTATCAAATATTAAAGTAAATATTTCAAAATAACGGATAATTGACAAGAGTAAACACCCACTTCCGGTTGACCGATTTTCACCAAAAACTAATCAGTCTGTGTGACTTTTATAAAAATGTTAATTATAAAATTTTGCGTTGACCTAATTAATAGTTTTTTAATTAGAGCGCCCACAAAAAGCTATCACATGCAGACAGACAGACACACAGACATCATCGAGAAAATAGTCCAAACGTGTTCAGGGGACCTTAAAACATGTATTTCCGTTGAAATCTCGAATTCGATTTTTTTCATGAAAACAATACATTCTCTATACTTCGTATATGGAGAAAATAATAACAATAATAAATTATAATTGATTACAAAAATGTTATTCTATCAAATCATGCGCCATTGCCAAATGGTGGGAATTCATAAAACTAATTATAGGTCACGTAATTTTCAATTGATTTCTTTAACTGATAATACAACAAATATTTCGAACCGAATTTCAAAATAGGAGTGAAAAATAACATTTTATGACTTTTATTTAAAGTGATTTTTCTGGAAAATTTTCAAAAGAAAGAAAAGTGGGATTTTAAAATATAGTGAAAAATCATTGCAGTTCAGATAAGTATTTAGTTAATAGTAAGTAAGTTACTTCACATTTGTCCTTTGATTGTAAATTGACAGTTTGTTCACATTTTGTCCTGTTTTCTACGAGTTAATAAGAGTAAAATAATTCATTTATTAAGATAAATTCAATATGTTTTAAATAACATAATTTGCTCAAATATTTCAAGTAAAATTTAGCTACTTCTTTATGCATTATATCTTATTATTTCGATTTTTCTCTCATTTGCAGCAAATATTTGGATAATCATTTGGCCTCTCAACTAATAATTACTTAAACAGTATAATTAAAACAAAGATAAATTTCAAAAACACTGATTTGATTGTGTATAAAAGCCAAACCAGATCATAGCATATCTTACTAATTTTTCACGTCGAAGTGCTATATATTTGGAATACTTTTATGATAATCTCGTCATATTTGACAGGAGATAACGCTAGTGACATCTATAATAATATAGCTACTTGCACCTCACTCACTGACACAAAACTCTTAGGTTTCTAGAATAGCTAGAAATCTGAAATTTCGTGTGTAGATAGGTCGAGTGGCACAACTGAAGAGAAAAATCGAAAATCACAAAAAAGGGGTCTTTTAAACCCCTATGTTCCAATTCAATACCCCATAAGAAAAGCATGGAAAATTAATTCCGTCATAACGAATTACAATTGAACTTCCATAACTAGAATCTCAAAGGAAAGCAACAATTATTCGAGTTATAGAAAATTAGATTTACAGAATTATATTTTTTCATTTTTCTTTAATTGAATTAACATAAAGTTTATTCCCATAAACATATAAGTAACTTACTCTAATTTTCAATACGATACATATAATTAAAGCATCATATCCAATATTTTCTTCCCATAATATGTAAGATTTTACTCTATCCAAAACACTAATTGTATCACGCACTGTGATTGAGGGTATTATAGATAATTGCAATTCTCACGTACTACTAAAACGCATGACGATTAAATTTGGATTATCGACTGTAGGAAGGAGCGAATAGGTTTGTTTTTCTCTAGGGATATAAAGGATTACAATAGGAGAAGTAACACTGATAGTAGTGACGGTAAAACGTGAAAAGTATTTTAATGTTGTGTTTCGTAGTTTTTCGAAACATTTTACTTTTTTCAATTGTTAAATATAATGGTGTTATACCTAACTCGCGATTGTTTATATCCAAATACGCGCTAAAGGCATGATAATGCCATAATCTAAACAGAAAATATCCTAATTTTTCCATAAATTTAATGTATAGGGTATTGTCTTAATGATGATTATTATTATTGCTCATGCAGGACGATCTGAGTCTTGAAACTTGAAAATCGAAAACTTGGACACGAGCCGACTGACAGATAAATTGGAAATTACGGATAGTTGCCTTAATTTCACGGAAAATTATAAATATACTGCTATTACTCATGGAATTTATTATTTAACTAGCGTAATTACCCGTCAAATATAGCGGGATTATGATATAAATATTTCAACTACATTTGGTTTCGATATGAAAAATCAGTAAGATATGTTGAATAGTATTATTCCCTCCCTCCCTCTCGCTGTCCCTCTCTCCCTCCCTTCCTCTCTTTCCTTCTCTCTCTCTCTCCCTCCTCTTTTTGCGGCCACATTGCTGAAGTTTTTCAAGATGATTTTTCTAGATGATTTTGCACACAACCCTACCGACTTAAAAAATTTCGAATCTCCAGCTATTCTGGAAGTGCCTAATCATTAGTATCCTACTATCTATATCATTATATATAGATGTTCCTTACAGAGGAAGATATAGCTACATGATATACAAGTAGTTGGTGCTTACATTCTGCAAGCATTTCATCTCTCCATGAAAGAACATTTTAATTCAAAAGATATCACCTCTGCAACTATTTTTGCACTTTCCTTTTGGAATAATATTTGTTTAAACAATACCTAAAATTTGTGATTTTAAGAATATAATTTTTCCATTGTGGTGCACTAATGCCACACATTTCTGTCTAATTTTGAAGTTGTAGCACATTTAGAAGTGTAATAACATTTATCTAATTGTTTAAAATTAAATAATTTTTAAGGGCCGCAATAAAGACTTCCTGGATGCATTGAAATATTTATTCCTTTATATAGACGAAGCTCTAAATAAGCTAAAAATTTCAGCTCCCTAATAGTATCTAAACAGTTATCTATTTGATTAAATTTTAAGAATTTTTAACTGCAAAACATTAAAATATCAAAATTTGTATAATCTCTATTTCGTTTTTTTTACAAATGCTACCTATAAGAACAATTTCAGTTCGTAGCACATTTGGAAATACATAAACCTTGAAAATTTGTTTAAACAATTGCGAATTTTTAGCGGCCGCATTGTTGAACTTTTTCAGATTTTCCTTTTTTTCTATGCATAATTTTCTACAAAATGTTTTTAAATACTTGATCCTACTACTTATACTTTCCAAGATAAAAATTATTAAACTTTAATGTTCAACTGGGGTTAAAACAACCCCTAAAAATTAACAATTTTGAAATTCTCGATTTTTATAGTTGGTTATGAGCAAAATTCCATAATCCTATATAGATTTTAGCTTCCTAAACCTATTAGATTGGTCTACAAAATGGACTAACTTTTTGTCATGCTAACTTATGGGAGATTTTCTGGGGCATCTGGAGTTGAACCCAGGAAACTGTAAGAAAAGGTAACAATAATTTCTAATAGATATTGCGGCCATCTAGCAACGCTGAAAATATCATTTTTAAACAATTAGAGAAATATTATTTCACTTCTAGAAGTGCTACTACAACTTTAAAATTTGGCATAAATGTGTAGCATTAGTACCCCATAATGGAGAAAGTATAAAATTCTTAAAATTGCAAAGTTTGAGGATTGTTTTAATCTATTATTTTTACATTAGGGAAAAACAAAAATCCCTGCGGAGGTGAAATCTTTAGAATTAAAAATATATTTGTAATGATGATCTGTCTGAAAAAGGAATGTTTTTTCAAGGAGAGATTATATGCTTGCAGAATGCAAGCACCAACTATTAGTGTATATATATATATATATAAATAGGGGGTGCCGGTGGTGTAGTGGTTAGGACGCTGGCTGCTACTCGCCCGATGCTTGAAAAAGTCATCGGGTACGAATCCTGCGTGAGTAGGACTTTTTCTCAAGGTCATCCGGCCCCCTGTTTGCGTGGTTTGAGGAGACCGCGCAAATTCAGCTGTTCCGTCCTTCGGAAGGGACGTTAAGCCGTTGGCCCCCCTGGTGTTCTTCGCAAGAGCAGGCAAGTGCCGGCACCGGGTTTCCCTCCTCCCTTCTGTGTGTGTGTCCGGTGTGGAAGGCAACGGGAAACCACCACACCGTGTATGTATATTCCCTAGTCAAAAACCAATTAATTAATTAATTGGTAGGACCTGTCGTAAGACAGAACACGAATGAATGAATATATATATATATATATATATACACACAAGTAGTTGGTGCTTGCATTCTGCAAGCATTTCATCTCACCCTGATAAACATGAATTTTTCAGAGATATAACATTATTAGTAATTGTTTTTAATTCAAAAGATTTCACCTCTGCACTCAATTTCTATCTTCAATATTGAAAAATATTAGATTAAAACAATGCCTTAAATTTTAATATTTTAAATATATTATACTTTATCCAGTGTAAGGTACTAATTCCACACATTTTTATCAAGTTTTGAAGTTGTAGCATATATAGAAGTGAAAGAATATATATTTATTATTACGGTCGCAGCAACACTTAGTTGGAGATTTTCAATAGTATTTTAGTTTCAATGCACTCATCTCTACATAACTTTAAGATTTCAGCTTCCTAGCTTGCCCCGAAGTAACTAAACATTTATATATATTTTTCTTAATTTAGGAATTTTTAACTTAACCAAATTAAAATATCAAAATTTCTACGATAATAAGTATAATTAGTACATGTATAATAATCTTAAAATGGCAAATTTAAGGCATTTTTTAAATCAAATATTGTACAATAAGAAAAAATAGAATTGGTGCAATGGTGAAATATTTTGAATTAAAAAAATATTTCTAATAATGTTATGTCTCCCTGAAAAATTATATATGTGTGTGTGTGTGTGCGTGCGTGTGTGTGTGTTATATTCTTCTTCTCTGTAAGGAACGTCTATTTATAATGATAACATGTATGAGGAGGATACTAATGTTTAGGCACCTCCAGAAGAGCGACACACGAAATTTTTTTATTGGTAGAAAAAACGAAAATCTTGAAAAAGTTCATCAATGCCGCCACTAAAAATTTGAAACTTTTTAAACAATTTTTCAATGTTTATATATTTCTGAATGTGCTACGGAACTGTAATTTTTTTATAGGTAGAATCTGTAAAAAACGAAATAGGGATTATACAAAATTTGATATTATAATTTGTTTGGCAGTTAAAAACTCTTAAAGTTTAAACAAATAGATATATGTTTAGATACATCGGCACAAGCAAAAAAACTGAAATTTTAAAGTTACGTAGAGCTTAGTGCATTAAAACTAACAAACCTTTGAAAATATCCAACAATATGTTATTGCAGCCGTATTAAATTTTTAAAATGTAATCAATTAAATAAATATTATTTCACTTCTAAATGTGCTACAACTTCAAAATTTGACGAAAATTTGTGTAATTAGTAGCTTTCATTGTATAAAGTATAATTTTCTTAAAATTTCAAATTTAAGGCATTGTTTTAGTCAAATATTGTTCAATAAGGAAAGATCGAAACTGGGTGCAGAGATGAAAAATTTTGTATTAAAAAATATTTCCAATAATCTCTCTGAAAAATTAATGTCTATCAGGGTGAGCTGAAGTGCTTGTAGAATGCAAGCACCAAGTACTTATGTGTGTGTATACACACACACATATATATACATATATATATACACACACACATACAGGGTGTCCCAAAATTCGCGCCCACGAATCTCACTACGCAAGTCTTTGCCAAATCATAAGACTATAATACTTTTTGTAAAAATTTCGAAAGAGCAATAATAATAACCGAGGAAAAAGTGATTAAAGGTTAATAGGTTAAGGTTAAAATGTTTATTCGTTTATATAGAATAAACTCTAAATAAATTTAAAATTTCAGCTCCCTAACTCGCCAAGTAGTGTTTAAACATTTACCTATTTGTATGAATTTTAAGAATTTTTAAGAGCCAAAAACAGTAATATATCAAAATGTGTATAATCCCTATTTCGTTTTTTACAAATTCTACCTATAAAAAAATTTCAGTTCCGTAGCAGATTTGGAAATACATGAGCCTTGAAATTTTGTTCAAACAATTTTGAATTATTAGCGGCCGCATTGTTGAACTTTTGGAAGACATTCGTTTTTTCTAATCGGTTTTACACATAATCCTACCTACAGAAAAAATTTCGAGTCGGCCGCCTTGCAATTTATGAATATCATAATTTTTTCCCATGTGGTTCACTCTCTCACTTTGCTGACATACGTATTTTAACGTTGTAGCTAATCTAGAAGTGAAATAATATTGATCTAATTGTTTACATTCTAAAAATTTATAACGGCCGCAATAACAAAACCAAGGAAATATTCAAATGTTTATTTGTGCAATTTCACCAATCTCTAAATAACTTTTAAATTTTAGCTCGCAGCTTGCCCCTTAATACCTAAACATTTACCTAATTGTTTAAACTTTAAGAATTTTATCAGCCAAACAAATTAAAATATCAAAATTTCTATAATCCTATTTCGTTTTTTATATATTCTACCCTTTAAAAAAATTCCAGCTTCGTAGCATATGCGGAAATACATAAACCTTGAGAATTTGTTTAAACATTTGCGAGTTTTTAGCAGTCGCATTGTAAAACTTTTGCAATATTTTCGTTTTTCTATTTGTTTTTGCACATAATCCTACCGTCGTAAAAAAATTCGAATCTCCAGCTCTTCTGGAAGTGCTTAAACATTAGTATCCTCCTATATATATCATATATCATGTGTATATATGTTCCTACTCTGTAATGAGTCTATATATAATAGATACGTGAAAAACTAATTAACAAAGAAAGGCAACATTATAATTTTCACTTGGTTCACATGAGTGAATTATGACTCATAAAAATGTCCACAGAGGCAAATAATTTTCCGAAGAGATTAATTTTCGAGGATGAGTATTGCTTCATCATAAAAAGTTACTCCAAACACCAAAAACACACAGTAAAGGGCACTCTGAAAAGTTCTCCTACTATGTGGAGAGAGGGAGAGAGAGAGAGAGAGAGAGCTTTAATAATTTCAAAAGTTCGTGGGCTATTCAGGATGAACTTTAACGGGTGGTTTAAGCAAAATTTACGGTGGAGATAACGTGGAGAGTATCGATTACTTCGCGAAAGGAAAAAGATGCAATAAATGTAGGCCCTGTAGTGAATTGACGGTGAACGAGTGATTAGCGACGCTCCGAGGAAAAGAATGGGATCAAATCCATCTTCACCCTACACCGGCCGTATATCACCGAACTCTTTGCGTAAACAGATTGATTTTAGGGCTCGGAAAGTAAAGCGTCATGCTACACTACGGTGATCATACGTCCGGTTTTAACGGGATCGTCCCGTTTTTTAGTTAACTGTTCCGTTGTCCCGATAAAGTTAAAACGGGACGCCAATTGTCCCGTTTTTCCGAGAGTGCCATTTAATATACAAAGTTACACGAAAAATTAATCCCACACATAGCATAAAAGTTATAGACGAAGACAAACTTTTCGGTGAATACCACCATGTTACGAATATCAGTAAGAGCAAAATTGCCGAATGGAACACGACTTGAACTGAAACTGTAGAACGATGGTTTGCGCAAGGTGAAAGAATTTCGTTAAATCTATTCGAACGATTTTGGAATTCGCTTTAGCTATTCCCGGCACAAGTGCAGCTATATCAAGTGTTTTCTATAACAAATGCTCTGTGGACAGACGAAAAGAACCGTTTTCTCGATGGAGAGACCAAAGCAGTGATAGTGACAAAAGATCATTTTCGGGAACTTTCGTGCAACGTCTTTTACAATTTGCTTTCAAACAATCCCAAATTCATCGGCGTAGCGAGGGGGGAGCAAGGGGGGTACAGTTGCCCCCGGGCGCAGGGCTGAAGAGGCGCAAACTCATGGATCGAAAATTTCCGTTTCTGTTTAAAAACATTAATAATATTATAATATATGCCGAATTAAAATGCTAGTATGCATCACATTCCCCACATTACATTTGTTTTGAAAATTGTACAGGGGGCAAAGGGAGGGGGGCGCATCTCTGTGACTTGCCCCCCGGCGAAGGAGAACCTAGCTACGCCACTGCCTCAATTTACTGCAAGAAATATCTTCGTCCACAAAGTACAAAACGTCTGCGCAAGAGGATGAATGATCAATTCTCATACCAGCTTCCTAACCAACCCTTTCAACATCAGCTGAAAATCAATTGCAAATAAAACTTAATAAATATTTAAAAAGCAAATTAATTTCTTGTTCATCCACCTATATTTCAGGATTGTTAAGCTAAATTTCTATTTAGCCTCAGTTGGGATTATGCTTTTGAACGACTTGTTTCATTGAATTAAAATTTACGTGTCGGCCGTTCTTTAATTTTTAAAATCTGATCACCCTATTGTATAACAAAGTATGTAATGACAAAAATATTACATCAATGAATCGGAAAAGGGGAAATCTTCCCCAAAATTTCATATTGTATTTTATTTCTTTAGAAGTCTAGAAAAACTCGCTGAACCGAAGAAATTATACCGAGCCCGGATACAGATCCCTAGACTCGGAGCCTCCAGGTCAAAACGACCCTGTTGGCAAACATACTTGCATCAGTAGTTGGTAATAATTGAATATATGAAATTTGACCAAGTAAATTTAATTCTTTTAACTCCACACGTCATTACCTAAATATTTTTTAATGTGTCGATGTTTCTCCTGCCTACAGAATTGTTCCAATCCTTTCAAATGATGTATAATATAAATTAAGCAAACTTCAGTTTTAAAAAATTCTGCGAAAATTTTGTCCCGTTTTTTTTTGTTGTAAATTTCGGGAAATGCCCGGTTTTCGCCTTTTTGAAATATGATCACCCTATGCTAGATTCATTCGATCAGAAAAAAAGGTGAGACCAGAGGTAAGATTTTTTCATTCTAGATAGCATTAAACATCGAGATTTATTAGTAACTCAGCAGAATTAAAAAATACGATAAATATCCAGATCACAGCGTTTCTTCTTTTAATCAGGAGATATGTAATGCGCAGACAGTGAGTTTTTAAAGCCCAAAGAAAAGTTATATTTCCGCAAATGTATATTAATTGTATTTCTATATTTAAATAAAAAATAACCATGTAGTTTCCTCAACTCCCACATCGCAAGAAACAAACATATTTAATTATTCACAATCGTTGTTGTTGTTATTTCATGTAGACAAATATGATAATTTCTTATATTTTCACTGCACTCTTTAAAGAGGAATTTTAATTCTTTGCAATTATAAATTTGTATGACAGAATAGGTTTAAATTAGGTTGCATCAAAGTAGTATAGGATGGCGCAATTAATAGATTAGAATAGCTGATCCGATCAAAGAGTATTTCTGTTTGCAAACAAGTCGTCCACTGGAGTTAACTCAAACGCGCGTGTCAACGAAACCTTCAGCGACACCCATGACGTATTAAACTTCGGCTAGGTTTCCAATTCGGAGAGATGAGTGCCTACCGATGGCATTTCGTGCAGATCCTTTCCCACCCCTTCGAACCAACCAACACTCCCGAGCCCTTATTCCCTCCATTTCGCATCTTAGAAGAGCATCCTTTAGGTCTCTCACCGTGTTTGGCGGCCGCGGTGAGGCTCTTGAGGGAATTAAGGATGCCGCTCATCCGTCTCGCTTTCGGGTGCGACCGTCAGGTGGCGGAGAGGACGGCGGCCGCGCGGCGTCACGAACACCGGCGACCAGTAGATGCGGCGACGGATGACATCCCTCCGCGGCTTTCCCTTCACCGCAAGAGCGGCGCGGCTGTCGAGTCCATCCCCACTCGCCCAGGAGGGAGATTACTTCCCGCAAGAGTCGGCGATTCTTCCGGAGAGATCGGGGTCGAAGGTCGAATAAACTCGGGTCAGCCGCAGCGAATCACCGATGACATTGGGACGCCAGAGAGTACGGCGCCAACCCGACACTCGACGGAAAGTCGCGATTCGCGACCGCTGCAAGTTCCCGCGCGTCCACGACTGGCCTCATCCGTTTCGCCTCGGAGGCGGATGACGGGGAGGGGCGCACGGGGGGGCCGTGGGAGTGGCGGGAGGGAGGGTGTAAAGAGGGGCGGTCGCGCAGTCTCGGAGCGTGGGAGGCGGGAGGGCTGTGACGTCAGGAGAGGGGCGATCTTTCGGGAAGGGAGGAGAGAAGGACAGCGAGAGGGGCAGGAGGCTGCAGAGAGGAAGAGAGGGAAGAGGAAGGACGGTCGATTTACCGACGTGTTCCTGCGCTTCTGAGACGCCTAAGGAGAGAGCGGGATGTTCTCTTGGACAAGGGTGCTCCAGGTAGTGGACGACTCGTACCGCATAAAGAGAACCCGACGGCCTCCGCTCTGCTCGATGCTGTGGCTCAATCTTTCGGAGGACTAAACGACGTGCGGGGGATGTCATGGACGCAAGAGGAATCGGATTGCTTCGTGCGCAGGAAAGGGTCTTCCGGTGACATTAACCTCAACAGCCTCTTTGCAGAAGTGTGACAACAATCTATCCCAAGAAAATTATTTCCTTCCGGTGTCGAAATAGGTCTGGGAGTGTGAATATTTGATAAAGAGAATTTCACTCATATCGTACTATTTCCTCGAGAGATTATGCTGAAAAGTGTCTTCGTGCGTGAATACCGATGTGAAAAAATCAGTCCTCGAGCATCTAGAGAGACAGTAAACATCGAAGTAGTCACAGGATATCGGCCGAAGCCATCAATCGATAAGAAAGCTTCGAGATAATTAAAAAAACGCCGAAGTATGTAATTAAAGGACCTTCCCCAAGGAAGAGTTTTTACCGGAAGGTGATGAATTAAATGGAGACTTCCTCCTATTGGGAAAGTGCTAACGGCCACTCATTAGCTAAGGGGATTGTAGCTTGCGGCGCCGAATATCGGAACGGCGTCGGGAGATATGTAAGGATACATGGAAAGTGTTTCAGAGAAGTGAGATAGAGAGAAGACAGCTAGAGTGATTATAAAGAGAGAGAGAGAGAAATAAAGCGAGAAAGGCTATATATAATAAGAGGGATGCCGCATAAAAGTTTGTGCATGGAGAGAGGGAGAGAAGAGGCTCCCCTGGGTCCCAACGATAAGACGTGAGCCAAGTGGAGGTGAACGGGGAGGAGAGAGGGAGTGTTGGAAGGAGAGAGGAAAGGTGGCGATGGAGTGTGGAGGAGATAGTGCACCTAGTAGCCGTAGCGAAGACCACGTGGTGCCGGGCCGAGAGGGGACGCGGAGGAGGGTGGAAGGGGAGGAAGAAAAAAGGAGAGAGGGAGGGGGAAGGCGGGGGAGAGAGTGAGACAAGAGATCGGTGCGCGGCCGCAGGAGTGATGGAAAACAAATTATTCGCTTTGCTGCCAGGGTACGGCGACTGCGTCCTCCGCTCCGTTCAATCCGTTGGACCCGTCCCTCTTTAGCGTTCGCAAAGGCAAAGTGAGACCACCCGAGAAACGCCCTCGCCTATCATTTTCTTTTTTTTTTCAAATTCGCTCTATTTTTATTTTCGATCCGCCCCCGAATTGTGTGACGCCTAGTCGGTTTTGCCCTTTTCGCTCGCCCCGCCTCTTCCTCTGACCTCGGCTGACCACGCGTGAAAGTGCTAAAGGGCGTGCGGTTCATCACCCGTCTCTTGTGAAAAATACACTAGGCCCTGTTCGAACACCCACTCTCCTCTCTATCTTCCCATCTCTCGCTCTTTCCCCTCTTCCTTTACTCCAACTTCCACTCTAACCCTCTACCTCGTTTATATCCTCACCTGACTAGCACGTTTGAACTTAGAATATGTTCACGCTTCCATGACTCCCGCCTCAAATAACTTCTCACCGCGCTAGGGCACTTCAAAGAGAACAGGTAAGGTAGGGATTGCTTTACCGAAAACCCATTAACTCTATAACGGTAAAGGTAATCCTGGCGGATTTCTGACGTTTTGTCGCCTCTGCCGCCTACTCAAAACAAGCGCTGTAGCCTTAGGGTTATAACCACCTTATGGAGAATTCATAATCTACCGAGCTTAATTCCCTCGTTAGACACGAGGATCCTAGACGGAAAGGCAATTTTTACATCAATTTCGATTATTTGTGAGTACTAAAGCCTGGATCTTGGCGTTGCATTCGTCACGAGCGTCCTCATCACCTAAAGTTATTGCCATGAAATTGTCCTCGTCCTTCATTTGTAGTCCCTCTGCCCTTGGCGCGACCTCACAACCCTAACCGGTAAAACGGATAAGCTCGATCAGCAGTAAAACTAGCTGAGACCGCGTTAGACTTAGGAGAAGTTAGAGCATGGGGAGGGGGAGAATCGAAACGGAGGGGAATGAGAGAAGGTGGGAGGTTGGAACGGGGAGGGGTGTCGAGGAGAAGAGGAGGTGCGCGCCGACGAGGAACACGTGAGTGGAGAATTAGTCCCCTTTATTGCGCGGGTGCCTGCTCCTGGAAGCGGCCAATGGCGGCGGGTGCGTGGGCAGCTATGGTCTGGCAGTCACAAGGGCAAGAGAAGACATCCCCAGAAGAGAAGAGAAAGAGGGGGGTGGTGCGAGTGAGAGAAGCCGCTACCCTCTCGTCTCTCCCATGAAGCACGCACTCGCACCCACCCACACATACACACACACACTAACCTAAATTCACCACTCCCTCGCGCACACACACACAAACAAACACAGGCTCGCGCGTGAATGCGCCGCCGGTTAAGAGAGGGGAAAGAAACAAAACACGCTCAAGAGACCGAAGGGATAGGCGGTGGAAGAGAGAAGCACCTGTCTTCCCTCATGGTCCGGCCGCCGCACACGCTGGCTTCCGCGATTGCACTGGTTTTCGAGAAGGGGGAGAAAGACCCTCTCCCTCTCTATCACTCTCCCCTCCTCTCTCTAACCCTCCCTCCCCTCCATTCCCCATAACCCTACGAGCTCCACTCTTCGATCCTCTCCCGCCCCTTCCGGAGAAACCTCCCCCGCTATCCCTCTTCCCTCTCTACTCTCTCCGTCTCAGTTTTTCCCCTTCATTCCACTCCCCTCAACACGGAGTCACACACATACGCACGCACACGGCACACTATATGAGCTCTCCTTATTATCCCTGGCATCACCTTTTCTCTCCTTCCCTTTCTCTCGGAAGAAGCCCTCGTAAAGTCTCCTTTCTCTCGCTTCCTTTCTCTCACTTCCAATAAATACCGCTCACCAACACACACACCTCTTACAACCTTTCTCTGCCTCTCATCCTCCTCCCGTATTCACGAGTCCTCTTCCTGACTCACACGCTCTCACACTTTTTCGTTGCTTTACTCTCCTCGACCTGCTCCCCAAAAAAACAGGGACGATTCGAAATTTCCCATCTCCTTTCTCTTTCTCTTTGCCCCTAACCCCTCTCGTTCACCATTGCAGCGCTGCAACACTGAAAACGCCGACTAAATTCCGCAACGTCACCGACGTCTCTCTTTCGTTCTTTTTTCAGCCTTTCAACTCTGGCGCATTATACCACTCGTCCCGTATGTTTCCGCAGGGTTTTCGTGGCAGAAAACAACTCACGGAATCGAGGGTATGTTTCACGCATTTTAAGAGAAAATGGGAGAGAATATAGCTTGGAAACATTGGTTGAACCAGAAAAGGAACGATTCGTCTGTTTTTTTTTTTGCGGAAAGGCAAATACGGAAGTTCTAACAACGAATGTTTTCTGGCTTCTCTTAAATTGCTTCCAGACATGAAACGTGTAATTTCACAGACTTTTTACAATGATTGACGTTCATCTCTCAAGAACTGTGCGTTAATGGTGCTTTCATGCATTTGAATGACTGTTGACATATTACTAAATATCACACTGGTGTACTTTTATTATCGAAAATAAACGTGAGTTAGTAAGGTCTTCATTTATGATACCAATGAACGGAATGGTGCTAAAATAGCTTTCAGCCGAGAGATAGTATAAGCCATGAAGTCCATCGAGATGGCATTTCGATCCCGAAGCTCACTAAAACCATATAAATGCTCGTTATATCCCTAAATATCCACGAGATGGCGAGAGTCTTACTTTTAGAGGTTTATACGCGGTATAAAAAAACGATATAAGACGCGGAGGAAACTTAACCCTATCACGCAATTCCATTATCGCTTCCTCCGTATTTCGAAAACGTCCCACAGCATTTTCAGTCTCGGACGCGTCTATTCTTTCCCCGTGCGAAAGTCATTGTACAAACCCCCAACTTTTTTGCTTAATTCTACCTCGTGCAATATCCCACCCTCTTTAGATAAGCCTTTCCGCCACTCGTCATAATACCGCCACAATGGAAGCGACTCCGTCTAGTCCTTCCGGCGTCCCTAATCCCTTCGCAGCCCATATGAGATACCGTCCTTCCTTTCGCACAATAGCCCATCAATCCTTTCCTTGCACATCCACTCTTTCTCTCTCCTTACATCTTTTAGTATTTCGTTAAAAATTCCTTCGAAAAGCATAGCGAACTCACTTTCGAAGGGTCATTGCTCCAGTTTTCCTCGCGTCTCTCGTGTTATTTTTGCAATCCCCATAGCGACCGAATCGACCCAACCATTTTAACACACTCTCCGTGATAAAATAAAACCGAAACGCATGGTGGATCTGCGGAGAGCGCACCTTAACTTCCTGCGTAAGTCGCTATTCCCCGCAATGCCGGCGACCCCTCTTCTTTCCCCTCTTACGACATTTCCCGATTCCATCTCAAAATCGCGATTTCTCCACGCTATCGTCAATTTCCCCGGAGGAACCTCCTTTCTTCCTCTTTTTAACAACCTCGCCCTCCCATTTGCTCGCCACCGCTCTCCTAACGTTTAATATTTGCCATCAAATGTCCTCCACCAATTCCTCCTCAGCCGCCGCCGTCGCCGTTGCAGTGCTAAGAGCTACCCTCGCTTTTTATCTCTTGCCTCCCCGAATTTCGCCCCCCTTTCTCTTCCCCGTCCCTCCCCCGACTCTCCCAAAAATCTTCGCCCCCCCCCAAATCCCCCCCTCTCCGCCTCCCTTCCCGCCGGCATCCAGAGACATGCGCACTGGAAACCTAGTATTGATTGGGGCCATCCCCTTCCCCTTTCGCCCACCTGCGATCGAAACTTCTCCTCCTTCCTCACGCTCCCTCCCCACTCTACGCGTCGCAACTTCTCCTCCCTCCTCACGCTCCCTCCCCACTCTACGCCTCGCAATTACTCCTCCCTCCATCCTTCCTTCCCTTCTTCCACCTACTACTCCTCCAAACATCTATCCTTTTATCCTCAAATATTCCTTCTTATCCCTACGCTATGATTTCCTTATCTACATTTTCCTTGGCTTGCTTATTTTATCGCCCCAATCCTCTCCGCAAATCAACCTTTCCTAGCTTACTCTCTTTGCTTTCGTCTCTTCCTTCCCTTCTTTCTCTCTCTATCTCTCTCACAGAACCTTCGCCTCCTTCTCCACTCAGTACTGCCTTACTTGCATTTACTTGCCCTCGTCCGTTTCCAATCTTCTCCTCTATTTATTTGCATGACGTTTCAACGTGCTCGTTTCGTATCCACTCTCGAATCTGTTCTCATTTGCACCTTTTATCTTCTATTCCCCCTTTCCTCTCTTTCCCTCAACTAAATGTCTCTTCACTTACATGTCTCTTCTCCCCGCTTTGTTCTCTTTCGTAAAGCCTCCGATATTATCTGAGATCTTTTTTTATTCCCTTTACACATTAAAATATAAGTATCCAAATGTGCACATTATATTTATGTTATACTTTTTTATGTTGCAAATATTTATATATAATTTGCGCTATGTGACGAAGTTTTAAACCTAAACGGGACTTCATAGACTCAATTTTGCCCGAATAGAGGAGTTTGTCTGCTGTCTCCATCTTTTTCTCTCTAGTTGCGCAGCCTCTCCTTCGTCTTTTTTCAACCTATTCCTAACCACATAATCTTTCCCTTCTCCGCCCTTTCCCTCATCGCTGCCTTCGTGTATTTTCTCCCTTCCTTTTCCTTCGCTCCCTCTCTGTTCTCATTCAACTTTTACTTTAACTCCCCACATCGCAATCCATTTCCTTTTCTCTCCCTCCCCTCCTCACACTCCCTCTCAAATCTCTCGCACGCTCTAACTCTAAACAGCGCTTTAGTAAGATTCGTTCCGTGTGTTTTCGCTCCTCACGCATTCGTTCTTCCCTTAAAACATGCATGATCCTGCTCGAATTTTAAGGGCACTCAAATCACCATCGACCCAGAAGCCTCTGCTTCGAACAGTAATTCCTGGATGAACTCTCCATCTCCGTCTCCCCCCTTTCCCCTCCCTCCTCCCTCTCTATGCCTTCATCCTCTCTCCCGCGCCGACCTCTTCACTATTAATCTTTTTTCCTAAACCCAAATCCCATCCGCTAAATTCTTTTTCGCATCGCTATCCTTCCGACCACTTTCTCTCGAAGCAGAAATCGATTTCGCGTTCCCTTCGCGAATCCAAATGCATCCATATTCAACGAGATCACGGCCACTCTCATCAATCAATTATAAACACCGGAATAATTATTATTTCCATCCATCACGACGGCGTGGCAAGTCGTCCGGATGACGAAAAGCTGGTTTTTTAAAAATGTTTATGAACGCCAAAGACTAATCGTATCGATATAATAAATCATCTTAGATGATAATCGCTTACCTTTCCCCCAATCGCTTGGATCCCTCCCTTTCCCTCCGTATAAGTCCATCTCTTCCGCTTCCCTCTCGCATCTTCCGTCCGCCATTCTTCCTCCAATTGCTCTTCCCTTCCGCCCCCTACTTCCCCCCTCGACGTCCTCTCATGCTTCGTCCCTCATCCAATCGTCCAAGAAGTCCCTCAATCGAACACCACGCTCGTGCCCTTCCACGCCTTGACCTTTGCCCCACCAATTCCATCACCGCGTGTGTTCTTCCCTCGGGCGAACCCATTCTACACTCCAAAACCTCCGCCGCCGCTCTCCTCTCATTCCCTCTCCTTGGATTCGTCGTCCCATAATCCCTTTTACCCTGCATCCATCCACTCACATTCTCTCTCTCTCTCTCTCTCTCTCTCTCCATATCGCCGCTCTCCCTCCCTCTCTTCCTCCCTTTCTCCTCTTCGCTTTGTCCCGCATCTCGCTCACTGACTGTGACCCAAACTCTCCTGGAGCTTAATGGCGAACCACCACACCTCTTTCTCTCTTTCTCATTACCTCGCCAATCCCCTCCCCATCTCTCTCTCCTACTTCACCTCACTCGCCACCCCCGTTGACCAGTACACCCACCCTCCACACTCATGTATCCTCAATGACCTTCCAACTGCGTGTGTCATCGCTCGTAAGTAGTATGAGTCAATACTCTCCCATCCTCTGCTTAATATTTTTGTTTCTCTCCGAACAAAAATTTAATTTTGAGTGTCTCTGCCCGTCTCTCAACCACCTGCATTTCTCCAGCCTCCAAAATGAGGGTGATCACCCTTATCTCCTTGAACTACATTGGATGTATTCTTTAACCCATTCATCGCAAAACTCCTTGACTCTGGCCTGCATAAAAGGTCCATAGGACAAGGGGAAGAATTATTCTTACAGAGATAGAGATTTGCAGAATACAAATTTGTTAGCATTGGCGATTTCAAGAAGGGGATGTGATAATGGTGAGGTTTCTGGATCCGCCCCTAACACATCCCCATCCACATACACAACTCTCAAGTCTAACGTTTTTCCTCCATGTCTTGCTGTAATCGATGTAAAATAATTTATAAGAAAAATAATGAGTTAATCTTTGGTAGGAATGCGATTGTAAATATTTCTACGTTAAAAAAACTGCTCAAAACATTTCATATCCAAAATCTTGTGTACACCTTTGCTATAAAAATAATAAGAAATACTCTTCGTGCTACTACCAATTCTTAGCAATTTAAAAAACCTGTAGCCTCTTGACAGACAAGATTCAACTTTCATTTTGTTTTGAACAAAATTAAAATGAAATTTTAAAAATAAATTCGGTTTTTTCTGAAAATAAATTGATGGCCAGCGACGATATCTAATATGACACCAATCACAAATTTGTAATTATTTTGGTCAGACGAATATGGGAAAAATCAAACATAATATAAAGCAAGTGCGGTCTTATTAATGTAATTATATACTTGAAATACCGGAACGTCGACATGACATGAATCATACAATTTTACACTTATATACGGTTGGAAACTTCCAAACAACGTGTAATTCTGTGGTTTTTGGGCCATTTGCGCCGCACTACATCATTCCATTAAGATGCTTGAAGGCCATAACATTGAATTAATTGGACGTAGATCAACAGTGAAGGAATGAGAGGTGGATATGCTTTAAGGCCTTAATG
The DNA here is from genome assembly GCA_028673005.1 of Tanypteryx hageni. Lineage (NCBI taxonomy): Eukaryota > Metazoa > Arthropoda > Insecta > Odonata > Petaluridae > Tanypteryx > Tanypteryx hageni. The sequence continues at coordinate 179,735,747 of CM054112.1, read as the reverse complement.
AGGGAAAATGAAGAGGACGAAGTTGGAAAAGGAGACGAGAGAGGCGAGAATCTAAGAGGTGAGAAGGATGGAGAGCAAGAGAAAATTTCCAAGCTGCGTTAGCATCCTGGGTGTTTGAGAAAGTTTAATTTCATCTTAGCAGAATAGCGAGGGATTTGTTATCAATATTTCTTCTAAATTTTAAATTTTTAAAGTACGTTAACTCATACGAATTATTTGTAAAAAAGGTGAAAAGTTCCACTCTTTATCAAAGGAATGACACTTTTAATATCGAGCAAATGAAACAAGGAACAAACTAGTATAAAATATCATTCCATTAATAAAAACCTTTCATATCGCTTTGAGTTCTTTGAGACCTTAAAAATATAATACTTATTTTTACTCGTGAAATTATTCATTAACATTATTTTCTATTGCACAATTAATGTTCACACTATTTCGAAGAAATTATGTAAATGAAATATAAAAGCGAATTAAACTATGAGCTTGGAAGCAGAAATGCCTGTTATCATTTAGCATTTATATGATATAAAATACTTTCGGAATATGTGCTAGCAAGTTTTCTAATTTTAAGTGGTAAGAAGTTAAAATTTAAGTAATTAAATAGGTCACGTGTCTGTATTTTATCTCGGGATAGGAAAATGTCTTGTGTTAACTCAGATATGTATGATGATATTTCTTGGCATTAAAAAAGGCTAACTTGTTTGCGTGTTCAATAAATATCAAAGGCAACAAAAATGGTACGTATTACATGAACTACATATATACATTTAATTGGAGAGACTACCTCTATTGAAATCATATTTATACAAAATTGAATCGTATAAAACAAAACTAATGAAATACACCTGCATTAAGATTAAAAATACGTTTCTAAGGGTGTATTTTGATACGATTACTATTTGTGCAAAGCTAAAACCGAGAAATTTTACTTTTCATAGAAGTATCGAGAACTTTTCATCATGTTGAACTTACTCAAAATAGATCGAATAATTTCTTTCATAAAACGAGTGCTGTCTATCATGCACTATTTATCATTTAATGAGGAAATTCTTCACAAGTAGCATTTTTTTGGTTTTATTCAACTCTTTTTAACCTTATGCACTCAAGATATAAGATGTTTGCTAATTTTGTTTCTACACTTAGACACACGGCAAATTCAAAAGAAAATTAATGAAAAACACTCACTATTTAACGATGCAGATATTTCAATTTCGTCGACTTATTGGAATAATGGTAAATGTAAAGGGCATGTGGATGTTTAGTTAAAATTACCTCTACCTTGGCTGACAGTGAAAGGAGCAATTACCGAGAAGCATTGACATAATTAAATTGTAAATTGGAACAGAAACAGTGATCCCATCAAAGATGACATCGTACAAAACTCGCCGTAATCCAAAACACGACATGCGCTTGTTATTCTTAAAGTCAAACACTTCAACGTAACATGATATTCTGTCAAAATTCATTCATAAAAAAGTTGAATAAATACATTCGCAACGAGCATTGTTTTATAAGCATTTACGATAACAGTTTTTAATCCAGCAATAAAATACTAAAAATTAATCTATATCAGCGGTATAAATTTGTATCTGGCCTAAAAAGAGATTCATAACATTAAAAGGTGAATTTCTCTCCATTTAATATTAACTGAAAGCTTTTGATCAATTTTAGCTTAAAATATGCAGTTGCTTCCCAGGGCCGGGTAATGGCCTAGGCACTACAGACAGTGTGCCTAGGTCCTACGAAAAGTTCAAACAAATACATATGTTAACAGAAATGTTTATTTTCGTAAGTCTACAATTGAGCAAAAGAAACTATCAGCTCTTTCTTTACTTTCAATAGAATGCGAATTACTCTGTCGATGAAATTATTTCAAAATTTGATAACAGAAATGTACAAAATCTTTCTTGTAAATTTAATATTAATAATGTAATTTTTCCAAAAGGGGAAACCTAAATCTTATAATAAAATTTCTTGAGAAATTAATAAAACATTTCCTCCATATGTTTCCCGAATTAGACATCATCCTGTTTATACTATATACACATAGAATTTTTAAAAACCTAAGAGTGCTTAGAGCCAATAAAACATTTAATCGGACCCTGTTGCTTTTACTACATCACCATTCCTTATTCTTAATTGCATAATTTCTTTAAGCTAAAATAATTTATGCGAAAGAACCCGAGTCCAAAAAGCTGACTCCTTATCTTCTCAGAGTATCGCTGCCAGTGACTCCCCGAAACGTTTGTTTTGTTTTTTACCTTTCGTCTTCATTAAGTTTAAGCGTGCGTGCGTATGTAAACATTGTAGAAGAGAAAATTTCTAAAATATGAAATTGAAATAATAGAGGGAAATAAAAGTAGGATTTAATAGCACAACACAAGTTATCCTTAATCGCATGCTTCCCCTTCTGCATTCTTTACTATAAAATCGAGAAATCGCTCGTCGATTCCCTTTAAATACGAATATATTCTTCTAACATAAGCTTTTAACTACCAATTGAGAAACTCTCTTTCTCAAGGTAGGCTTTATTACTTCCAACGATCCTTTTGCTATTTAAATCATTCCTATCGTTTTCAGTAAACAATAACGAGAAGCCAGAATTTTGTTTACTGGAAACGATAGGAAAGATTTAAATAGCAAAAGGATCGTTGAAAGTAATAAATTCTACCTCGAGAAAGAGAGTTTCTCAATTGGTAGTTAAAAGCTGATGTCTTTCTTTACCATCCTTTCTCCTTTGTATTTATCGGCGAATGGATGAAACTTGATAACTGCCTATATCATTCTCGCCCGAATAAAGACGCCTTTGTATTTTCTATAGCATTTCTTTAACACCCTCGAGCGTCACCACTCGACCATTTTTAGCCAATTCCCTGGTCCCCGCCATCACCGCCCTTCTCCATCCTCCCTGGTGACACTCCTTCACCCACACTCCCTGGAAACTCTGGAGCGCTGACACATTCCGCCCCTAAACGTCCGCCACCTTTCACTCGCTTTCTCGCCCTCCTCTGAGCTTCTCCTCCTGCTCCCACTTTTTCGACCTCCCTCCTCATCTATCTTTCCCCGCCCACCGTCACGCCTCTTTCTCCATCTCCTAAAAAATCCGCTTCAAACCTCCCGCAACAACACCTTTACTAAAAAAAAACCCGCACTACTAAAAGGGTCTCCTACCTGCCCTCCTCCCCCCCAACCATCCATTCTCTCGCAGATTCTACTTCGCCTCCTCTCACGTCCTCCTCCCGCTCGACCTTATCTCCTACTTCACGAGAGACACCTCCATCTCATCCCCTCTCTTTTTTTCCTCCACGCTTTCTCTATCTCTCTCAGCAACACCTGATGACGCGAAGGGGCGCTACTTTATATTAATTCCGAGACATTTTTCTAGGTCTCCCCCAACGAATAGGAGGATGGAAGGAAATAATGTTTTGCTAAATGAACCGAGGCGCGACCTATTTTTCCGAGAAAGGCTTCAATCATTTCAAAACGAAAATGGTGGAGTTAGGAACTGTACTAGGCGTCTCCAGAAGCGCGATGGATTCGACCAAAAATAGGAGAGGAAAGCGAATTTCTTTGCGACTTTAACGTGCGATATCGATTTTTCCGCCGTTCTGGGTCGCTTTCAAACTTTTGTGCGAAAATGTGTGACGACAGCCGACTTTATTGATCACGAATTGTGTATTATTATTACGTTCGCGAGATATTTAGAATGAGCATGAGAAATTTCTCACTGCGCGAAAGTTTGTAGCAAGGATTATCGAAAGTATTTAAAGGCCATTGTATTGCGACACGTAGTTTAATTTATTTCCTCTTATTGCGTGACATAAATCACTACTCTACGTTTGCGTTTTTAGATTTTTTTATAATCTCAGGATGATTTTCTTATGGTTGTGTAGTCTTCGGGGGAGAGAGGAAAGCTCTAAAAACTCCGTAAATATTCTTTTTCTTGAAAATTAGAGTTTATGATTATGACTATACCGAGGATTTTTAATCACCCATTTTTCAACATCACAGTTATTACTTAATGTTATTGGCCTTTGCGCATGAAACAGCTAACGAATTTCTATAAGCATTATTACTAGAGTTTTTATTTATTTATATGTATACTGCATATTATTCGCTTAAATTATTTCTCAAAACTGCAGATTTTTTCGTAATATCCCTTCTTAATAGTAAGGATAAAATGTAACCCCTTCAAGATGGTTCGTTCGAATTAGCATGAGTATAAATTTATGAATCAATCTATAAATCGTTTACTCCTTTGTCCAGCTAATTATTCAATAAAATGAATGACGTTCAAAACACCCAAACGTATCGATCTTGAAAGACGCAAACCAAACTAATTTGCTTTTATTGCATCACTAGTACCAAAAATTCCGCCGTCGAAAATTAATTCGGCAGGCAGCAACAGTTTCCTAGCATTTTAGCGCATGGATTACGAAGTCACGGTCCCCTTTCACCCAAATCCAGAAATGTAGTCGTGCGGGCAATTACGTGCTTGATGTCACTGAGCATGAAGTTGCCAAATATGAGAGCGAGAGAACAAACGGCAAAGGAGAAAGAGGAGCGCCGAAAGAGGCGGCAAAGGGAGGAGGAGCGGTCCGAGGGAAAGAGATAGAGAGGAAAATAAAGCGAGAGGGGGCGAGGCAAGAGGGAAGGAGGGGAGGTACACGAGGGATCAGAAAATTTCTCGTAGCTGTCTTGCAAAACAGAGAGGTCCAAAACTTTGAAAGGGCCAAGTTTCCTTTAAGAGCGACGGCAGAGATCCCACCATCTCCCTCTCCTAACCTTTCCCACTGGCCTCATCTCCCTCTCTCTCTCTCTCTCTACTCTCCCATCCTAGTGCATTTAGACGGAATCGTGCGGTAGACGAGTGGAGGAAAGTGGAAAGGGTCGAAGGAGGGAGGGAGGGCTCCGTTAAAGGGCTCGTTACGTCAAAGGCCATGTGTATAGACTCAGTTGTTTTTTTCTTTCCATGCGGTAAAAAATATCCGCATTTCCGCACGTGTTACGATCCGGAAAATAACGAGTTTAGCCGCTCCCGGTTAGGAGATTTATTTCGCCGAGTTAATATGGTTCTCCAATTTAAGTCGAAACCGTTTGAAGGATGGATGTTTATTCGCTTGAAATGTCTACTTTAAGCCCTCGACTCTTCTAAAAATGAATAATTTCGAAAAGATAATTTTAAAAATCACTTTTTCTCATAATAAGTTAGCCTATGGCGTTATTGTATAAAAATTCATTCTGTCGCGGACCGTCGTTAACTCCAAGGATCTCGCTTGCTTAAGAAAGAGAGGAGTCGGATTTATTATGGAAGGCGGAGAGAAGTATAAAATAGGACAAAGAGTCATCAAAGTGGAAGAGGACATGATAACAACCTTGGCCATGAATAATTATACGCACAATCAGAATGATTTCTTCAATCTATCTCCGTCATAGGAACTCTCGAACTCTTGTGAGGCTTCAGAAAATGTATTTCTGTTCCATTACACTCCATCAATGAAATTAAAACTTACAAAACCTTTTATTTGGTGGTTACGTACGTTTCCTCATTTTTAAGATCGTAATATGCAGTTTTCTAAATATATTCCTTGTTCTTCGATTTTAATTGTTTAAAGTAGGATGTTGTAAAAACGGTAAAAGTGATTTCTTGGTTAAGATAAATCCAGGCTTTATCCAGAAAATGGCTGAAAGATGAATGTATTATATAAATATTAACAGCTGTAATTTATTTTGTGAGAGGATGCTTGAAACGTATTTATTAAAACTCGTGTTTGTTGGCATATTGAAGAGTCCATTCTTGTCCCCCTTTATGTAACAGACTAAATGTATTCTAAATTTACGATGGTTCGAAATTTTTCATTACATTCAAAAAGTGCTGATTGTTGTTGATGTCGTATTCCCTTAATGTGTTACACAAACTTGTACGTACTGCTCTTTTATGCATAGATTTTATTTTCATAAAGAGATAAGTTACCGACGAAAAAAGTTGAAATTAAGTAAATATTTTAAAATTGAATTTTGATATTAAATTTAATTTTCTGTAAGTTTAAACCGCAGGAAAAAGAATTCACATATCTACAACAAAAAATAGGGCATAGAGGTTGATTTATTTTATCATAAAGACAATTTTCATCCAACTTTCATGCGCCTTCACTTTTCCATATGATGAGATGTTTTAGAAAATATTTAATAACAGGAATTTCCTTAGATAAAATCTTTCGAACAACTAACGGATGAAAATGTTCAAATATTGAAGATGCCCATTTGAGAAGTTTCAATAGCTATGCCTTTAATTCCATTGAAAATTATGTTAAAGATAACCTATTAATCTCTCATAGTTGATGATGCACGATATTATCATCTATACTTGTAAATAACTCGTACCCCAAAGGGACTTTCTAGAGTTGCAATGAGTCCCAAATTTTCAGCTCCATGACATCGTACTCAATTTATGACGAATCTATCGAGTTTTGTAAACAGATGCCAAATTGATACTTTATATGCAATTTTTCGTTACATGGTAAACAAAATTCATGTTCATCTGCAGTTTACATCTCTGTTATTTCACTGAATTTTTAGGAAAGTGAAATGAAAACGTTTAAGGTTTTTAAGAAACTATCGATTTTTATAGAGCAGCGGTTTAATCCAAAAATAGCTAAATGTGACACAGTTGAGCCTTACTTACTTACGAATTTTAAATCCTGGATTCTGCTCCGAATAAAAGGCTGAATTCAATACAACAGGCGTCTTTGAAATGCAAGCGCATTCGAGCTGAAGGTGACATAAACCTTGAGCCAGCAAAGCTAAGAAGGAACAGGTACTCACTTCTTTTCTCGGACACCGCTTGGAGGATCGCCGTGATGAGGTCGCAATTCATATCCGTCTTTGTGATCTGAGCGTCGCGCTTCTTCAGCTGCCTCACCAACAAGCTCCCCGCGTAGTTCACGTTTTCCTGTAGCGTCGCCACCATCGCCCGAAGCTCTCCGACATCTAGTGGACAAATGGAGATATATTGTCCAATGAGACTGGCGGAAAAATTGTCTTACTAAAGAAGTGTCTTATAACCAAAACTTTAATACACGATGATATCATAAGAAAAGGGGCTTGAGGGAGGTTTCCAAGTTCTAAATTTCTGCGAAATTCTTGTTAGTAAGCGTCTTAAATATATTTAAATTTAAATCTTACCACTATAACGTTCAATTTGGCTATTTATTGGAATAAGAGAGAGAGAGAGAACGATAGGGAAATACTGAATTTCATTATCTACATGAGATGCAGGATATATTATCTTATCGTGTAAAATTAGAAATTTTTTAGATAAAAAATATAAGACAATTTTTCTTCGATTAATTTTCATAAAAATTGTTGACTACTGCGTCTATCTTCATGAGCAGTGAAAATATCATCTTGCAACGACAGTTCAAAATATATTATCTAAAGAACTTCTAATTATTTTACATTATGCGACGTCAGCGAAGGGTCGCAACTGCAAAAGATTCTCTCCACACTGTAGTTTAAGACCCAATGCACAATTTATTTCTCTGTAAATATAGCAGTTAAAAACCACTCCTTCGCTCTCATCGTCTTCCCGCGATTGCGGAGGTATAGTCATAAATTTTGAGTACAGAGCTTAAGTCAGATAGGTTTATGGTCTAAGATAATGACAGGATATAAATTCGAAAAATATATCACTAATTTAATAGCATGATGCGATTGTTAATGTCTGTTCACGAATAAAAACTCTAAAAAATCTCATCCATCTTTTCACAAATAATGCCTTCCAAATTATATCCATTTTTCAGACTATTGGCGTAGTACTCATGACCACTTTTACTTCTTACTACACCTTCCCTCAATATTCTCATTTCTTTCAAAACCTCACCCGCACAGTTGTTCTCCTTGCGATTAATTAATTCTCTTAATTTTCAAATACTCTCAAATTTATTTTCTATTTTTTGAAAACTTACTTTCTCTAGTCTCTCCAACACTTGTATCAAGAACATCGTTTCTGATAAAATTTTCTCATAATCAAAGTCTCGGATTATTACAATACTACGCTCCGTATCAAAGTAATAATTTGTCGGCTTGAGATATCTTTAATTAGATTTAGTCATTGATTCTATAAGTATAGAAATATCTTAAATCTATTTATGTGGAATCCGCTCTACCATCTTGAAAGGAATCATACACAGATGCTCTTCATTAGTTTCTTCTCGAAAATTTGAAATTATAGTGGAATATATACGGTGCCTAATGTTAAGTATACTTTGAGTAAAGCTAAATAACTACGTTCCTATTAAGCGTGCATCCCAATTCCATTCGATGCTAACTATGGACAACTCACCACCCGGACTCATGCTCTGAGAAAATGTTGAAAGACCGGTTGAAACAGGAATTAGTGAATTACTGTTGAAGACGGCTATCTTCCAGCTGAAAGGCTCAACTGTTTTACTCGACCGTTTTTTTGCCGCAGGAGTGACCTTTATTATCGAATTAATTCATAATAAAGTTCTCTTGGGACAAAAGTAAACTTAGTTCCTTCGGCCGCAGCTAGCTTAAAGGTTAAAGTTCGTATTGCGATTATCACGTTTTTCTAGTCAAAATCAAGGTATTACGAGTTCGTTCCTCACTAAACAAATACTGAAAAGTTGAAGAAAATCGGACCAGGTGTTCTCGATTCATTCATTACAATCTATGACGTATAAAGTTTTATGCGCTAAGCGAAGTAAAGAATTTAAATTTTATACTGCATTTATTTGCATATATTCTGTATCAAACAGCAAATATGGTGACTTAATCATCACAAATTCGTTGAGAGCTGAAATGCTCTTAGATACCAAAAACGGCAGATATTTTTGAGTGCGTCAAGAGAATTTTTATAACGGTCACAGTTAAAGAAAGTCGCCAAAACACTTGCATAAGATCCTCTATTCCTTTAGTTAACACAAAGGAAAGCATGCAAAAATCAAATAGACTAAAATTCCATAACCAAAGGTTTTAAAAATATCATTAAGAATTCTAAGAATGATAAACGAAATAACTTATAAATAAAAGAGTTACTTTTATGTACCACAGTTTTATTGACAGATGAACGGAAAATTAAATCTGCATAACTGTAAAACTTAAGCGTGAGTGAAATCTTTTTTCTCTCAATCTGTGTAAAAGAATATGATAAATCTCAGAAATTAAGTCAGTCCTACTTTCGATTTCAAAGATAAGTTTACACTAAATTAACAGAGATATAAATGAATGCGTTATCAGTTTAGGTCATTCAGATTTAATGATACTCGTATACATGATAAAACCTAATATAAAATGTTTTATTATCAGCAATCTCAAGACTTGGATTTCCAAAAAATGCGATATCAAACGGAAATTGATATAAAACACGGTATTTTCTTTGGAAAAATACTATTTTTAATTTTTCGTTTCAGCGTCTAAAATTAAGGCAACATATTTTTCTTGATATTTGGAATATTTCAGCGTCTACAATTTCTCTCCTGATTATTAGTATAGATAAATGACACTGTTCGTCTAAGATATTGTAAAAACTTTTCGCTATTTTTAGTTTCCCACTCATCAAAACTCGGAATCACATTTGGGTATTTTCCTTGTACTTTTTAAATAAATAAATATCATATTTAACAACAATACAGTCCTCTAATTAAGACTTATGAATCAATACGAATGTATAAATATAGGAAAACTACCTTTACATGCGAATTTTTATGGGCACAAATGTTTATTTCTTTAAGAATCCGTATTTCAAAAATTAACTTACTAATAAAACTCTCTCTCATGGCTTGTGTATAAATTCTGTGAGGTAGCAATAAATATATATAAATACATAAAAATTTTCACTTGCCTAGTAGACTGACTGATTTGCATGAAACGTTTACGTTAATACCGAACAAAAAAAACAAAAATTGTTATTTTTAGTCTTTCCAAAAAATGGAAGGTAGTCTTATGAGATCGCCCGGGTGTTCGTGTGCCCGTGTCCGCGTGCGTGCGTGTCCCCAACGTCTTCTTCATGAATGAACCGATTTCAGCTAAATTTGATGCACAGAATATTCACAGAAATTAATTACAAGAATGACATATTTGGACCGGATCGACTCAGCAGGGGTGCCACAATTGCAAACTTAAACTTTTCGGTTATTATGAATTTGGAAGGGATTGGCTAAACCGATTTCAACAAAATTTTTAATGAAGTAGGCGTACAATACAAAATAACAAATTCAAGATGTTTAGTAAAGATATAGAAAGCAGGGCTGCCACAATACAATGAATAAAAGAATTATTTTTACACGTATTTATTTTGAACTGCCATCATCAATTTTAACCAAATTTATTACTTATAATACATACATATATACAAAATCGTATAACATATTTAAACCGAATCAGCGGAACAGGGGTACCACAATTAGAAATTAAACTCTTTCTGTATTTAAGCATTTGGAAAGAATTGGCTATTCGGATTTGAATTAAATTTTGTAAGTAAGATTTGTACAACATACCTTAATGAAATCAAGATGTTTAAAGTGGAGATAAAGAGCAGAACTACCACAATAAAAAGTTAAATAATATTTTTACACATATTTCTATAGAACTGAACTCATGGATTTTAACCAAATATAGTATATTTAATCTTCATATAAATAAATAACCAAAATATTACATTTCAACCGGGTCGACTGAACACGGCTACCACAATATCAATGTTAGAATTTTTCTGTAACTATGAATTTGGAAGGTACTGACTTAACGGATTTCAAAGAAATTTCGTTTGTATAGCGAGTATAGAATGGGAAAACGAAATGAATGTTTCGAACGAATAAAAAAAGCAGGGCTACCACAACATGAGAAAAAATAATTTTCTGATTTCAAAGCAAATACATTATTATACGATTATACTACGGTGAATTTGACGAAAAGCACTTCTGTACCACGGGAAACCTGTGTACACTCCTACTTGTTATACATTAAAATTGTATTGAAAGGAAAGTAGGCAGATTAGTTCTTTCCAGAACTACTTGTTTATCTTATAATTCAATTCCACAAGGTCTGCATAGTCTACAAAATAGGGAGAAGGACTAAGTATTTTAAAATTAAATTTATATTGAAATGTCATGTCATTTCAGTTGATTTGGCAAAAAATATATCAGTATCATGTGACAAATGATCGGTGATTCTCTTCTCGCATTTTGGCGCGCATGACTTTTAGAAGGAATTAACGGAACCTATTCGCAGAATTCTGAACTAATCAATGCGTCATGAGACTTCCTTACCTGCCTTCATTAACGGGTAGAACGTAAACTTTTTAAATCAAATAATGTAATTATATCTGAGGCATTGCGTAGGTACCGCGGGGAGGGGGAGGGAGGGCGAGCATTCTGAAACCCGGTAATTTCACGCCCAATCGCTGAAATACATGCAATATATCTACTGACAAACCACGACGCTCCAATAGTAATAAAAACCAAATGCGTATTTAGGCTACAAAACAGCCGTCATAAGCGTTAATTTACCGATATTAGATTTAAAAAAAGAACCGTTTCATAACCATTGCAGAGACATGGTACGTCGATTTTATTTTAGCCATTTGGCGAACTAGATTATTCTCTTTAATGTTTCTGTTGTTATTTACTCCCTAATTAGCATAGTTTAAACAAAATAGCAAAAAATTAAATCCAAGAATTAAGGACTATGACGAACTTGGCTCAGTTATTAATAGTTAAATGCCCGTATATGAGCTCAAGCTATAATGAGGTTATATCTCCCTTAATATTATTTTAATTATCTCGGCAACGGAGGCCATTGTGGAAAGAGCATTTTAAATTACATGCAAATTACCATGACGCAACACTGGCTCAGTGCACGCATGTAAACTTAATATATAGCTTCCGGTTTCACTCCTGCCACACTAGAAGAACATTATTTAAATTTAATTTAATTTGTTTTTGTATTGTTTATATTACTAATTCATTATTGTTTATATAGAAATATAGTATTGTTTTATAAATTTTATATTGCCAATAATTCTGATACTGATGTAATTTAAATTTGGGTAAGTCATGAAGACGTATTACTTAATGTTATTATGTGTATTTGATAAAATGAAGTTTCTTTATGTATTTTGCGTAATGTCATTAAGATTTAAGGGCAAATAATATAAATCAACGAAAATATATTAACACAGGGCCCAAAAAAAAAATACTTGCGTGAAGGTTAAACTTCGACGTTACGGCACCAAATTTAATCTACCATGAGACAGCTTCAAGCTTTTTCTTTTTCCACACAATTTTTCATTGCTCCAAGATACAGTGAAGATAAAAAAGCGCATTTAATGCACACCGTACGGAGACAATAGTGGCGCAACTCCTATTCCGCAGTGACCGCAATTGCGCGGAGGCACGAGCAAATGAGGACCCGAATCGTAACTGCAATTGTAGATGCATGAATCACGCATCAACCCGGTTACTTTTATGCGGGAGACATGTTTTGCATATACGCCACTGGGAAAGATAATTTTGCTTATTTGGCAAAATTAAAATTTGCGACCTTCAGAAAAAACACAAGCTTCAATTTTAACTTGTATTCCTGGATTCCTTAGTTTATCTTATCAATATCTACTGTAAATCTACATATCGCGTAGTTATTTATTAAGATATGAAATATCTACGCAATGTGGTATGTTCAAAACAGATAGACAAATATTAATAGTTATTCTTAGCGTATTCAAATAAGAATTATCGAACTTGGCATGTGGCTGTAATCCAATTAATTATGGTTATATGTGCTGAGACATCAGTTATACCAAGCAAGAAAACATTCTCATCGGAATAAATAGAATGTTTCTATATTTCAAAAATCTGATGTGGCCACCACATGACTTTCTCCATATCTGTAATATTTCTAAAAATTCCAAATATGTTAATTAATAATAAATATTTTAAGAAACTGCGAGAAAATTTTAGACTTTACAAAGAACAAATAAACAAACCTTCTGATATTGGATATAGCCGAAAAGCTCCAACAATTAAGAAAAGAAAAAGGAGCGTTACTAAGGCGTAATTAAGCTTCAATTGTTAACAATAGACGTCGGTAGGTGGCGTGGTGGTGGAAGCTAAAAATATCAGATATCTCTTAAACAATGCATTTTATATCGGAAAATGTTTCAAACAAAACTTGTTTAAATTATATTTCCTACAACTTTTATTCCAGTACATTTTTACATGTATCAAATATTTTAAAATAACGGTTGGCCGATTTTTACCAAAAACTAATCAGTTCTTGTGACTTTTATAAAAATGTTAAATATAAAATTCCGCGTTTACCTGATTAATAGTTTTTAAGTTAGAGCACCCACAAAAAGCTATCACATACACACACACAAACAGACATTATCGAGAAAATGGCCAAAACGTGTTCAGGGGAGCTCAAAACGTGTATTTCCGTTGAAATCTCGAAGTCGATTTTTTTCATGAAAACAATACTTTCCCCTATACTACGTATGGATATAGTAAAATTATTTAAGTAGCCTAAGAATAAACTCTATGGAAATGTTTGAAATTTGGCAATGCAATGCTTTAAACAAAAGTTTGGATTTTCATTATGCTATCAAGATTTATGAATAACTTTTTTTAAACGTGTCACTATAAACTTAATTGATCACTAATTTTAATTAAAATAGTCACAATTATTCGTTTCTCCCAGGACTTTCGGAAAAAAATTATACGTAAAAACTTATCTCTCAGATATAATTATGCTACTGTTAAGCTGGCTGCAACTTAATGAGATAATATTCGCGTAAATGATATAATCAATTGCGATAAAGTTTTCTCCCTGAAGGTCACTCATAATTGTTAAAATTCCTAGTATTTCTTGCTTAAAGTACCCTTTATCAGTCTGTACGCGAAGATAGAAATTATCCAATATTTTAATCAGCGAGCATCCTTTCCAATTAAACTTATTCAATGGATTCAGGTTCTTTTTCCTTTGTGCGAAGATAAGGTTTTTATCGAAGGGAGATAAAACTCCTTCGTTCTTGGAATTTTCACTTACATGCCCCCCATTCCGTCTTCCAAAGGTCCTCTATGAAGAGCTTCACCCACTTCCTCTGCCTTATCCTCCCCCTATAACCCGCCAATTGCCACACCTCCCCCACCGCCCACGATCCATCCACACTCCCGTCCCTGCGTCATTCCGCTCGCTGCGTTTGTCCGAAGGTGCAGAACAGGTGGCTGCGATAAAGACTCTATCCGTCCCACGCGTCGCAAATCGCATACCCACCCCACGCTTCTAAACACACGCCACTCTGTTGCGATTCCCACGTGGCATTTGCAATTGTTTTCTTTCCTCTCACGGCTGAAGCATCGAAGCGAGAGTGAATATATGCCTCGTATCATCTCAGTCGCGGGCGATTCCTTTGGTAAACAACTAGCTCTCGAAAGTTCAGGCGGAAAGCCTTAAGAAAAAATCTATCTCTCGAAATCCAGACACTTTCCGATAAGATAAATTCTGAAGTGCGCAGCGCTGGATTAGATGTTATCTGCGACAAAGAAAAACTTGAGCCGCTATTTGGGTGATAAAGAAGAATTTTTCAAATGCTTTACTTACTGTTTAAATTATTTATAAATTTGTATATATTATTCGCCTCTAATAAGAGCAAAAAATCCTACTAACGATAATAAATATTTGGAAAGGGAGAAACGCTTCAGTATAAAACTTGTGAAGGAAAATTATTAGATCTCTAACGCATATAATTTGAGAAGGCCAGATTCGACGCGAAAATTGGTTGAAGAATTTAAAAGAATATTGAGAAAAGTTAGAATTGATTAAATGGACCCATTTTTTATTAAAACGTTTTCAGCCGAATACATAATTCACTAATTATTAAGATGATTGAGAAAATTTACTAAATGTTACGAATAACTTTCGGTAATAAAAGAGAAAAACATTCCAAACATTAATATCTTCCAATATCATGAAGAACCATTCAAGAAAAAGTTTTTGAAAATTCTCATAAAGCAATCAGCCACACACAATAGAGTAATGGAAACTTTTCTGGAAAAACGAAGTAAATGGGTGCATACAAGTGTCTCCAAGACAAGACAGATGTTTTCTAGTTCTCACAGATTATTTACAGTTTAATCGCAGAAGATACTCGTGTTATCTAACGCGAATCACGCGACATAGGTCGATCTTCTCTTAGCAGAGCATACGTACCTACAAGAGATAGGTTTTTATAATAATAAAGGAGGTAAGAACGTAATTTACGTTGGAATTAAAAGTACGAAATTTCATTCAATACTGGTATCCCTAGCCGGGCGAAGATAATAAAAGATAGGCAGCTAATGGGAGACAGCAAAAACGTGAAAATAGACGCATACTTTGTGACTAATTTGTATTGTTGTAATTTGGCATAACTTATCATTTTTTGGTTCGAAACCGATTTTTATTACTGTAACGTGTCATAAAGATGTTGCCTCAACTTTTCTTGCTAAGTGGTCGCAGCTCGGTTCCCTCCTGCCCGCCGACTCACCTTTTCCTCTGAGCCGAGCCTTCCTCAGCGAGTCGAGCGCCGAACCCTTTTCGTACGCGCAGCTGCTGCTGCAGCGCCACCCTCCGGAAGTGGAAGACCATTCCGTGAGGTAGTCGGAAGATTCGTCGAATCCTCTAGACGGCAGCCGTCCCGTTCCCTCCCTACCGCCCCACTGGCCGTATATCTCTATTAGCAACTGGTCCACGAGTCCGGTCACTCTCCGGCGACGCCTCCACGATTTGACCGCCTCCTCGAGGCCGTCCTCTTCCCACTTTTTCACGGTGCCGTTCGGCGCGGAGCGTCTCCTGCGACGCGTGTTCGGAGACACTTCCCTCGGCGCCACCTGCACCGGGGCGGGAAGTAGGAAGCTGCCTGGATGTTGGGCCGGTAGGGCGACGGAATAACGCCTCTCGGGCGCGGATCCCGGGAACGGGAAGCATCCGAATGCCGGTTCGCCGTCGGGATCCCCCCGCGCCACCGGCCAATCGGGCGACGCGGGAGTTTCGGGAGTATCTGGCTGAGTTTCGGTGATTTCCGGAGTCTCTGGGATGCTTGGGATGGAGGGGAGGGAGGCACGACGAAAGAGATACATGGTCACAAGCCTTCGTCCGCTGGACGGTTCCGGTTGGGCCAAGAACGAGCATCGTTCGAATCCGAGCCGGGATGGAATTCAATCCTCTTCCCGCGCGGCACTTCAGGGACGATGGATTTTATTCATCCGATCGTCGAAAAATAAAACAACTCGGTTCCGCCGCGAAAGTCACAAAATTAAGAGCGAGTATATGTATATCCTTCCGCGCGGCAGGGCATGGAGTTCCCATCCGACGCGGCCGAAGCAACTCGGAGCCACTTCCTCTTTGCCTCGGCTTCGGCCGTCGTTTCCGTTTTCGATGCACACGATGCGTAGATGGCGCTCCTCCGCGGGATTGTAACGCTACGGGGAAAAATGCACGAAAAAGACAGCAGGCTATCCGCTAGGAAGAGCCGGTAGATAAAACGCGCGATAAATTCCCTCCAATGCGAAAAGGCGGCTCGGTCGAGCGACTCCTTCGCCGCTCATCGCGACTCGAAATTGAAGGGGGGAGGAGCGGGAGGGGAGAGGGAGTCGGGTGCGAATACCCCTGCCGTCCTGTGCTTTCTAGCCCTTGTTCCTAAGCGAGCACATGGTGTCACGGGAAACGAGCGAGGTGAGCAGCACTGTTCAAACCCCCCCCCCCTTCGCCCCTCCGCCGCCGACACCCTTACTCTTCCCTTAACCATCTGAGAGGCACCCCCTCCCTCTTTTCCTACCTCTCCTCCCGTCCTTTCCCCGCCTCATTATCTCGATACCCACACAACTTCGCCCCTATCAGTCATGCACGCGAAGCCGAGGACAAACGAAAGGAAAACAAACTCGCGGTTTTAACTCCTTCCTCCTCCCAAAAATCTGCCGACGGCTCTAACCGCATCTAAATTCTATTGCTTAGTAAATAAGCGACGCGCCCGTTTGACGGCGGAGGTTGGAATTCCTTGGGAAAAGTACGACTCTTCTGTTATTCTTTTTTCCTGAGTGTGGACATAAATACAAGGAATCAAGCGGATTTGTTATTGTGGGTTTCAGAAAAAATTGTTTTTTTTTTCAAGTAACCATACGCTTATCATCAATGGCGTTGGATTATAATTATTAATATTTGGAGAGCGACTAGTTTTTTCTGAGGTTTCTGAAATTTCGACATACTCCCAAAATTCGATAAAAGTGGTTCGAGTTCCGTTTAAGTCCTTATTGTATGGGAAGTATGAATAAAAATGTCTTTGAAAGAAAATAGTTTAATTAATCTTTGGATGAATTTCATATCTTTGTTTACAATTTTCTATTCCAACTTCAAGCGGTGAACTATCTTTATCTCCTATCACATATTTTTTGGATGATCGAATATTTTAAATGAGCGATGGAAATAAAATCAATTTCGGCATCTGGTCAGCGAGAATAAAATATGTTTACTAAAATACGAGAGCAACGTCGCGAAAAAATCTATACCGAAAAATTTTTAGTGTAACCATTTTTTTAAATAGTATACAGCTGACCAATTGCCAAAAGAAAAATGAATAAAAATTGACTGCTCCTCTTATCTTTTTAGAACGACTTGCGAGAATGTTTAAAAAATCTAATAAGCAGGTCTTTGCCCTCGGATTTCCCATTCATTCCCAATGAAACCTTCAGTGTTAACTAACAGACTATATATAGATTGATTAATGGAAATTAGAACTTTAAGACAATAGGAATTCATAATATTTATTTTCACACATTTTTATGCTCAGGGGTTTAAAAATTGTAAAATGCCTTCAAATCTCATATAATTTCGCTTTAAAAACAAATTTAAGCTAAAGAAACAGCTGTGATTATTAATGTCACCCCATGTTAGGTTGGATTTCGTCGAAGTAATACTTGTAACCACAATGAATGTTCTTCAACGCACATTATCTGTGAAATTGATTTATGACTGAATAGTTAATAATAAAAATTTGCTGTATACCACTTGCGAGAGATAAAATGCGATTAGAAGTGCACTAAAATATGTGGGAGAAAATTATGATGCCTATTAATGAAAAGGAAGTTTCTAAATAAAGAAACTACCTATGTAGTACTTACTCGTATTTCTGAAATAGAATTAGGATAAGTAGAATTTTGAAAGATAAGATATATATTCTTTATATTTTAAAATTAATTTTTCTCTCAACTCGATACAACCAAACCCAACCAAAGAAAAGACAAAACATTCAAACAAAACGTTGCGTTATATACTTGCTCATATACGTGGTATATAGAGAAAGTATTGTGATCGTGAAAAAATTCGACTTTGAGATTTTGATGCAAATACACGTTTTAGGTGTCCCTGATTCCATAAAAGTGGTTTTCGCCATGCCGTCTGTCTGTCTGTCAGTCTGTCGGTCTTTTCGCTGTTCTAGAGCCCAAACGCGTTAATAAAATCGAATGATATCTCGTATTTGTGCAACATATCATCTTTTGCATACCCTTTTTTTCATAAAAATTATATTGCACAAAAATAAAGGTTAGTTAAGTCTTGGCGATTTTTAGAAAATTTTATTTACTCAGAAATGGCTCCAGAGAATTTGATTAAAATCATACCAATTGTAGAGCCTGATGTCACAAATAATACTAACAATAAGCCATATATCTCTTAAAATCACTATATGGCGTCCAGTGGCATTACAATGTACGCTGAGCTACCTTACCTAAGCCCTATGACGCCACGCCTCCGCCGGGATCCACTAAAAGACTTATTACAGCCTAAACGGTAAAACTGAATCGAATGATATATCATATTTGAGGATAATATCGTTCATAATAGACACTCTGAAGAGATGAACGATATTGCGCAACAATAAAGGATACTTTATTCTTGGATATTTTGAAACAATACGATTTATTCAGAAATAGCTATAAGGATTTTTATTGAAATCCATCCAAACGTACAACCTGATGTCACAAATAATACTTACTAAGCCATATGTGCCAAAAAATTACTAAATATCAACCAGTGGCATTAAAATATATGCTAAACTACGGTTAACTTTTATTTATAAGCGTTTTTATTTTATAAATGTACACAGTCGACCAAACGTATATACGTATATGAGAAAGTTTGTGCAATCTATCTTGAGCCGTTTATTCATATCCGTTCTCGCTTCATCAAATGGCCAAAGGCGCTGCAGCATCCAAGAGACGTTGGAAACGAATCATTGTTGAGATAAACAAGTCTAGCGCTGATTACCATTGGCTTAATAAAATGTCAACTATAGGTCAGCGCCACAATCACCATCATAAACAAGCATGTAGGTGTTTGTATCTGTGCGTACTTGTGTGTCAAAGGTATGAATAAAATCTTAATTTTTCACCTAAAGAGAATGCAATTTTATAATATATAATGTTTATATATATATATATATATATATATATACATACATAGTACTAACGTAATTGTCTTTCAAATATGACGGGTAACCCTGAATTAAGTATTAAGTTATAATTTAAATAAAAATTAATGAAACTAACTTTTAAATGCACTTAAAAAGTAAGCAATAAATATTAAATTCACATAATTGAGTGTTCCGCGGGCCACATTGGGACCGCGCAGTGATTTGATCAATTATGATATCTAATGACATTTTCGAGTGCTTGGGTGAAATCTACTTTTAATATAAGCGAATTACATATTACAGGTTTGAAAAAATTCTCAAAACTTGCTCTTTGAAATTTTAACACGGTCCGATCAGGCATTCGAAATGCGGTATGTGGTCCGCAAAGTTGATCATGAAGCCTCATGTGGCCCTTTCAGTAAACATTTTTGTGAACCCTGTGACTTAGACGATTCTACGTCTACGTCAAAAGTGTAACATTTTCAGCAGCCTAAACGACCAAAATAAAAACGAACGATCGTGCGATCCAATGGCTTTCAAAGTTCCCAAGAAAAAGACGCTTTGAAATTTCTGACGTGTTTCGATTAACTGAACCGGTTTGATAAACTCTTAGATACGGACATTTGAGTGAAACTTGTTACAGTTTTATCTCGAGAAAGAAAGTGTATAAGACGGCTGTGTGAACAAATGTTAGCGCGGCGTCTAGTATACTATGTTTCAGCTTAATCGTAGGTAGACGGTGAACTGTTTAGTACGGCAGAAATCCATTGGATTGTTCAGAAGACCAAACCGTTAATGCTTTATCAGCCCGGGAGTTTCATTCTAACCGGTCCAAGCTCCTGACTGAATCAGTCAGCCCAATCGACCCTAGAGTTTTCAAAAATGCCCTCCAAAAGCATAGGTTGCAGGAATATCAGGTATTACATGAAATTAACATCTAAATATCCAGTCTCAAAGAAAGTGATTAATGTATTTCATAAAGTAGATTAAAAAATATATTTATTCAATTTTATTCTACCGAAACTCACTGAGTTGAATAAATTGCTATTCATTTCTTGCAGCTATTTTTTGGATAATTATTCCTATTTAAAATATATTTCTGGTAATCATAAATAACTTTTCTTGGAGATAGTATTATTGGTAATATTCATTAAAGAATTTCTCTTATTTTTTATAAAGAGTTCTCCGTCAGTCCAAATAAATATGGCCGTAATGAGAAAAGTAAATTTGGCGTTTATGTTTTTGCTCTTCCCTCGTTCCAAATTCATAAACTATAACTATAGCTGTCCAGTTACCCAAATTAGGAGGCTGTTTCATGCGCATCTTTTCTTGAAATAACAAAAAGGAAAAGTGTACTCCATAAATGGAATACACAGAGATTTCAAAGGCGATCTTTATGGGAAATGGATATAAAACGGCATAGAAAGATTGGGTTGTTCTTGAATTTCTCCGAAACTATAAGTCGTAATTATATGGCCTCGCGGTCTTTTCTGTGGTAAATGTTGTTCTCTAGCCGAATAATATTTTTAATCTGTGCCTCACAGATCATTTAAGAGTATAGGAGAGAAAAATATTGATTTTTAATTGCTGTTTGCCGTTTGAATCGTCGCGGCGACCGTTGTAAACAAAATGTGATGTTGTGCTTGGAACGTTCTCGAATGGTTATCTCCGAAACTATGACGTAATTATGTGATCCCGCGGACGTTTTTGTGGTAAATGTTTTCTAAAGTGGGAGTTTTAATTGACGGATGCAGTTCAAACTCATAATTAGGCCATGAATGGAAATGAGGATCACTAATACCTAATTTAATTAAAATCCTACCAATAGGTTCGGAGATTAAACATGCGGACGGACGGACGGACGAGACGTGCCTATAAGGCGTTCCGCTACTACCGCTTCGCTGGTAAAGAACGGCTAAAAATTTAATTGGAAATTTCTTCGTGGATTAAAAAATGTACAATTTGAAATTAGACTGCGAATAATATCCTAATGTTGCAGTTTAATCTTTTATCGGAGCTGAAGATGATTAACCCTAGTTCATCCACAAAATTATCGGAAGAAAAAAGATACTAAATATTAGATAACGCTGACACTCCACATTTCAATAAAAAAATTATTAGGTGCTAGATGAAATTCCATACCGTTTTTTCGCAGAATTTTTGGAGCACATAATTTTACTTTTTAGCGCATATACATTATCTCTATTACCTAATAAAAGGCCATGTGGGTGTGGACAGCATATCTCGAAAACCAAGAAACTTGGAGACTTTAAACTTGGTACACTAACTAATGGGACCATGAGGTTGTGCTCCTCTGGGCCAGAATTTTGATTTTTACGGGGAGGGGGGAAGTGGAGGGAGTTCCATTTCCCATAGAAAATCCCATCTGAAAATCGATTTTTCGACTTGTAGACTTTTACTCTTTTGCAAATTAAAATTTGAAAGAATTAACCTACGATCTTCCGACCTGGACCGTTTTAAAGAAAAATAAATATAACTTCTAATTCTTATCGTCGCATTTTACCTACGATACAAAATCGCTCATGTTCTAAGTTTAAATCATATTTATTGAAAAAAATCAAGCTTTTTAACGATATGTTGCCTTGCCGACCGTGTCATTGTTAAACCTCGAAAATCGTATTGTCGTCTTAATCCTTATACTCTTTGCGGGAATACGTGCTTTGAATGCTTTAATACGAGAGAGAGAGAGGAGATAGAGAGAGAGAGAGGAAGAAAAAAGGAGAGAAACAGAGAGGGACAAAATTAAATGGCGTAATGTATTTATTTGACATATAATTTCTATTCGCATAAAACTATTTTTACTTTCTGGAACACTCAATAATGTGAATTTAATATTTATCGCTTACTTTTTAGTGCATATAAAAGTTAGTTTCATTAATTTTTATTTAAATTTTAACTTAATACTCAATTCACGCATACCCGTCATATTTGACGAGCAATTGCGCTAGTTTAAAATATGAGTTGTCGATGCTTGCATACTGTAAGAGCTTAAAAAAATCACCAAACTCCAATGAATTGAAGATTCGACTCCAACCCGGTTTGGAGTCGAATCTTCAATTCATAGTCTTACTCGCCGTAGTGTCCTCTTCTATTTATCACCATACACCAAGACCTAAACTCGTAAATAAACCAACGCGATCTCCAGGGCATGTTAATTGTAATGAATATGCATCACACAAATAATAATATAGTAATAAATGGATTATTTTATGTGTTAGGGTTAAGACGTCACCATATGTTTACCTCGTTGGTTGACATTAACTAAATTATGTAATATAGTCCATTAATTCCCATTAAAAGCAATAAATTAATGCTCAAGAAGTATGGAAAATCAATTCCCATTGAAAGGTATTGGAGTCGTTGCTATGGTAGGTATATTTTTAATTGTTGAAAACAAAAACTTTTCATAATTTTATGATTAAAATCGAATTTTTACGCAAATTCAGCATGGATTAGAATTTTTTATTCAAGAAAAATAAACTTCATTCTTTTATCCGCAGTACGGTGCATACCCCGACTCTGTATCTTAATTTAAAAGGAATCTAATATTTATAAAAAGCTTTCTTCTGTCCCTTTGTCCATTTGTAGCTCTGTCACGCTATATAAACGCGAATAACTCGATAAAAGATGGAGATATATTGTTGAAATTTGGCAGGAACACTAAATTCACATATTTTAATGTGATGACGAAAACAAATCTCGAAAAATGTCCTGAGTTCGACTCCAAGGAAAACATATCCATTTCCCATAAAATAACACGTAAAAATCGACTTTTCGACTTGCCGGCTTTTATTCTTTTTGAGATCTAAATTAGCAATAATTAATCTACAATCTTCGGATCTGAACCATTTTAAAGAAATAATCATGCAGTTTCTTATTCTGTTCATCTTTTTTCGCCTACAGTTCGAAATTCTTCATGTCAAACGTTTAATTCACATACTTTGAAGAAATCTTTTCCGTTTTAAAGGGATGTTGCCTTGCCAAACCATTACATTGTTAAACCTCGAAATCCTGTTGTTAGATGAAAGCATGCTTTGAATGCTTTTAAAAGGAGAACGAGAGAGAAGGGAGTTGAGAGAAATGATTTTCATAGCAACGAAACAACATTCGTTGCGTTTTTTACGAGGAGCAATAAATTTGAATCTTGTACATTAATCATTCGCGTATTAAAATTACTTAGAATCATGATAGGAGATCGAGGCTTGAAACTACGAACGCCTAAAAGAACGAAAGTTTGTTTTTCTGCCATCGATTTTTTAATACGTTTCGAATCGATCAACAGATCAGTTTTTAACGCGAGAATTTGATGCATTCTTAGTGATTCGCATTGTTGCCAGTTTCGTGTAATTGGGTACCATTGACTCGGATAATAGCTTCGTGTCGCATCTATTAATGAGATTTCATAAAAAAACTTTCCCGTTGAAGAAAGTGCTATCGAATTAGGCGTCACATTTCCCCAATGCGATGTTCGATCTTCTTTGGTTGTTTTCTGCTAGGATTTTAAATTGCATATCGCGGTATTATTGTTTATTTCAAATTGTTTATATTTTCGCAATTTGGGAAAAGATTTTAATAAATCATAATGAAAAAAATAACTTTTTAGTTTCCACAAATTTTAATTTAAACACGACCGGTTTCACTACGATCGTAGCAATCACCTGATCGCAGTGAAACCGGTCGTGTTTAAATTAAAATTTGTGGAAACTACGAAGTTATTTTTTCATTATGAGTAAATTCCACCGAGTTGAGCCTGACCTCATTACTTATATTTTAATATATCGTTTCTGAATGGAGAGAATGGAAGAAGTAATGGCTGAATATCAGCAGAAATTGAGGAATATAATATGTATTCCAGATATTGGCGGACAAAAATGTTTCGGTGAGGAAGGGAACCCGTGAAAATACTTTTTTTGATGATTCATGGTCGAGCAAAATGTTCCTTTGAGGAGGAACGAAAAACACTTCAACCAACTCACCCTACCCGGTGAGGACTAGGAAAATGTTCCTACATGCAAAAATTTCCCAAAACAAAATGTTCCTTTGAGGAGGATCGAAAAACATTTCAACCAACTTACCCAACCCGGTGAGGACGAGCAAAATGTTCCGCCACGCAATATTTCCCAAAATAACAAAAGAAGAACGTAAATCGCATCGGGGAAAAGTAACGCCTAATTCGATAGCTAAGCCCCATTGAATTTCAACGGGCATCTTCCTAGTGTTATATAGCTCTGCACCGTTTTTTAATGTTTTTCTTATCGGGATTATAAAATCGGACATCGGAGTCAAAAATACCCCTTAAAAATAACTTTTTCTGGAATTTCGAATTATTTCCAGAGATTGTACCCAATGAACTGCCTTCATGCCAAATTTCAGCTCTGGAGCACTCCTAGAAGTACCTTAAGTTTCATATCATATATCCTACACATATCCTATCTCTATTAATAAAAGGCAGTGTGTGTGTGTGTGTGGACAACACATCTCGAAAACCAAGAAACTTAGAGAATTAAAAAATTAGTTAAAACATTGATCTTTTTATTATTATCCGTATTGTATTTTTTTAAATTTTGATTTGCTCCTCCAAATATTTTGATAGTCATGCTGACTCTTCCATAGTCGGGAGGCTAGTTACGTCTCTGGTAAGAACGATCTTGAAATAGCTCGATCATCCTGAAATACAAGCAATTTATGCACGTCAGCCCACATTTGAAATTATGGATGCCAGAAAAGACTGATGATGTGGGAGTGTTGGTATCATTTAAAATATAAATATGAATGTAAGAGCTTAAGAGAAGATGAAGGAGAATATATAATTCAAAATTGAAAAAATTCAAATATAAAGCCGCAAATATAACAAGATATATCCGCCCGGCAAGTGGAAGACCCGGGTTCGATTCCCGGTCATAGCAGACTTTTTTCTCGTTTCAAAATTATTCCCAACTTTGCAGCTTATGCCTGTCTGCATAGGATCTTTAGATCGCTTTATTACATCAATTTCTTGCTTGGCAATCTCACTATTTGAGAGGGAGGAGTTTTCTTCGGTGTATCTCTTCGAGGACATCCGTTGGGGCAATTTGATACTAGCTTGGCTAGTTCCGTCCCAACCATGAAAACTTCCGCGTTCAGAAACGATAGTTCAGTGGTAGAATATACGCCCGGCAAGTGGAAGACCCGGGTTCGATTCCCGGTCATAGCAGACTTTTTTCTCGTTTCAAAATTATTCCCAACTTTGCAGCTTATGCCTGTCTGCATAGGATCTTCGGATCGCTTTATTCCATCAAAATATGTGATGTTTTGCACGGGATTTTCTCAAATTTTTATCTCCGGAACCATAACTCGTAATTATGTAGCCTCGCGGACTTTCTTGTAGTAAATGTTGTTCTCTATCCGACTAATTTTTTTAATCTATACCTTAGAGGTCATATAAGAGCTAGGGAGATAAAAGTTTGATATTTCATTGCTGCTTGATGAATGCCATTTAACGAGAGACGAGTATAAGTTTATTAAAGTAATTATGTAAAGCGAAAGTTTTAATTGACGGATTCAGTTGAAAATCACAATTGGGCGATAAATTTTAATAAAGATCACTCATACCTAATTAAATTAAAATCCATCCAGCGGTTTAGGAGATGAAGGTTACCAAGGACAGAGGGATCAGACGCACCCATAAGGCATTCTGCTATTACTACTTCGCTGGTAAAGAACGCCTAAAAAGAGATAGGGGTAATTGAAGAAATTCCAGGAAAAATTAGCAAAAACATTTAACTGAAAAGTATATTGGAAATTATTATATGTAGTTTTGAGTTTATCTTTCTATTTACAAATGAATGGTAAATATATAAAAAATGAGAGAAAATTAAAAATCTATATTGCTGACAGAACAACAGGATAATAGTACATGATAAACTATATAACTATATATATATATAATATTTTTTCTGATGCAACATTCATGAATTATAAAAGAAATCAAAATATGTGATAGTAAAAACGTTTTGAAGATGTCATCTTTGTGTCTGACGAATCTTTGAATTAAGTTTATATGATAATGATAAATATTAACTCAATGAGATTTTAAATATAAATAATGTGCAAGGCATATCCAGGTGTATTTTACTTTAACTTTCCTGTGGCTCTCAGCACTTCTGATTTGCAACAAGATGCTATCATAAGTTGATATAAAAAATTTAATGATATTGCATAGTAATAGCATGCAGAACAAAAATATAAACCTGGGCATTAAAATAGCATCTGCATCTAAAATTGGCTAGAATCCCTAGGTCATTAAATCTTGCCAACACCTTTAAAATACATTTTGTAACTTATCCACCATTTCCTCTCCAACTAAAAAGTTAGCTGTAAAGCAAGATATTAATACATTAATCAGATGCTATTTAGTAAAAATTAAAATCATTATTATTTACCATACTGTTGTTGTTAATATCTGTTATTTAACCTTTTATTGGCCAAGTAGGATCTATTACTGCTGAAGGAACTAAGCATCATGTGAGAAGTAGCCATCTACTGCTTTCAATGCTATGCTTGATTTATTCTCTCCTACAGATCATGCCATAATGGAATCATTAGAATTCCACAGATTTATAGTTATATAGTTATAGTAGGTATTCCATTTTTTTACTAGAGACTTTTACATCATCATAATGAAAAGGTTGATAGAAATGCTTACTCAAATAAGTCATGTAATATTTTCCATGTGCAGTAAGAATGCCAATTGTTGAGTGATCATTTTTCAGTTAGATTATGCTATAACTAAGGTGTTTGCTGATGTATTTCTTTTATCATTACAGTAAGTTGTATGTACCATGATCACAAGGTTAGTTATTTCAGGAGAAGACAAAGTGTTTATCATATACTGCAGCAGAAACAATGAATAACAGCCAAAGAATTTCATAAAACATTTTATTTTACCTTTTGTTGAAAGCTATGTACTTGAAGAATAGTGGATATGGCAATTAAATTTAACGTAATCATTAAAATGCGAAACAGTAATTGATCAAACATTTATTGGCTCGGTATGGATAAAAAAGAACAATCACTGACAGCATAACTGTAATTTTAAATTCAATAACTTCACTTCAGGAGTATGAGTGATGTACATTTCAATGTTAATAATAGTTTATAAAATTATTTCATGCTGAATTGAGCTAACTCAGATAGTATTTCAGATATATTTCTCTCTGTTTCTGAAAACAGCTTACATTACATTAGTTTAAGTTTAAAATAGCTTTATTCATTGCAAAACAATATTTTCATTTCTCCAAAGCTCTCCCTGTGATATATAAAAATGTTGCTCTATTGTGTTATCACTCTGAAACAAATTGAATTAGAAGTTAAATATGTATAATATCTTCTGTAGATTGCATGCAAATACAAAATTCTTCACTGGTACCAAATAGGTAAGGATTCCTACTTTATAATTTTTCAAAATTAAATTGATTAGATCAATAGTTTGGTAAAAATTTTTCGTTAATCCTTAGACATGTTTTAATTGAAAATTTAAGGTTTGTCGTGTGAGAGTGCATATCTGAGAAATGTGCATTTATGAAATATATTCAAAATTTAGTGAAGGCAAAATTTCTTCATAAGTCTTGCTTGAAAATAGTTTAGTGAAAAAAATCTCTGCTGACACAAATGGAAATGATGGGATATGGATGGAAGTGGACAGGAACATGAGTAGTGGACTGTAGAGAGAAATTCCTCTGCAATATGCCAGCTACATCATTTGTAGCTCATTGATTTACAATCGCAATTTTTCAGAGACATACTTTCATGTATACATCTAAATTTTGGTGATACCAGCACAGGAAACATTCAGTGATCGAGTTTTTTTTACAAACAATTAACCAGATGTGCATTACCAGGGGAATGTTCAAATACATATACATTACATTTGTGTTAGCAAACTAATTATATTTTATGTGAATGGAATACAGGAGGTGAATCACAGATGTGTTTCTCCCTTAAATGTATGATATTATATATTTAATCTGACATTCTGAATGAATTTTAGTTTGAAGAGTTTAGAAGGGCAATGTTAATTCCCATGAAAATATCAAGTTGTTATGGAAAGATGCCACTAATTACACATTTTGTCATTTATCAGATTAGTCTGTCAGGATACATTTTAGGGAGATGATGAAAGGGTAAGGGTTAAGATAATCAACAATAAATTCACATAATGAGCCAATAATTGTGCTCATTTTGACAATTATTGATATTTCTATCCTAAACAAAAGTAAAACATTTCTTTCTAATCTACAAGAGACATCAAACGTAGGCTGGTTTTACACAAGATAGGAATGCTGCGGAGGCATAACCAATGCAATGGCTGATTTAGTTACCAAACATATAAATTTATTTATATGATATCATTACCACTTAAATTAATGACAATGGTTTTCTTGCTGTGCAAAACCTCATTTCTTTACAAAGTTTAATTCAACAAGCTATATTAAATCCCCAAAGAGAAAAGTATATTATATAAAAAATCAAGATGCTATTCATAAATTATCTGAATCAATTGCAACATGAAACAGTTCAAATTTAGAATTAAATAGTATCAACGTGAATAAACACAACAATATCAACAATGTCACCCAACTTCATCAGTGATAAACTTGTGACATGACTCCATACTGAGTCACTTTTTTCACATATTATCCATGTCTATATTGTGGAAAACTTAACATTTTGAATAACAGACTATAATATGTACCCTTTAAAATTAACTCAAGCTATTTCTTGGTCAATAATGACAATTATATTTACTAGTATATTCGTTCTTTTCTATAATAATGAGAATTCACAATTTTTATGTCACCTATCATTTCACATAAATTCGTTTTTGTTTACATTTAATAGTATAATAGAGCCATGCCACTGTTTCTTACACTATTACCTTCATTTTAGTTAAAATATACTTTCAGGTAATTGTTTTTATATTTTATTTTATATATTTCTTCATCAGCTGCTGCAAACAGATAAGATCAATTTTTATGATAAACACAATTGAAAATAATAACAAACAGGATATATTTGTTTTTTTATCATTTGGCATGATATTTAAGGAAGAGCTTTTTAGATAAATAGAGTTACACTTGTAGTTATACAGAGGAGGGAAGTCATTTGGTCACTTCAGTTGAGTTAAAAATTAAAGAACAGGCCAGATAGAGATAAAAACACACTTTAGATTGACCTATAATCACAGGCTTATAACAATAAAGGCATTGAAACATTCAATGTTCCATTCAGTGTTTGCAAGCTATAGTTTAATTGGCTATTTATTTAATCACTTCAGCAATGCATCTGTTCTTTCCAATGCAAATCGTATAAAAAGCAGCTACTATTTAACACATTTAGTTCTTTTACTCAAACATTTACTTTTAAGATAAATAAACCACATTGAGTGACAAAAGATTAAAATTGCTTAGGTAAAAAATTGCATTTTAAGCACCTATTAAGCTTTTGTGTCAATATACATAATTACACAAATAATTTTGGTCCTAGTGGGTGAGAGATATATTAATTTTCATCAATCAAAGGTCTTCGTATCAAAGACCTGTCCTTTGCTGAAGTTTAAATTTCATTCAATGACAGTTGAATGAACATGACTCCAGGAATTGCAAATGTAATGTGAAAAAACTTTTTAAAACTTAATGATAGTATAATTCTTTAATTAATACTGGAGTAAATTATTGTTTTTTGATCATAATTTTAAATTTAAATTATAATGTTTTATGCAAAATTATCATTTGCAAAATGAGGAAGTCTAATTATATAAAAAATAAATAAAAATGTACGTTAGTTATACCTGTTGGTTGCAATTCATTCAGGAAGATTTGCTACTATCTTATAAGATGAACATTTAATGGTTCTACAAGTGACAACATGACCTTTGATATCAATGATCAGTCCTCGGTGCAAGTAAGCCCCAATTAGTGAAAAATTACCTTGCATTCAACCTTCAAAGAACATTTAAAACAATGCCCTATATTTCCTTGTCAGATATCATCAATACATAAGGAAGAATTAAAAATATGCAACTTTGAAAAATGCATGCTGAGTTAATTCTCCTCTTTCCCATCAAGCCACTTAAACTCAGAATTACCCATTTATCCAAAAAACGGCTTTATACAATCATTTAAAATCTCATCACAAGATGTCATCAAATTTAACATTCATAATTTCACATTAATTATAGTGGAATCTTTTCCTCAAAAAGTCCATTTACAATGGATTATTTCTATATGTTAATGCTATTATCTTCCTAAGATTTAGTATGATGGAAATATGTTTTATTATAAAACAGTCTATGGTAATTCAGTTATATTAACTTAGGAACTATCTGTATTCACATAGAAAAGACTGCAAACTCCTAAAACTTCCCTAGCTGCCTGGCTTTTCACTTGGGTCGCTTGACTAAGCCAAAAATTTCCACAAATGTAATTCTATTTTGCTCAGCTATTCACCTAAGTGAAAAATCACACATGGACAAATATTCCTTCCATCCCACTTCCTAAATAAACAAAATAGTTGATATGACTTCATTTGCTCTTATGAAATGTTCATTCTAGAACCATTGATACAAATTAAGTTTATCATTTCTCACCCAATGCTCTAGAGTTTATGATTTGATTATGGCTTATGGACCCAATTCTTTTATGTGCTTTGGTCACCACATGTGTATTGTACACCAAAAATATAAATACACTTCCACATTACAAGTTAAATGGACCATTGAGTGGTGGTGCACTAAAATGTTTAGATAATATCTCTTTCGAGAGGGATTCGCAGGGGCCTGGTGAACGACATGGATCTTCTACGACTGAGATGAATGGGCCGTCGATATGGAGCTGTTGTGCCCATGCGGGTGTGCCTATTTGAGTAAGAGGATGAGGAAGGCACATCTGTAACGACATGGAGAGGTCTCTGAAGACTAGACTGACTCGGCACATTGTCAAAAGGTATGGGTTGGGGAAGTAGGCAGTGAAGAGGAGTGCAGGCCAAGAGGAGGAGCATCGGAAGGAAGATGAGGACCAAGGCCGTGGAGGAGAAAGATGACAGAACTGTAGGTTGGTCATGGATTGCTGATGGGCAATGGGCAGCTTGTGACATTGATCTTGAATAAGAGTTTTTATAATGTGAAATTTTGGACCAGTGAGTTTGATGAACCTCACGGACATTGCGACTATGTCACACTTCTTGTAGAAACTTAAGTGGACACACACCCTGACGGTTGTCTCCGCTACGAATCATAACCATGCCATCCAGCTCTTCACCAACCTGTATTACGATCTTTTAGAGAGTAAAGTAAAGTGAATTAGTTCATTTTGTGAAAAAATGTCTTCATAGAAAGAGATATATAATTTTAAAGCAAAGATAAATGGTTAAATCAGCATTACAAACTAGTTTTTGCAATTAAGTATGATTACCTGATCTCTGAGAAGCATAAGGCCATTATCTCCATCAGAAACTTGAAGGTTGTGGGTAACTTGTAGTGGTCTCTCACCCGGCTGTAACCTTGTCACATATTTTGAAGGAAAATAGCCAACTCGGCCCAAGCACTTTCCTTGCCACCAGTCTTGATCAGAGGTGTCTATAACTGTAACCTTGTACCCAGCCCTGAATCATACCAAAAGAGTATAAGTGATGTAACAAAGAAAATTTTACTGGTTACATTTTGAGAAATTAATGAAAAATATATTAAATAATTTCAAGTAACTCAATACATATTTAAATTATATTAATGAAGTATATGAAAAGAATTAAACTTTTGGATGATCAAAAAGGAATTTAGATCAGTATCCATCACTACTGAAAGCCTGAAGAAAGTAAATATAGCATTTTACGATATATATTAACTAATCACCATTTGAAACAGACATCATGGATAGCAATTTCAGTGAAAGACAAATTTCATTAATTCAAAAATAAAATTTTATATTAGTAATTAAAATAAAATTTTAAAATATATTTAATCGAGATTTTTGTTATATTTAAATGGCTCAATTTTCAAGTATTATTAAAATATGACTTTGACAATAAGAATCCAGTATATTATATAAAAGTATAACCTACGTACAGTCATGCTTCATTTAGCATATGTTTGTTTAGCCTAATTTCAATGCAGGCATCTCAGAACAATTTTATATTTTTTGAAAAAATAAAATATAAAATTAAAATTAATTACTATACTGTGAAATTAAAAAACTGTACACCTTATGCATTTTTGCAGGTTGCGGTTTTGTTTATTTTTGTGCTAGCCAATCACCATCTGAAGTTTTCAGTTTCAACATTGTTACTTCAATTGTTGGTTTAGCGACTTTTTGTCATAGAAAATTCGTCACTATGACAATTGGTGACAGACATTTGGTCATAGGGACGATTGGTACTTACGACATTTCATCACATATGACTTATGGCACCTACGACATTTCATCACAGGTGACATTTGGTAACTATGACATTTCTTCACCCATGACATTTAGTACCTGCAGCTTATGCAACAATGTTTCTGATTTGATGTATATGTGATAAATGAAAATGCCATAGTTCAGAAACATGAAATCCTGATATTTCGAATAGTTTTAGGGTTAAGTATTAATAAAAGTATAATGAGACATTATTTCATTGGAAATTGAATTCATCCATCTTTATAGCTTCTGTTACATATTTTCTAATATATCATGGATGTCTCCTCGCCTTATTTTGTAATAAATATTATATTTTGTGTAAAAGCCCATCTAAAAAAGACTATGTACAAGGTAAGAGTGAGCATAAATGTCGATAAATCGAGAGGGTAATTGGAATCAGCAAGGGGAAGGGATAGGGAGGGGGGATAGGGATTTCTATCCTGGAACATGGGCTTTATGGGTATCAAAGTATTGAGGACAATACGCATGTTGGAAATTTATGTATATCTATCGAATTTAATTGGAATCGGCAAGGGGAGGGGTGGGGAGGGGCGATAGGGGTTTTTATCCTGGAACACGGGCTTCATGGTTATCAAAGTACTCAGGACGATACACGTTGGAAATTTTTGTATATCTAACAAGTATAATCGGAATCAGTGGGGGGAAAGGGGTGAAGAGGGCAATGAACCAAGAGAAGTTATTTCATTACTCAGCACAAACTGTCCCTTATTCTGGAGAATATTTCTGCTCTTTTCTTGAAAATGTATTACAAATGATGGACGAAAAAGGAATTGAAAACGGTTTATTAATGATGGATAATGTTCCATTCTATAAAAGTCAAAGAGTAAAAATCCTAGTATCAGAGAAGGAACATTTACTTTTACATTTGTCTCCATATTTTTCTTTTATGAATCTCATTTATAACTTTCTCAAAATTTAAAGAATCAGTAAGGCATGGAAATCAGAAAATTAAGTAAAGTTGCTGGAATTAATAGAAGATGGAGAAGATTTCATACCAAAGGATGTTTGTGCTGCTTTTTACAGACAAATGGCAACTAATATTACAAAATGTATCAAGATGGTAGTTATAAATGATTTAATACATTTCGATTTTTATCAATTTAATGAAAATTATGTAAGTGTATGTTCACATATTTCTAGCTAGTCTTTAAGACAAATTATTTTTATTCAACATTCTTTTATTCTTACAAGAAGAGGCTTTGGGTCAGGTCATGGCTTTTGATGAAATGTGACTTGATGATTCTACATCAAAAATAAACTGATGTGGGCAACACACAACTTTCTCCATATTTATATGGCAAATTACATGTTCTTAGCTCTGGGATCTTTGTCAATATTTACTTCCGGTTGACAATTAAGAAAAGAAAAAGGAGTGTTACTAAGACGTAACTAAGTGTCAATTGTTAACAATAGTCTTCGGTAGGTGGCATGGTGGTGGCAGCTAAAAATATAAGATATCTCTTAAACAATGCATTATATGGAAAAATGTACCAAACAAAGGTTGTAGAAAATAAAATTTCCGACAACCTTTATTCCAATACATTTTTACATTTATCAAATATTAAAGTAAATATTTAAAAATAACGGATAAGTGACAAGCAACACACACTTCCAGTCGACCAATTTTTACCAAAAACTAATCAGGTCTTCTAACTTTTATAAAAATGTTAAATAAAAAATTTTGCATTGACCTGATTAATAGTTTTTGAGTTAGAGCGCCCACAAAAATCTGTCACATACAGACAGACAGACACACAGACATCATCGAGAAAATAGTCAAAACATGTTCAGGGGACCTTAAAACAGGTATTTCCGTTGAAATCTCGAATTCGAATTTTTCATGAAAACAATACTTTCTCTATACTTCGTATATGGATAAGGTAATAAGGAGGCCCATGTCTCAGGGTTTTGTGAATGGGCCCTTGGGTTTGAGACATCAGCGTCGAAAATATGCAAAAACATCGTATTTAACTTAATTGGCTTCATTGTGAAATTGTTGATAAGAAAGGAAATGTCTGAGTGGATAGCATGCATAGCTCATTTGGCGTATGTCTGGGTTAGTTCACAAATGTTTTGTTGTTTTTTTTCGAATTATCCAAGCGTTATTTGAAATGTAATATTCTCTGCTAAAATATGCTGCATAATTTTTATTTGAAGGTAATTAATGCAGAAACATATAATAATGGACATTTTAAATCCATTATTAATGTCTCCAGAGTTAACGTCATGTTTTTTTCATGTTAACATCTGCAAAATATTCACGGAAATTAACAATATCCATTATTTTCTCTTCCGATCCCTGTCTGCCAAGGCAAGCTAACATTATCAATAATATATAATTAATTTAACTATAAAGTTAATAATAATATATAATTATAGATGATCATTCTTGCACAATGGCATTTTTCATTGACTGCAATATTTCAAATGTCCATTATTACATGTTTCTACATTCATTACCTCCAAACAAAAATTATACAGTGTATTTTTACTGGAGAATATTACTTTTCAAATTAAGCTTGGATAATTTGTAAAGAAAAAACAAAAACATTTGGGATCGAACCAAGGCCTATGCCATAGGAGCTTGGCACACTATCCCCTCAGCCACTGGTATTTTTATACTTAGAAAGCTAACACCTATTGTTTCCATTACCATTTTAAAACTGTAGTATTATGCAAAAGTCCATGCTCATCTATCTTATGGAATTATTTTCTGGGACAATGACAGTTACTCAAATAAAGCTTTTTCCTTGCAAAAACAGGCAATGTCATATTGTATCCCTGGTAGACCTATTTTTCTCTCACATGGTATCTTGACCCTTCTATCAATTTACATTTTCAATTGTGCCATTTTTTTGAACCAATATCTCTAGTTGTTTTCTGTGAATCTTCACTACCATCCACACCATACTCATTATAACCATGATGTTCACATAAACAGTTATAATCACTCCCTCAGTCAATGTGGACCTCAATTATTTAAAACAATATTCCTGCAAGGTTTTAATCTATTTTCTCCATGTCACCTTTCAAGAGTCAATTGAAAAGTTTTCTCCTGAGCAAAGCATACTATAGTTTAAATGAATTCATAAATGATCCCAATGCATAGTTCTGAGAGAAGACTTTGAAGAGTATACTTGATTCACCACATGCCAGTTTTGAATTACCATTATCATTGATTGTCATTTTCAACTTGCTGCTTGTATCAAAGAGAGTCGAAATGGTGCACCGGTAAGTCTATATTTTTATAACGGTTGCTATATTATTTTATTCTTGTTTAGGTATATGAATAATGTAAAAATAATGAATGAGCATTGGACATTGTATCAGCACACATTTTTAGCAGTTATATGCAGTAATTTTGTTGCTTAAAACTTACGTGTGAAATTTCATATGCTGGCCAATAAGAAGTACTTCTTGCCAAAATTTAAGATTCAATTAAATCACTGATTATCAACATTTTATGCAAATTGAATGACTCAGATGATCTTCTGGAAGATGTCCAAGAGGCGAATGAATTGGGAGTTGAGCTGTTCCCCCCTGTTGATGGTGCTGAGAGTGACCAAGATGATGCCAGAAGCAACCAAGATGATTCCAGAAGCAATGCTGAGGGTAATGTAGCTGAAATTCAGGATTTGAGCAAAGGAGTATTGAGACAGTCAATCGAGGTGAGAGCTGTCAACAAAGGGAAGCATCAAAAAAATTATTGTGGATGTTACCATAGATCTTCCAATCTCAGTGATGATGTTCCGCCACCTCTGAAAATGGCATGGAAGACCAAGCAGTGTCCTCATAAATGGACGAAAATTACACTTGACCAAATGAAGAAGTTTGTGAAAGCAGTTGAGGAAGTGCCCGCAGCTGTAAAGCATCTTCATACTTCAGATGCAGCTCCTATTGATGTATTTCTAAAGGCAATTGATTTCAGTATCGTTGAAAAGATGTGACATGAAACTGTAGCATATGCTTCGCAGAAGGGAAGTCAAATGCAAGTCACTTTAGAAGATATGTATAAATACTTAGCCACTTTGCTCCTGTCGGGATACAGTCAAGTACCTCACCGAGACATGTACTGTGAAACCCATCCCGATACTAACAATGCACTTTTGATGAGTGCAATGCCTAGAGGCACCTTCCGTCAAGTACACTGTTACTTCCATCTGAATGATAATTCAAACATTGATCCGTTGGACAAAGTTTATAAGATTCGCCCTCTTATAACATATTTGAATGAAAAATTCAAGGAGCTCCTGGCACCTTTTGGCAAAGAGTTTTCATTGGATGAGGCAATGGAACCGTATTTTGGCCGAAATTCAATAAAATAATACATTTGTGGGAAACTAATTCGATACTGTTTCAAGTTTTGATGCCCATGCATAAGTAAAGTTGTAAAAGGTACAAGTTCACCCATATTTTTGTGTTATTGTTAAAGAGAAAGATTTTGAAATTGCACAAAGAGTTCATTTCCAGTGTATTAGCAATTTGTAAAAGTTACAAGTTTACCCATATTTTTGGAATATTTTTAAGGAGAAAAATTTTAATATGGCACAGAGAGTTCATTATATTATTTTTAAAATTTGGAATGTATGTTATCATATATTAAAGAATATTAGACAAAAATGAAAGTTCATATACAATTGAGAATTTTTTACCCCCCAACGGCCAGCGTATGAAATTTTCATACGTTCCAAAAAACTAAGAAGATCAAAGAAAAGAGAAAAAAGTAAGCACGTTCTGTAATAATCAATGTATAACCAACCTAAAAACCAAGTTATAGCAAAAAATTCCTAAATCTTTAATTTTGGCCATTAATGGGTTAAATTACTTTTCAAATAATTCCATCTTATTCCATGCTAAACCAGTAAACTTTAATTTGGAAACCGCGATTTAATGGTATTTTGGGAGGAAATATT
Organism: Tanypteryx hageni; assembly: GCA_028673005.1. Lineage (NCBI taxonomy): Eukaryota > Metazoa > Arthropoda > Insecta > Odonata > Petaluridae > Tanypteryx > Tanypteryx hageni. The sequence continues at coordinate 179,697,894 of CM054112.1, read as the reverse complement.
AGGGAGATTTAGAAGTGTTAGCAAAGCTTTGCAGAAAAGCTTAGATTTAAATCAAGGTTTTGGGATGCTATATCTTCATTAAAAATAATGATTCAAAATATTCTATCAAATACAATAGAGAAATTAATAGAATATGAAAAATTTGCTAAAAGTATATGTCTTGAAATATACGACCAATATAGTGATACGAAAAAAAGAATTATTACAAAAAGATTTTCAGATGGAGGCACTGACAGCAATAGAATAACAGGAAGGGATAAATCTCATGTTGAAATCTTAAATATCGTTCTTGATACATTAATTACTGAATTCAACAGAAGAGTAAGCATATGCGAAAATTTAGAAATAAGTAATAAATTTCTTTTTGATATTTAAGATTAAAGCAATGACATCGAAGATACAATACATAAATATAATGTTATATTAATATTCTGGCGATTTGGATCAAAATTTAAAAAGGAATGAATAAATTTTAAGGCATTTCTAAAGGACATAAAATTAAATGAAAATGGATGTGTTAGTCTAGGATGCTCTGATATTTACAGAATAATATTTGATAAGAAATTAATAGAAGTTTTTCCTAATCTTTATACTGCCTTAAAAGTAAATTTAACATTACCTATTACGAATTGTGAGGCAGAAAGGTCATTTTTTAAAAATAGCTTATATTAAAAATAAATTTAGATCAACAATGCTGAATGAAAGATTAAATTACTTATATTTATTATCAACAGATAGTGATATAACTAAGTCATTAGCATACAAAGATACTATAAAAATAATTGTAATTTTAAGGTGAGAAGGATAATATAATATAAATTAATCGATAATTATATAAAAATAGAAATATTTTGTTGTTGTTTTACAATTGTTCCTATATAGTTTCTATTTTATTAATTATAATTGTTTTTTTAATGCAAGAAAAACGTGGATATAATTGAATATTTAATTGTTTTGTGATAAAATACTCTTGTTATTATTATTGTTATCTATTATTATTATTTATTGTTCTTTTAGTATGTTTATGTTGAGGACCCTGAAAAAAATCAGACCAGGGCCCCGAAAATCCATCATCCGTCTCTGAATATATATATTTGTACCTTTAATATACGTATCATATGATGTATTTTTTTTACTCAATGTAATTGTCTTTTATTTGCTCTTTCTATATGTGTATTATTTTTAGCAATCTTTATTTTTTATTACGTACTTATTTCATGTCCATGACCAACGGAACAAATAAAATTTTTATTATTATCAACAATTCGACAATGAAGCCTATTAACTTACCAACGATGTTTTTGCATATTTTTTACGCTGATTTCTTGAGCTCAAGTGCCCATTCACAAAACCCATGAGACATGGGTCTCCATATTTTCGATGTAGAAATGCCTGATCACGCTTCATCAAAATCCATGACCCGAAGGTCGTAACCTCTGCTTGTTAGTGAGTTATGAAAAAGTAGTTATAATTTTTTAAATTATTAACAAGTCTTTATTTACATGATTTTAACAAAAGTCAAACAAATAACAATTTTACATTATGATGAATTCATTAAAAAAGAAGAACACAAAATTTCATTAAAATAACATGGGTAATTATAAAACTAAAATGGGTAATTCCCAAAATAAAATAGTGCATTTTAATATTAAATTAATCACTGACAATATGGAATAGGTCATTATCAAAATAGAATGAATCAATTCATAATGAAATAGGCATGTCCAAATAGCCTGGAAAACAGTGTATGTATTTATATTTCATCTTATACTATGTTTGCGGGTTATTTTTCTAAATATATTTAGATTCATTGCTACTAATTGCTATTATTTGAAAATACCCCCAATTTATTTTTAAATGGAAGATCATAATAAACATCCCTTACCTTAACACATATATTGGAAATATATCAGAAGTCATCCATAATATTTCTATCTTTATTATTACCCCATTTACCTGTTTTTATAGCTTTTCTTAAATTTTCAAATTTAATTTGCATAGGTAATACAAATCTTTGATGTTCTTAATCAGTTCTATCTCCAAAATCTCAAAAATCCAAATATGTAGTTAAGACAATCTCTTGCCGTATTTTGGCCTTTTTCAATAATTTGACAAACTCTTCCAGGACCACCTAACATTATAAGATTTCTTTTGAAATCTATTTCACATTTCTCACCAAGCTTGTAACATTTTTACAGACACTATTTTGTTCTTTTTGTATTTGGTACATTATTGAATCAATAAAACTTCCATCTAAATGAATCTTTCAACATAATGCTAAAATCTGAAAGAAATGAATTTTTTTCATAAACAGCAAGAGGTTCTGAACTTTTCATAAACTCAATTTACACACCTCTAAGCATATTTATTGCTAGTTCAAAAAGGAGAGTAAATGTCCGTTAAACCTGAAACTTCCTCAACTCTCAGTAAGAAATTTGGAAATGACTCTTCTTTATTTATTAGAGAAAATCATCTATAATTATACTAATCACTACTTAGGCTTATAATGTGGCAGGAAGAATTCTCAACTGAACAGAAATTTTAAGATTAGATTGTAAATAACTGGAAAAAATGCAATAGAATTTATTTATTTAATAAATTATGTTTTTCATTTAAAACAATGATGAAAATATGTACCCTAAGGACCTTAAATAATCTTCAATCCTTTCTTCTTGCTTGTACTCATGGTACCTTCTAACAATTCTCCCTACTCTCTCATCAATTCCATATACCTACTTTCTTTTTTCTTTGTTGGTGAATGTCCACATTGTAATTGTATTATTTGCCTTTTCATTTCTCCAACCTCATCTTGGAGTGTATTCAATAAAAAATAAAATGAAGGGTGATGCTTTCTAATCAACATATTCATTCTTGTATGCCATGCTTCACATGTATTGGTGGTTCTTGGTAGATTTCTCAATACTCGATTATAGCAGCTCCAAATGATGAATTATTACAAAATGAACTTGCAATCAATTAAATTCCATTTGAATTAGTTTTAAATAGAAGGAAAAGAAACTGAAAATTTAAATAAATATTGAAATATCACTACAGCTTACCAAGCACTAGATCCAAAATTGTCTGAGAAAAGTGGGATTTCACAAACATGGAACAGCATCTGAAAACTGCACCTCTCACTAAATGGAGACACACGATAATCTGAGTTGTATGTCAATGCCAAAAGCTTGGTGAAAACAAATTCTTAGTTTCCAAGTGGACACAAACAACACACTGTCAAATTAAGGGGAAGGCTTTCTAGATTAAATTCTGAGAATGAAAGTTTGGAAAATCCAGGTGAAAGTTCAAATTACCGTATTTACCTAAAAGGAAGACAACCTTGAATTTAAGACAACCCCTAAAAAAAATTAGGTTCACTTACAAAAAACTTTTACATATATGTATAACAAGCTAACATTAAGAGGATGAATAAAAAAAGTAAATTTACTACTTACATCTCCCTCTCCTCTGTTTTCTTCCCTTATTCTTGCTGTCCTGTTCAGTCATCACAACTTATTCAAATTCGAACAAGTCATCTTCCATACCGTCCATGGAATTTGATATGCAGCATTTCTTGAACCCTCTTGAGATACTATTGTGATCTATTTTTTCCATATTGCAATGATCCAATTACAGAGAAGTTGTATACTGGTCTTCTTAATTTTCCCTGTAGGAGTTAATGGATGGTCCCCTGCCAAAAGTCATTCTGAATAAAATGACTTTATGTAATCCTTAAAGGGCTTCATCACTACAACATCTAGCACTTGAATTTGTGATGTCATACCTCCTGGTATAACTACAAGGTCAGTATTCATACCATGAAGGGTATTTGAACTTCTTCTGTAAGGTGGCCTTTGAATGCATCTAAGATGAGCATTGCTTAAAAGTGCCCCAGGTTGTCTATTTCTTAGCCTGTCCATTAAATCAGCTGACATCCATCCTTGGCCTTGACATTTAACAATTATTCCATTTGGTAGTACTTCCTTAGGCACTGTTTTGCATTTGAAAATAACATACGGCAGCAATTTTGTTCCATCTGCTAATACAGCCAGCATTACAGTAATGCACAGTTTTTCATTCCCGGAAGTTTTCATGCTGACATTTTTTGCACCTTTTTCATCGACTGTGAAATTGGATGGCATGTCAAAGTAAATGGGTGTCTCATCTGCATTACCCATTTGGCTCAGAAGGTAATTGTGACTTTTCTGCAACCGAATTATATGCCTCTGGAAAGTTATTAGTTTGTTCATGAAGTCAGAAGGTAGATGCTGCCAAAGTGAAGTCCTTCATTGCAGGCTAAAACCATTACAATGCATCATACACACACACCATCCATTACTAGCCCTAAATTCTTGGTGTGGAATGTTTTGCAATCGTGCTAATTCTTGGGCTTTCAATTTAATGATATCCCACATCACCGGTTTACCATCCATTATTTGAATACACACAAAGTGGGCAATTTCCTCTTCTAATGCATGAAATCGGCCTCGTTTTGGTCTACTAAATGATCTCCGTGTTGAGTTAGCACCTTCAAGTTTCTCTTTTGCTTGCTTCAACCTTCGCACATTTGCTTCAGTCACATTGTATTTCCTCCCTGCCGTACAATTATTTGTTTCTTCAGCATAGCGCACCACCATTAACTTAAAATTTTTGTCATAACTTCTTCTAATTCCTTTCGATACATTCCCTCTTATCGCAGTTCCTTTTTTCTCTACGCGATCTGCCATTTGTTTGGGGTATCTTATTTAAAAGTTATAAACAATAACTTGTCACTATTTCACCTTAAAACTCAGCAAAGCAAGTACTACTCAAGTGCTCTCGTAAATTTTCTACACTCTGAAACTCATGTCCACTTTACGTCTGCCATTGGCATACCAAACGCAAAGCATCATGTTTAAATTGTAACAGATACGTTTAAATTTTATCAGTCTTGTTTACACTGTATTACTAGACACCTTAATTGGTGCCTACATGACTTTGTGTTTCATATTACGCAAAGAACCGCCCAGCTGTAGTCATTTTTTTCAACTTCCCAAGCGATTACCTACCCAGCTCTAAACACTTCCCTACCGCCAAAGTGGAACCATTGGTCTGTAGGAGCAATTTTAAGAAATTTGACCTTAAATTTTTAAAGTACTTTAGTAATTAATTAAATACAATGTATTACTTTATGCAATAATAAATATTTTAACAGACATATACTTGACATCTGGGTGTTTCATGGTGAATTTAAAATAGGGGTGTATTCTCACCTTAAATCCTCATACTCCATTCTAAGACGATACCTAATATTTTTAATGGCATTTTTGTGAAAAAACCTCATCTTCCTTTTGGGTAAATACAGTATGTGGTAAAGGATGTACATGGGAAGCATGCAAGAGCAGTTCAAGGATAAATTTTAGCCTGTGACATAATGGGGGCATTGGTTGATCTCCAACTGCTCCAAGAATTTTTCTGAAGAAACAATGTCTAGTATTTTTACCCTTTTTGCTGAGGGATATGAAGATTAAAGGAAGAGCTCCTTTTGGCTACTCACAAAATTCTTTCAGCAGCCCAACTCAATTACTTGCCCCCTTGCAGCAGGTGGTCTTTAGCCGACCAAGTCATTTTCAATAAAATTTAAACTTTTTATGTATTTAAATTAGTGAAAAGGTAACTCAAACATCAAATCTGGGTAAATGCACTGATTAAGAGCATCTTTTAAATGTAATTCTATGATAAATAATAAGATATTTATGTTCACATGTAACCATAACGCCAAGAATACCAAACTTTTACAAGTTTCTGGGGCGGGGTTTTATTGAAAACAGTTTATGAATGCAATATTTATGTTCATCCTTTTCGTAGGTTTGTTTACAGACCTTGTTTAGGTTGATACAGGAAACCATCACCATTTGCAGAGTTGGTTTCATTTTCTCATAAAAATATGCGCATTATATGGAAGTGTACAGTCCATCAGGTCAAAAAATGCATGTCATACAAAAGTTGCACCATTATTCCTATCCCTTATGAATGCCAGTCTATAATATAATTTTAGATTCCTCATTTTGATATCATGACTAACCATAAACAAATGTTAGTTTATTGAAACGTGAGAAAAAGTAATCTAATTCCACTCTTCCCTACCACTTAACTCGCCTTTTTAGATATGAAATGTTGAACAGTATATACTAAAATTAGAATTTTTAGAATCAATGAGGCATGCAAATATGTATGAAATAACAACCAAGAATTATATTAACTATGACCAAGAGGTAAAATATCCTGTGATTGTATTTATAATTGAAGGATAATCTCTTCATTTACCAGAACTATATAGACATGCATGATTCAGTAATATTCATAGTTTCAGATGTGGTCCCAGCTAGTTAACATGAGCCGGATATTTATTATGGATACAATTACAAGAACATAGGCTGCAGGCCAAGTGAAATTTCTTAGATAAATTGGAATTGCGTACCTTTTACCTTTACATCTTTAAATGTATTACAGACGATATATCAACCTGAATTTAGATAATAAGGCAATGAAAATAATGTTAAGTTTCTCATTGTGGAATTTTAAATATAGTTTGTAAATCCTCTCCTGTCCACTATGTTGGAAGGGAAATCCCAGAATCCTGAGAAACAATTGGACATGAACCCATCTCCTGCGCCTGCTTCTTTGAAATGGTGGGTGCACTGCATGGGGCACGTGTAACAACCAGGAATAGCTCGGTTCGGAAGTTTGAATCCTAACAATCACATATCTAGCGATAACATACCTTTCATATTTTTAATTCAACACAAGAATTTGTCCATTATTTCTTATTGTTTGGTTTAAATGAATTATTTTAATATCAAGATGCATACCATAATGTATGACATAAACTTACTAAAGATTAACCATGATGTGAACTATATTATCAAGGAGTCAGACCAAGCACATGCACCTGACTGGGGAAAATGCAAATCGGAAGAATATATTCAAGAAATCATGTAAACAAAGACTTGTTAATGATTTAATAAATTATTACTACTTTTTCATAACTGTCTAAGAATAAAAGAATGTAGTACTTAAAAAAAATTATCACAAAGACTATCCAGAAATACATGAACATGCACATACATAATTTTCATTAAATTTATCAAAATCGATATTTATTTAATCATTTATAACTACCATCTTGATACATTTGTCTGTAAAAAGCAGCAAAAACATCCTTTAGTACGAAATCTTCTCCATCTTCCATTAATTCCAGCAACTTTACTTAATTTTCTGATTTCCATGCCTTACTGATTCTTTAAATTTTGAGAAAGTTATAAATGAGATTCATAAAAGAAAAATATGGAGACAAATTTAAAAGTGAATGTTCCTTCTCTGATACTTGGATTTTTACACTTTGACTTTTATAGAATGGAACATTATCCATCATTAATAAACCGTTTTCAATTCCTTTTTCGTCCATCATTTGTAATACATTATCAAAAAAGGAGCAGAAATATTCTCCAGAATAAGGGACAGTTTGTGCTGAGTAATGAAATAACTTCTCTTGGTTCATTGCCCTCTCCACCCCTTTCCCCCACTGATTCTGATTATACTTGTTAGATATACAAAAATTTCCAAGATATGTATCATTCTGAGTACATTGATACCCATGAAACCCATGTTCCAGGATAAAAACCCCTATTGCCCCTCCCCACCCCCCACTGATTCCGATTAAACTCGCTAGATATACATAAATTTCCAACATGTGTATTGTCCCGAGTACTTTGAAACCCATGAAGCCCATTTTCCAGGATAGAAACCCCAATTGCCCCTCCCCCTCCCTCCCTCCCGCCCCCTGCCGGTTCCAATTAAACTCGATAGATATAAATAAATTTCCAACATGCTTATCATCCCTAGTACTTTGATATCTATGAAGCCTATGTTCACAGAAAGAATCCACAAACGTAAGGTGTGATGAAAAGTAATATGTGACAAAAATAATTTTGTGAAGTGAAGTCACAGTGGCCAAATATTTTACGTGACGAAAAGTTGCTTGTGACCAATTTTAATGTGTGACGAAATGATGCTGGTATGAATTTAAATGTATGACTGGTTGTCGCTCTTATCATTTTGAAATTGTGATGAAATGTCGCAGGTAACAATTGTCTTCTGTGACAAGATGCCGCAGAGAAGAATTTTCTGTGGCGAGAAGTCATGACAACCAATTGTAATGCACCAAAACTATTTTGTTTCAGTTCTAGTACAAAATAAATATTAAATAGTAAATAAGAGGAAAAGAATTTAAATAAATCCTGGTAGTAAAGAGAAAATCAAACAAAGGCAATAAAAGTGCAGAAAATAATCCTAAATTAGCAAGTAAAAGCATAAATCATGAGAAAAAGCTTAACGTGATTCAAGCATGCCCTTTAATCCAGATATCATTTGCAATAAAGCCCTTTTACTTTTTCATATATTGAGAAAGTATTGTTATTGTGAAAAAATTCGACTTCGAGATTTTGATGTAAATACACATTTTAGGTGTCCCTGATTCCATAAAAGTGGTTTTCGCCATGCCGTCTGTCTGTCTGTCAGTCTTTCTGTCAGTCTGTTCACTGTTCTAGGGCCCAAACGCATAAATAAAATCGAATGATATCTCATATTTGTGCAATATTTCAACTTTTGCATAACCTTTTTTCATAAAAATGATATTGCGCTAAAATTAAGGGTAGTTTATTCTTGGTGATTTTTAGAAAATTTTTATTTACTCAAAAATGGCTCCAGAGAATTTGATTAAAATCAATCCAATTGTAGAGCCTGATGTCACAAATAATACTACATAAGCCGTATATCTCTTAAAATCACTATATGTCATCCAGTGGCATTAAAATGTATGCTAATCTACCTTACCCAAGCCCTATGATGTTATGCCTCTGCCGTGATCCACTAAAAATCTTATTACAGCCTAAACGGTTAAACTGAATCGAATGATATCTCATATTTGTGGATAATATCATTCATAATAGACACTCTGAAGAGATGAATGATATTGTGCAAGAGTATTTTATTCTTGGATATTATGAAACAAAATTCGATTTACTCAAAAATGGCTATAAGGATTTTGATTAAAATCCATCCAATCGTACAACCTCATGTCACAAATAATACTTACTAAGCCATATGTCCCAAAAAATTACTAAATATTGACCAGTGACATTAAAATATACACTAAACTACGGTTAACTTTATAAGCATTTTTCTTTTATAAACATACACAGTCAACGAAACATATATGAGAAAGTTTGTGCAATGTATATTGCGCTGTTTATTTCTATTTGAACATCTAAATTAGGTGTCTCAAACTTGCAGCCCCCATGGTACATTTATGCTGCCCACAAAGTAAGCTAGTATAAACTAAATGGCCAAAACTCAATGTATTTCTTATTTCACATAAATCTAAGAAATTTTATAAGTATGTTAAATCAGCACTTTTAAAATATACGTGGTTTATTTCTCATTCTGGTTTATAAAAATTCTGCACAGGTGGGGTACAAAGTGTTTCTTGCATGTCCAAAGAACCGAACACTCAATGCCAAATCTATTACTATTTTTGGAATGAATGGGTTTAACTCATTCCATGCGGGCGCAAATTTGTTTGCCGTTCCCAGTGAGGGGTATTTTTTCTAATTTTCGCTAGTATAGATGTTAAGGGGCTACAATTATCATAGTTATATATGATACCCAAAAAATCATCCGGCAATGAAATGGCTGCTTCCTCTGCAATGGTTAGGGAACAACTAAGAGCGTTGCAGTGAAAAAAGGTCACCCCAAGCGTGCTAGCACCCAAACTAAACGTAAATAGCATCCCTAGACTGATGACTTCATATGAAGTCACCCACACTGAATGTGTTAAAGCTACATCATAGTGTTGGGACAATTTCTTTCTTGTGGAAGGAGAGAATGAATGTCCAAAGAATATGAAATGTTGTGAGGGCTGGAAAAGTATGCAGCCCGTGGACTTGGTACAGTGCCTTAATGCGGCCTGCGCACTAACATGAGTTTGAGACCCATGATCTAAAGCAAGAGGAGGGTGGCAATTCTTCTGAAACATTTAACACCAGCTCCAATTGGTTTCAAAATTGTAAATGCCGCTCAAATATTCATAGCATTCAGCAAATCAGCAAGTGCTTAAATATTGAATGTGCTATATTTATTAGTAATAATAATTAATATTAAGTACCGTATTTCTCGGCATATAAGACACAGCATTTTTCCATAAAAATGACCCCCAAAATTAGCCTGCATCTTATACATTGAAGGTATGATTATTACTTTTCTCAATACTAACACTAATGAACAAACTCATCCCCAAAACAGAATAATTGGCAGTCATTCGTCGCAAAAACAATAAAATATACATTATTAATAATTAATAGTGAAAAATATGTTAATATACTCGTATACAGTAATACCTTATGTAACTTGAATTTTGAGGATGCATTTTTGTTATTACGCTTTAATACAGTGATTACAATTTAGGCACATTTGCGATGTTTTAGTTCCTAATGAGTCCATTGAATTGTGCAATTATTGCTATGGAACAGTAGAATTTGTGTTGATGTGATAAATATTTTATAGGTATCTAGGATAAATAACATTACGTATATTGAGATCACAATAGCTACAAAAGTGAAAAGATATGCCTATGCTGTTAATTATAAACTTCAGGTGATTCAATACACAAAAATGCATGGAAATCGTGTAGCAGCATGTCATTTCGGCCTGCCTCCCACAGAAAAAAATGATCCATGAATGGAGAAAATGAGGAAAAACTGAAGCTGGTGGAATAAGAGAAACATAGTCTTTGTAAGGTTGGTCTTAAATGGCCACAACTACAGGAGGAAGTGATGGATAATAGAACAGAGAAAGTTAGTTATTGCTGTATCAATCAAAATCATTATACACATGGCAAAAAAGTAACAGTATAAAAAGGACTAGTTGAGCGTATGTATCATTATTACACATGCATTCCATTTATTATTTATCCCATTATATTAAAATACCATCTTGCACTAAGTTTAAGTTAGTACTATCGGTAAAGTGTATCTATATGTGAGATGTGTGTGGCTCACTCCGACAGCTTTAATTAATACAACTGCTGAGTTCACACAGGGCACATTTAGCTATACAAGTCTCAAAGCAATTATTTATGTTTTAGATCACCCCTATTTATTTTAAAAATTAGGTTTATCTAAAATGTTATATTTAATTTTTATCATGCCGTAATATTTTCTGTAAATGTTACCAGATACGGATTTAATCATGGCTGGATATGATACACGACTAGGCCCATCCTAAATGCCTTGGTGAACCAAAATACTTTTTTTCCTGAAAAATCTTCTAAAAAACTGTGGTGCATCTTATATCACAGCACATCTTGTACATGGAGAAATATGGTAAATATTAATCAACTAACATTATTTTCAATCATATCCATGTGTCTTCATACATATTTGTTTATTTAATTAAAAAATATAGCAAGCAATGTACTAATGTAATTCGATCTTTATTAAGTACTATGTTAAACTGCTTGTTTAGTGCAAATTTGGTGAGCACAAAGAATGCATCTTTTGTGCTAAATGTGGCATGACTGGAAAGTTTGAGTAACCATAGACACTTAAAAGGCAATCATTAACTATTAATATTTTTAGTACATTTTGCAATCTTGTTTACTTACTTGAGATCCAATTCATCTGGATGCCTTGACTTGAAGTTGTACAAAACAACATAGAGATTGGTTGGCAAAAGGCGGTGAGGCTTCTGAAAATAATAACCCCAAATTTATATTGTAAAAATTATAATGAATTTATGAAGTGTTCTAAAATGATGGTTATGGCTAGGGTTGCCAACTGACTGGTTTTTGACCAGTCTGTCAGGTTTTTATCGTATACGGCCAGTCGCTGGTCAGAATACCTGACCGGTACCTAAATAACCGGTTAAAACATATGATTTCAAACAAAAGTAAAAGAAATGTTACTATTTGGTAAGTTGCCAAGGGCAACAGTGTTTGTCACTTAAAGGCGCATGTAAACAGTGCTCGGAGCACAGCACTCACTGTTTGTACTTGCGGTACTTGCGCAATTTCGCTTTGTATCTATTTGAAGCGTGATTTGAAGGTTGACCTACGAAACGATAGCTTAATGTAGACCAGCCTTAGGACTGGTAAGGTTTGTTTATTTCTTGTGGTATATGTGGCTCCTTCAAGTACTGAAGACATAAATGTATATATTATGTGATATATGTGATAACTCCCTTTTACAATCATTTAATTTATTTTTTCCTTTTTAAAGACCATAACATGATTTCTGAAGATGATGATATTACTCAAACTCAACCAACACCAAGAAAAAAACAAAAATCAAGAAATTGTTCATTAAATAATAAATTGTTGGAATTGCCAGAATTTAAGGATTGGCTCCAAGATATTCCAGCCAACATTAATCGAGCTAATTGTAAGTTGTGTAATTTGCAATTTCTTGTAAAATTTGATGAATTGAAAGCTGTCAAACACCACAATGAAACAAAGAAACACAAGGCACATATTGCTGCATCCAAACAAAATAATATTGTTTCCAATTATTTTGTGATGAGAAATACTTTTGAAGAAGATGATGTAGTAGCAACAGTACAATCATTGATTTATCATGGTGTTAAACATCACCTTCGCTTTTTATCGATGGATTGCAAAAATAAATTACATAGTAAACATTTTCCGGACACAGACATTAGCAAAAAAATTAGATTAGGCGAAAAACTTTAATGGTTACTACCATTACCTCCCCCTTGATCTGCATATGTACGGCCGGTCAGACCATTTTGAAAAGTTGGCAACCCTATTTATGGCATATATATATATATATGTGTGTGTGTGTATTTTTTGTATTTCACACATGTTAAGTGATAGTCATTGATAGAAATGGTATTTACCATATTATTAGACGTTATTAAAATTATGCTCATTATGTCATACAAATAATAAATAGCCATGAAAAATATTGTTATTGTATTAGAATAGGTAGAATGTATGGCATTATAATGTAGCAGAACAAGTGTCAATAAAATGGCATATATATAAATGAAATGCATGTATTCTCAACATTGGACACACATGACAATGCAATATCTGTATATGACGATTAACTAGAAGAGTAGGAAATGAACAGATCTAAAATTTGGAAATTACCATTATTGTGATGATAGGTGCACATGAATAAAAGCATGCACTGTATAATACAATGTATGCCATTTACCATTTTCTAATAAAAAGATAGAACTTGTTTTAGGCTATATTTTATCATTTATCTTGAATTTTTTTATTATTTTTCTTTATTGGGACTAGAAAAAGTTACTATTAGTGTTAATACAACCATTTTCATTTTTAATAATAACAATATTTTGGTAATGGATATTCTCTCTATATGAAGTAAATGATCCTAAGCAAATACCAGAAAATTAGACTAAAAATCCTACATTTTAGTAATTATAAAAATTGGATCTTTTCCTTTATAGCACAGCCAATTTCTTTCCTTAAGGTCATCATTTAATTCAAAATTCAAACAAACAAAACAAACAATATAACTAGGCTCGGTAGGATTCGATTTAAATTGAAAAATGTCGATAAACGTCGATTTTTTTTTAAATTTCAAAGTTGATGAAAATAAATAGTCATCAATAAGCGTCGATTTTCCAACAAGAGTGAAAAGTATACGTCTAAAAACCTATTCTGAATTATAATATTAAAGTTGTTTCTGTTTACTTTTTTCGCATTATTTGCTACCAATGATTTTGTTGCTTTTCTGGGCTTGCAATAACAGTGGGACTGAAGGAAGGGTATTTTCTTACACTCAAATATGTGTCTTTTTGAAAAGCTCATGCTTCTACTCTGGAGAATCAGGTAACCGCAAGACCCTAGGGTAGTTTTGAGAATATGTGTTTCTTAGACCTTTTGAGTTTTTAGTGATTATATTTACCGACCTATTGGTGGGATATTCCACGAACCTCTCTATAGAGATAAGGTCATGGATACATCTTACTGAGACTTTTTCGACTCCTGTTAAATGAGGTTCGAAAGAAAGAAAATTCGGTGGTCTTTTGAACCGTTTTGCTACCCCTTCCACGCATCTACCCCGTGGAGTATATTCTTGGAACAAATGTTCCTCAATTCCTTGCCTGGGTTGTTCCTATAGATGAACGTTGTTGTGTGCACTTTCACCTCCTCGTACACAATGAACCCACACTTTGGCAGTCATTCTCTAAAAGTTATCAAGGAAAGATCATTCTGCTCTCTTGCTTTTGGCTCCTTCATCAATTGCTGCTGGTTAGTAAATTTCAATTTATATATAATGGTTTAAAAAAGTGCAGGTAAATTAGCAATTGATTCTTAAAATTGAAGAGGGAATAAGGATTAATATTTATTAGCAATTTGTTGTAAAGTATTTTGCCGATTGGAAAAACACATTTATTCAGGATTAGAGGTAAGACTGTTGATCGAGTGCTGAATAAGTAAGTCTAATTTTTTCTAATTTTATGTTATATAAAGGGAATATTTAGTATAGTGATGAAGTATATCAAATGATACAAAGTAAAGTATTAGATAGTTCTTTTTTGACGGCTAAAATTTTATTGCAATAATTACATCATTAATGTTTTTCCTTAATCCTATTGGCATCAACGAATGTCTAAAAGCCTTTATGCTGAACTTGCAAATGTGTTTTTAAGAATGATTCTCAGCAAAAGCAACAGCATATTGTTCAGATTTCATAAATTAAACGTTTCTAGTTTTCATTATACATTATTCAAGAGATAACACAAAATTTACTATCTGCATTCGCAATATAATATATTTGTCAACGACAAGATTGGAAGAATTATACGAAATCAAAAATATCTAGATTTGGAAATGCCAGCTTACGATATTTGAGATTAAAAATATACAATGTTTCAGTGTGATAATAATAACAATAATAATAACAACAATAATATTCTCATGACCGATATGCAAAGTGCTAATTTGGTTTAATCATTAAGATTCAGTTAGTAAAAGGTGTGAATTAAATATTAATATGTTTTCTCATATAGGTTGGTTGTCGAAATCATTACGTTTGGCACAGTTTATAAGAAAATTGAAAAAATTCAAGAACAGGAAATATCGTTTCGTGTTCGCACAATGAACTTTTTTCTGCATTATTTTTGTTACTTAAAGAGGTAAGCTTTCAAAAAATATTCTTATACATATGTTTGGTTGTACGCTGTGCATATGTTGCATTAACACATTGTGTATCGAAGTTAGATTCCTGTACTACACTAAGTTCATGGACATTTTATCATAAATCCAAAAATGCACCTGAAACCTCTTGGTCAGCTCAAATGTGGTAATTTTCTTGGTTAAATGTCAGGATTTAATTAGTAAAAGATCAAATTAATGATTTAAATATACTTCTTACATTTTATACTTTGTATTGTATACTTTTTAAATAGTTAATCAAAATATTGTGAAATAAGTGTAAATTTTACGTAGAATTTCGAAATAAAAAGTAAATTGAAATTATCGAATTTAAAGGCTGAAAACTGTCAGACATATTTGTAAGTAGTAATTTTAAGCATCGATATTCGTAAAAAATCTCTCTGGAATATAAATGTCGATTTTCAAAAAATAAACATCAAATTCTACCAAGTGGTAATTTTAGGTGTTGATATTCATCTAAAATATCTCAGAAAAATAAACATTGATTTTTAAAAAAATGTCGAATCCTACCAAGCCTAAATATAACTCAAAATCATCAATTTTGGAATAAAACTGATATTGGACCGTGAAGAATAGAAGGCATTGAAGTTGAAAGCAGTGAGAAAATGTACTAGGTGGTCCTAGGAAATCAGTGTTTCACACATTAATTGAATGTAATGGTGCGACATTCAGATCAAGTGGAAGGTGTTTTTGAGTTGGATCTGATTAAGGAAGACCAATCCAACCTGATGGAGAGTGCAGATGTGTATATGGAAGGAAAACCAAGCCAACTCCCAAACCAACCCAACCCGATGGAGAGTGCAAATGTGAATGTGGAATGAAAACCATGCCAACCCTCAAACCAACACAATCCAATGTAGAGTGCAAATGTGAATATGGAAGGAAAACCAAGCCAACCCAACCCGATGAAGAGTGCAAATGTGAATGCGGAATGCAAACCATGCCAACCCCCGAACCAACTCAATCCAATGTAGAGTGCAAATGTGAATATGAAAGGAAAACCAAGCCAACCCCCAAACCAACCCAACAAGATGAAGAATGAAAATGTGAACATTGTTGTTATTGTTTCTATTCTTATTCAGTTATCGATAATAAAGTTTTAAATCATATCCCCACATTGAGGTTTTGTTGCAGTCCATAAAGAAGTTTGCCGTCCTCTTAAACCCCCACGTTGAGGAATTTTTACATATACATAGTGAAAGGAAAAATAAGAGTGGCGGTGCTATAAAGGAAAAGATCCTAAAAATTAAAATTTCAGTTTTTATTTTATCAAGTAAAGTGAAAATTTTTTTTTCAAGATTTGTTGCTAAAATCTTGATCTTTATTGTTTCTATCTCCAACTTATACTGTAATTTTTACCATTAATATTCCATTTTTATATAATTTTAGCAATACTAAAAATTAACAAAACTCTTACTGGTGAAGGACATGGTGATGTGCTGGCTGAGCTAAGAGATTTTTCATTTTCATCTGGAAGTTCTACAGAACTCATTCTCATATTACGTGCACTGAGTAAGCGACGATTATGGACGGGGCTTGAAGGTGCTATGTAAAAATAGAAATTAATGACAAAATTAATATAATTTCATAACAAATGTTAACATATTTTTATGCATCTTTAACAAATATTATAATATTTATCTTGTTTAATTACTTATTATATTGCCAGTAATACTGAAAACTATTTTACAGAAAAAAAGAATCCATAATGATTTGTTTTTTTAATTGTAACTATAACTATAAGAATGAATAAGAATGTTATTATTGATCAGTCAACTGTATAAAGGATTCACATTTTATAAATGTATTAATTTATTTTTACTGAAAGTTGTTGATCTGGTAGTAAGTTTTCAGAATTGTAATTTAATTAAAAATTCTGGAAACTTGCATGCACAATAACATGGCAAATATGTAAAAGCACACAAAATACCTAGTATATTATATCAAGCAATCATAAATACCTACTGCTACTACCAGCCAATTAAAACTCAAGCATATTATCCTTTAGTGCTGTGGGATACATTTGCATTAATGTAATATTGTTTATTTATTCATAGCATAAAATTTCACGCATAACTATTAATAAATAAAAATTAGTATTTGGCCTACATCATGTGTTCTGATTTACATAACATGGTGAAAGCAGTGATTGTCTTATATGTATGCACTACAATATTTATAGGGTAAAATTTACCTTGATTTTTTCATGAAAAATGCACCTAAAATGTCTTCATTGGAGTCAATTTAGAAAATTCAATGGTAGAAACTAATTGAACTATGAAAGGCATAATTTCTAGAATCAGTCTAAGAATTTCAGTTTAAGGGTAAGAGGAGTGAAATTATCTAGGGATATCTATGAAGCATGGTTGTAACTCCTTCAAATTTAAGGAAGCCCAAACCCATGATCTCTTCCCTTCAAACCACCTTCTCAGCTACCTATGTTCGAATAATCAATAAAAATTTTATTTTTTATGAAATCATATTAACTTCATTTCAAATTAATGCAAGAGTTGCTCACGAAAAAGTTGCATTATTTTACTAACAAAATGTTTCCATTTACTTATACCTCTAAGCTTAACATATAGAAAATTCAACAATAATATACCTTTTCATTATTCAAAACTTTTTAACAAGTTTTTTATTGATATTAATTTACATACAGTTCCATAATGACCTAGTTGTTTCAAAAGGATAGTTACATTGAATCCTAGAAGATGAAGATTGACTACTTGTCTGATGGTCAGCAGCTGCATGCCTACGCTGTCGCTGCACATGCTCTGTTGACTCTGGGGAGTCAAGTGACAAACTCTTCATTCTAAGGTTGAGTTTCTGACGCCGTGGACTATGAGGAGCTGGAAAATTTACATGTGAGCAGAAATGAATAAGTATACTAAACATGTAATTTTCATTGAAAAAGACGAATCATAACTAAAGATATATTTCTTACCTTAAGTATTCTTAACATGATAAATCATTTAACATTTTAAAGTACATTTATTACATATAATGAAAACATTGCTTGGTAAAATTATCGAGCTATTTTTTAAAAGTAAATTACAGTGAATAAGACTTCTCAATGCCTGTTATTTCACAGAACATAAACTTCAGCTTGATAAATTCATTATATCTTCCTATTGAAATAAATTATTAATTAAAGGTACTTTGCAGCTTCGAAAACATTTTGGTTGAATTATTTGTTATAGCAATCACTTTGCCTGTATGGATATTTTGACAGAGAATTGAATAGTCGTCGCATTTTTGCATAATTATAGTAATCAATGAAAATAAATATTGACAATTTATTGGAAGGAAAAAAAATCAAAATGCTACTGAGTCAGGCATAAAAAATAATGCCATCCATTTTACTCCATAAATGTCAAATAAGACACCTAGTACATAGTTGGTCAGTTTTTTGTCGGAATTCAGTTATACATATGATACAGGTTTTCAAACTAGTACTCATGCAACTCATTCCTAGAACAGCAAAAATGCAAACATTTAAATAGCCATTGTCCAATATATTTTTGATGTAGAATTATATTTTTCAAAGGTCAATAAACTGCAAACAAGTTCACGACTTAACCTGTCTCAAATTGCATTAATCTGTGATATAATATGGAAAAATTTATCTTTTAGCTTAACTAAATTTTTTCCTATTCCATATTTATAATTTTTTATTATAGCTATGAAATAATTCACTTAGTTTCCTGCAAGAAAAACCAGTGAGGACCTTATAGAAGAAGACATGGGTGTAGGTGAGGAATATAAATTACAGAATTGATAAGAGATTTTTAGTTACTGGTGACTTCACCTTACTGCAAATACTATTGAACATCACGTATTATATATCACAACATTGCCTGTAAGCATTGACCATCAAAAATATTCATACAAATGCACATTCAATGCTTGCTAATGACATAAAATGCATAATATTTACACAAAAACAAACACATTACTTTAAAGCACAGTTGCAATCTACAGACATGACAAGGCAAAATATAGCCAATTCATGGAATACTTAGGACTATAACAATAAAAAGCCAATTCATCTCTTCATATTCCCAACTTGCATCTGTTTGAGGAAACATTCCATTCTGATTATTTTCAAGCTTTGTGTTTGTTTCTCACTTAATTAGAAGAATAAATACCATGCCCATTAAAATTTTCACATAGTACTCGTGTAGGGAAGGGAGAATTAATCACAAAGGAAAAAAATAACTGGTACACACCAGCCTGTTAAGCCAACGGCCAATAAAATTCTGCATGGAAATTTGATTGTACAAATACAGAGAAAAAAGCATGTGGGAACATCTGATGCAATCCCACTACAGGCTATGCATTACTATTAGAGCCCTTCAAAATAAAAATTATTAGTAAGAGGAATGCTTTGGACGGGAAATGGGACACCTGAATTAAATAGAAAAATGTGATAAGAAAAATGAAAATGAACGGTGCAACCTGAAAAGCAAAATTAAAACATGATAGCTTCAGCTTTTGTAGCAAGTGCCCACTTCTAACAACTAATTCTAACTCTATTTTTTAAAAAGTGCATTGGGTTATTTATGAGTCTCTTAACATTTTTATAATAACATTACCCTCTATGCAATCAAATATTTATGTATATCATATGCATCTAAAGAAATCGATTTTAATGAATTGTGATTTTGATAGAATATACAATTCAGGTTAATTAAACAATCATGCCAGAAAAATTAAAAGAATTTGGTTGGTGAGGTGCAGATGTATTTTGCAATAAATCCAAAGGTTTGGCCAATCTGTACTCTTTATTTCCAAAAATAAAATGTGTATTATAAAATGAAATGCCTATACAGCAAATTAAAGTTTGTAATTCATAGTAAACTAAAATATTAAGATAAAATTGTTTCTTTCACTCAATAGATTTTTGCCCAACAATTATTTTATTGAGTGAGGAATCACACCAACAGGCAAATTATATTTGATTATTTCAAACAACTTGCAAAATAATCAGAGGTTTGGAATTTTTTGGATATTGAAATAATCATAATGGTTTTGAAACAATAAAATGCAAACTTAAAGATCACAGACAAGTGTGACTAAAATCAAATAAGTTCTGATTGTAGACTCAATGCTCTGATCATGCTGCCATTTAATAGTACACCACCTTTTTGAACTTCGCGTGCTTGCGGTTCGCGAATTTGGACAGCGACAACATTTTATATGACCATTACTTGTGTTTCGCGTATATTACTTGCATTTCGCGTCATGCGTTTACGATGCCAACAAGCGCGAACACCCTCTACTTTTTTTATTCTAAGTTTATTTTAAAATTTAGCACCCTATAAATGGCAATTACTATTGTATTATAATTATATTGCTCGTTATTAAAAATTTTCAAAGTAAACAAACCTGATAACCATCGACTTAAATCTTTTGTAGCTCAGTTTAAAACTCACTGCCAACAGCGCTATTTTCGATAACAGTCGAAGTTGCTGGCATCTAGCGGCCAAATTATAAATTATTGGCTAATGGAAAAGCGTCCTGCGCGTTTAGTTTTTCACAGCTTTTACGAGTATGACATTGAAAATATTCGTTCTTCGCGTATGAGGTTGCTGGTTTTTCACCGAAATATTTAATGATTTAATGCTATTATCTTTGTATTTTGAATGTAATTTAAGGAACTGTTGTTTTGTTAGGTTGTTGTTTTCGTTGTTTATTAAGAATGTTTAATGTAAATCTAAGAATTGCTATCATCTTGTAATGTAAGATTTTCTGCCGCGTATTTTGAACGCGATTACTAAAAGAAATGGTATAACTTTATTACGCTAGGTTTTGATTTTCTCGAATGCATTTCTAACGTTATTAGTAAAATTAATGGAATCACTTTTTAATGCTAGTGTTTTTTTTGCGGCTTGGAAATGTTTGTTGCAGAATCCAGGAAAACATTTGTGCATGATGTACTCAACATTCCATTTCAATAGTTCAATTTAAATTAAACCATTTCCTTAGAATGATCAAAAGAAAATCGAAAATTACATGCGAACTTTTGTTGAGGTAAACTCTACAAGTGCGGAAAGTGTAATCGCCTTGTTATGCTGGGTTTTCATTTGCTATTACGCATTTGAAGGTAATTAAAATGATTTTTTACTTTATAATACTAGGTTTTTTATTTGCGGTTACGTATTATTTTCTGTTAAACTGCATTATTTATGATGAAAAAGGTGAATTTTTCAGGTTGGGCTGGGAACTACTCTCTCATAATAACATGGCGTCTTACGGGAAAATAGGACTTGCACTTCGCGAATTTGCATTTCGCGTCAGTTTTTCCGGAACCAATTATTCGCGAAGTTCAAAAAGGTGGTGTATTATATCTTAAGTATTCAAGGAACGTCTTTGTTATTTAAATTATTTGTTGCATAGACATTCATTTTATTAAACATTTTAACTAAAATGTTGAACTAAATGATCTTAATAGCTTATTGCTTTACGATTGTCTTAATTTCAAACAAAATGTAAGAAATATTCAAATAATAAATACAATAAAAATATCAATAATAATGTTTACTTCTTATCTCTGATTGGCCTTTATCTTTCATGTTATGTTTAGAATGTTTCTATTGTATTTCTATTTAACCTGGCTTATTTATTTTGTAAGTTAATGCACTAAATGAAAATGGTTAATTTAGGTTGTTGATTTATTCATTCTTGCTCAAGATATTATCTTTTTTATGCCTAATGGAGTGTTACCTTTTAGATAGAAAATTATAGATCACTAACTATAGAAACAAAAAATATTATTAATATTTTTACAGTAAAATTTGGTTTTAGACTCTTGGAAATAAACAAAGTAAATTAAGGCTAGAAATAAAATATTAGGCCCCAATTAATCTTTCTAATAAACATCCCTGATATTTATACACAATAATTATATGAAATATGTTATTTTGTCTGTTTATTCAATAGGAAAATATTTTTATTCAAAATTTTAAAAGAAGATTGTATTTCTTGGCAGTATTAAATCATAAAATAATTATGTTGTATAAACTATGGCTATAAACCATGCCATTACACATATAAGCAAACTTTTACTGCCTCAAACATCAACACCAAATTAGCTGTGTTCTAAAGCTCATCCAAGAGCTTATAGGTCTCACTCAGTCATGTCAATGGGCTCTCAGTATGATACAAGACAAAGGAATGAGAAGATTATCTTGGCTGCATTTTTGTTAAAACCAAATGGCTATTTAAATCATCATATTACCATCATCAATAGGAATTAAGCAAAAGAAATATTATAAGGTGTGTAAGGACATTTTATAGATTACAATCCTTTTTGGAATGTATAAAAACTGGTCATACCAAAATTCAAATTATGATCTTCCTGTATGAATTTAAAAATTTATTCACCTCTTCCTTGATTGATTATGCTTGATTCCTGATGGTGATGAAAAAGCAGATATACCAAATTAGTTCTTAGTTTTTAACATACAAATACCTAATCATTTCTCATCCTATTAAAAGTATTCCAATAATATCATTATCATCATCATCATAGGTAGTCTGTCCGTGATTATTCTTGGTTAAACCTGGTTCTCCATATACTCCTATTTTCCACTGTCCTCTTTATATCTTGATAACTCTCTTTCCCTTTCAAATCGTCTATCAGCTGAAACTTTTTCCTACCTCTTTCCCTTTTCCCATCTAGTTTTCCTTCTAACACGTCTTTAATCATACTCTCTCTCCTCAGGTAATGTCCAACCCAGTTAGCCTCCCTCTTTCTGATAGTCAGTATAATCATTCGCTTCTCTCCTATTCTTCATAGCACTTCATCGTTTTTCATCCTATCTGTCCATTTTATCTTCAGCATTATCCTCCAAGTCCACATTTCAAAGCTTTCCAAGTATTTGATGTCATTTTTCCTTAGCGTCCATGTTTCTGCCCCATACAATGCTATACTCCATATGTAGCATTTTATCAACTTTTTGCTGATATCTTTCCTTATATTCCCTGTAAGTAGTTGTTTCTTTCCCCTGAAAGCCGCTTTTGCTTTTCCTATTCTAGTTCTGATCTCATCCGTACATTTTGCTTCTTGTGTTATGATGCTTCCAAGGTATTTATATTCTAAAACTTGTTCTAAAGGCTTTCCCACAATACTTATGTTCAGATTCTCTTCTTTACCTGATATTCGAATGACCTTGGATTTTTCTTTATTTATTTCCATACCGTATTTTCTACCTGTTATCACTAGTCTATTTATCATTTTTTGTAGCTCCTCTTCCTTTCTTGCTAGAAGTACTTGATCATCTGCATATTTTACTGTTCTTATAATCCTTACTCCAATTTTGAAATCTCCTGTGCCTTCTAAAGCTTCTTGCATTAGACTTTCTCCATATATATTGAATAGGGTTGGCGATAGGCAGCAGCCTTGTCTTACTCCTTTACCGATATTTATTCTGTAGGTGTCCACATTCTCAAACCTGACCTTTACAACTTGATTCACATATAGATTCCTAATCAGTCTCCTGTCTTTCCAGTCTATACCTATATCCTTTAATATCTTCAACTTTACCCAATTTACTCTATCAAAGGCCTTCGTCCAGTCTACGAAACATGCGCAGATATCTTGACTGTATTCTATTGCCATTTCTGATATGATTCTAACTACCCCTATAGCATCTCTAGTTCCTCGTCCTTTTCTGAAACCGAATTGATCTTCCCCTAGTATTTCTTCTGCCTTTTTCTCCAGCCTCCTATAATATATAAAGATAAAATATCTGCATAAAAATTTGATTTATTTAATTCAATTAATTAATAATTAATTATTCTTTTGGGTAATTTCCGAAATAACTTCAACTGTCTTAAACTTTTTATTCATTAGAGTGACACATGATGCTTTTTAACATCTTATAATAATGTCCTGAGCTTCGTATCTGAGCTATAATAGGTACATATTCTCTCTATTCTTTGCCTAACCATATTTCTTTGCCTGTAGAAGAAACTATTTCATATCCCCTAATCTCACTTTATATGGTTTAATTTTTCTTTCAACTTTATCTGTTTCTGTCCCTAACATTAAACTGTTGAATTTGCTCATTTATAGCTTTTATATATAGAGAACTGTGTATTCCATATATCTTAATGAATATGTCATAACTGGTTAATTTAAATATAAAATACATTTTAATAACAAAATAACAACTTATAGAAGGTATTTTCAAATATGTATAGCAAAAACCAATATTTTATCTTAAGCATTATTTCTTTGAATTACACATTAGTTTCATCTACATGAAAGTTAATTAAATGTAGTTATTACAGGAAATTTTTGAAAATTGATAGAATGTATTTAAAAAAGGATTTATACTATTAAAATGATACTAAATGCATTTGAAGATATTTGTAATGACTATGGGATATTAAAGTGAATGAGAATTCCAAAATTTGTTTAGAATGTTAATATGTTCATTAACGAGGTTGCAATGAAAAATTGAGAGGAATGAATTATAGGTATAATGTTTGACTCAAACTGTTACTTACATTATAAATAATGTTTTTATTTTTATCTTATTAATATTTTTTAATATATGGGCAAAGTAATTCACGAAAACTTATCTACAAAATTCCAAACCATACAAAGATACATACAGTACAACATTTAAATACAAACAATTGCTTGGATGATAGAATAATTTGTGCTCAGGATTTAAGGATCACATTTATTTTTTAAATTTTAATGTGATGTAAAAAACATCAAAAAAATTCATTACCCTTCATCTCTATTTAAATAATATGATAAATAAAATTAAATGATTACCAGTTAATTTTGGAATTTATAAGCTGTAAAGCAAACAAAGTATGGATGCCTGTCATCAGATATTTTTTTATGTTCTCATCAATTTCTGCACTGCACAACAAAAATGTTCATTGACAATTGAAATACTTTAGTGAAAATAAACTGAAAATCAACTCAAAATAAACTCAAATGAAATTATGTATTGCAGTTACTTGTTAAGAAATAGTTTTTTCTGCTCTTCAAAACAGTTGGGTACAGAAGTGGTTTATGATACAATTGGAGTATGGGAGTGTAAAATTCAGACAACAGAAATCGAATTACTGAGCTCATGTGCAGAAGACCTTTCTATTCATTTAAACCGAAAAACAAGAAAATTGCATCTTAGCTAAGACAGTTCACCACACGCGTAGTGTCCCACTTCAGAAGTGTGAGAATGGAATCTAGGCAGCAATTTTGGATCTAAAGGCAATTGGACTTTAAATATATTATTTTGATTTTAAGAAGTTGTATTTTCTCAATTCCACTTTAATGTTATATTCTGAGAATATTAATTAAATGATTGCTTATTTTATTTTTAATTTAATGTGAAATAATAGTGACTTGTAGTAATTTATTTGATCTGTTAAAATTTTTAGCTATATTTGTTTTGTCATTGATTATTATTGATTTTTACCTGGGTAATCATAAATTTGTGCAGAAAAAACTTACAAGACTTGCAATATCACAGTTTTATATTTTGATCAGTTTCTATTGTGCATTTACTTTTAGCTCTTAGTTATAGCAAATATGGGGCATGTAACTGAATGGTACAGTTGGAGAAATTTGGTGCTTGTTAATGTGACTAATATCTACTAATCTGTCTACAAATATCCTATATAAAATAAACATCATTATGAGTAGTGCAGTTAAAGATAAATTCTATATAGAGGGAATTTATGTCCATGATTTAATTTGATATTTCATTGCCTAATTAAGGAAGGCTGGGTTGTGTAGAGGATGAATGGATGGGGGTCAGACCTTTAGAAAAGCCTACCCTCAACCCGTGGTGCAAGGAAGATACAAGTACATGGGTTTACAGACCAGTGACATTGGGGAGATGCCCATGGTTGGGCACAGTCAGGAGACCTGGCTGCAAAGCATCATCCTGGTAACGGCTCAAGGTCACACTGCTGCTGGAAGTCCGCATGCCAATGTGGCCACCTGCCGGAGTTTATGGGAGGGCCGCTCGATAGGGATTAAAGGGAGTAAGGAGTAAGAGGAAGGGAGGATGAGGGCAGAAGGATGCCCAGCCAATAATAAATATTCATAAATCTTAAGAATTTTTTGCGCACTTGGCAAAAAGACGAAATGTTGATATTTGAGCAGAGGCAAGCGTAAAAAGAGAATATTTGTAAAATAAAGACTGTTATGAGTCTTAAACCATCTCAACTTATGTAATAATAAGAGCAAAATGCATAGGCTATGTGTTGAAGTAGGTAGAAAAAGTTTAGAAAAGCAGAAAGTTTACTTTTAAATTGTATGTAAGCTTCATCATAAAATTTGTTGTGCATAAAAGACTTATATAACAGAAAACTTCATTTAAATGTTTATATGAAATATTTAGGCATTTTCAAACAACAAACACTTTAATATATACAATTTTAATTTGTTTCTTGTAATTTTAAATATTTAACAATGTTTCTTGTGTTACCCATTAATCCTGCACAAAATATTACAATTACTCATTAAAGAAAAAAGCGATTGATGGTTATGGTGATAATTTATGTACACAATATATAAATTATTTCGATGTACTATATCTACATAAAGCAGAAATAATTCTGTTTTCAGGCTTTATGTCAAAACAAAAATAATGTAGTTCAGTTGGTTATGGCAAAAATATGTAAAAATATTATTGAGAGGGTCACAATGAAATGAGCTGCCACAAATTATAAACTCACACGCCGCTAACAAAAAACAAAACACTTTGTAACATCTTAAGAATAACAAGCAAATCAATAAGGAGAGTGTGTCATGCACCATTAACAATACAAATATCAGCACAAAATATGAAATGCCCACTGTGATATCAGCCCATAGCACCTCTCCTGTCAAGTGAGTCAGAATGTGTCAGTAT
Source organism: Tanypteryx hageni (assembly GCA_028673005.1). Lineage (NCBI taxonomy): Eukaryota > Metazoa > Arthropoda > Insecta > Odonata > Petaluridae > Tanypteryx > Tanypteryx hageni. The sequence continues at coordinate 179,670,738 of CM054112.1, read as the reverse complement.
TTTTAAGGGGTAATTTTTGAGCTGAAATTGGACAGAACGTAGTCAAAAGAAGTAATGAAAAAGGGGTATTACAAACAATGAGGAGGCAAATTGATGGCAAATCCAATATAAAAATTTAAGCATACATGTACAAGTAAAAGTGAATGGTGCTTGGAAGTACATAATGAAGGAGTTGATAAGGATTAGATTAATGGATTGGCGATTAGGTGGCAAAAAGGTTGAGGGGATGGGTACATAGGTTTAAGGTCCCAATGATTGGGTAAAACCACTCAACCCTTACCCATGCCATGCGCCAAAACATGGACGAACAATTATGGGGATAGGGAGAGGGAACATTGGACTGAAAAAACAAGGCTGCTGTTAATTGTATATTTCCGTTTATCACATTTTCAATTTCATTACCTTTCTTTGAGGTGATTGAAGATAGGAAGATGGGCATGGTGAGGTAAGTTGCATTGGTATACCATGGGAAAGGTTTATTATTTGTATCTCACTTAAATAGCTACATTTAAATCTTATTTGCTGAACACAATTGAGAAAAACTCAACAGAGACTCTTGGAGTTGTTATGGAAATCACATACATAACTGCTTCACATGTACCTACATATATATACATATATTGGAAAACGTATCTGTGTGAACGCCTTGAAATAAATAGAAAATCTGTCTTTAGCTTCCAATTTTCATCAGTTTAAAATTACGCAGTATCTTTTTTCGATTTTTATAAACAAAAACGATCACAACACCATATCGATTCTCATTCTAAAAAGGTCTAACCAAAATCTTAATTTGTCATTTCAAAAATTATTAAAACACCGGAATGGATTGAATGGATGAAAAGAATTAATAGCATCGCGCGAGATCAAAAGAATTTGATGTGAGAAAAAAAATTTAAAGAGAGATTCTATACGATTCCCTTCTCATCTTACTGAGTACTTCCGCAAAAATCAAGCACTATAATTTACCAAAATCGTCTCAACATTTTTCCTTTTGTTTCGGAAACAACTACCGGCGATAATTTTTATAAAGGGAAATCAATTAATGAGAACGAACCAAATATTGAAATTAAGTGCCTTTTCTCTTGCCTGATTGTTAATTCTGGGCTCCATTATCCGCAGAATCCGCCGAACATGAGATGTTAAAAAACATCGAAATTAAGGAGGCGGGAAAGTCTCGAAGACATTCATAAAAAAGCAGCGAGAAACGAATGGGATAACGCGCTCAAGGGGAATAAGCTCTGTAAAACCTTACTACGAGATAAGGATATACAAGAGAATAAGCCCTATAATACCTCTTAATCTATCCTCTTAATCCCTCATCCGCGTCTCAGTCTCTCCCGGTAAGCTTTCTCCCTAACATCCGCCCCTGGGCCCTCTTTAACCTCTTCCTCGCCCTCCTTTCCTCTCGTTTTCCATTAGCGTTGTTATTCCTCCTACATCTCTCTTCAGCCTCCCGTTCGCTGTGATCTCTCTTTATTCTCTCAGCCTCTCTCTCTCGCAATCTCCCTGCTTCGTTTGTGAGGCAAACCTCTCTCTCACTTTCCTCTTCCTCCTTTCCTGCCTTTCGCATGTATCCATTCATAGGCATCCTATGGTTGATGGGGTTAGAGGGAGGAGTGGCGCCTCCGCGGTACGTGTTTAAGGGGAAAGGAGGGGGGAAGGGTCGAGCAAAGAGCCGACTTCCGAGCGTGGGACCTCGTTGTTTCGCTGCCCTTGGCTTCGCGTCGGACTAAAGGTGGGAGGGTGGGATGTGTAGGCCTAGGCGTCTTCGTCAGGGATAGTTGGGGTCAAGAAGAGTGGTTGGCCGAACGGTCGGGAGCGGGTGGCTAATGGTTCCGGGACGGAGGTAGAAGTGGGGGTGGAGGCGGGACGGCGGCCAGATGAAGACTTGACGCTGCCTTTGGCGGTGCCGTAAGCTGCGACGGCTTCCTCTTCCGACTGCTCCTGGCCTGCGTTTGTGGGCGCGGTTTTTTTAAGGTTTTGTGGAGGTTTTTTTGGGAGCGGCGATGGCGCACGTTAATATACGGTAAGCAAAGAGAAAGAGAGAGTTAGTATAGGTGGGAGGAATAAAAGGAAGGTGCGGAGGAGATACGGGTTCGGAAATGGAGGCAGAGTTAAGAGGGAAGGAGGAGTAGTGAGTTATCGTGAAGGAAATGGGTGAAAGAGGAATCAGGGTTGGGTGCGGAAGGAAGGGAAAAGAATGTGCGGGAGGGAAAGAAAGGTCCAGGAGGAGTTTTAGGGCAGGAAGGGAGAGAAGAAAACCAAGTATGAATAAAGTTTTAAAAAAACTCAGCGTAGCGGATTAATATTAATATGGAATGGGCGATACTCGAGTCGAGTGTACAAATTTTTTGAGCAGATTTTCGCTAAAAAATAAAACGGCAAACTATAAAAATTTAAATTTTTTTTGCGTGAAGCAACATCAGTAAGCTATTGATTTGATGGATTTTTGAATGGACGTCGGCAAAAAAAGATTAAATTGCTAGAGGTTTAAACGGTTAAAACTTTTAAAAAGTGTTTTATTTAAAACTTTAATTTTTGCAAAATAGTTTGACTAGATTGCTCATTTGGTAATATAAGTATATATTCACTGACAGGAATAAACAAGGTAAAAAAATAGTCTATGTGAATGAGCTTTAAAATTTGAAGAAACTGGAAACATATTTGGCCAACACCTTCTTTGGTTAAAAAAATTGATCCAATAATTTTGCAAAATGCAGATGTGTCACAGATTTGTCAAATGTATCACAACTAAATAACTCACTACGCAATCGGTACATGGAGAAATTTTCCACAGATAACATCAAGAGAACAATTAAAGTCATGCTTCCAATTTCGAAATCTACGGTTCCACAACATCGACCGTATAATACATCGAACATTTACTAAATATAACAACATTTACTCTATACAATTTTACCGACCAAAGCCAAAAAATACCAATTTATGCAAAGTGAAACCTAATACCGAGTGTAACTGGTATTTTGTATTTACAGATATATTACTCCAAAACATACAGAAAGCAATTCAACAGCGGTTAAAGCAATTAAAAGCGGAATTCTTTTTTTACGGATGCTTTTCCTCTCTTTCACACTAGCGTCGAAGCACCTCAGGCGCCAAAATCGGAGCAGCTTAGTAAAGGAAAAGTAACAGAAACTATGAGGAACTAATTGAATAAACAACTAATACAGATAAGGCGGGAGGAATGGGAGGTATACCGGAAGCGTGGTTTCATTACTTGGCAAAAATTGGTCGAAAAGGGACGCAAAGTGATCGCATAGGGATCGAGGGGGAGCGCGTTACCGCTTCAATTATCACTCATTGGTGGGTCGACGGGGAAGAGTGGGGGGAGGGTATAAAAAGGGCGGGAATGGGTTTGGCGTACTCTCTGGAAGTGAGATGGACCGCGCGTGGCTGCGTCCGCTGACGCGCTGCCTCTGCTGCTGCGACTGCGGTTGAACACCTCCTTGCTGGAAAAACCCCCTCCGCAGGGGGCTGCCGGGAGCCGTCTTGGGGGTGTTGGACCCGCTCCCGCCCCCGCCAGACCCCTGTTGGAACACTGACAGACTCCTCATCCCGGCGAAGATGCGTCGCCTCCTGCTCGTGGACGAGGTCGGAGGTTCGGATGGCGGCATCACGTCCGCCTCTTCGTTTTCCCCCGTTCCATTGTTTTTGGGTCGGACGCCGAGCATTCGAGCGTTGGTTGTTTTGGAGGGAAAGGGGTTGTCGGTCGCGGCGGCGGGGATTCAAAGGGAGCGGGGAGTTAAGGTAACGGAGGAAATGAAGTCCAAAAAGGTTAGGGTTAATAGGGGCGCGGGGTTCGATGTTTAAGAGTGAATTAAATGTGCGAGAATGGAAGTGTATGAAAAGGGGTTTAGCGGTTGGAGGCGAGAAAGGAGATGACGATGAAGTGGGGGGAAGAGGAGGAGAATAAGGGAAAGTTAAAATGTGAAATGAACGAGCGGTGTTTGGAATTTTTGGCAATAAGGTGGCGTGTGAGTAAAGTTGGAAAGGTTCGTGTGTGCAATGCGGAAGAGATAGAGAGAGACAGGGAAAGAGAGAAAGAGAGAAAAGAGAAAGAAAAGAAATGGTTTGAGAAAAGAACACAGATAAAAAAGACGACGATCGGACTCGTGCCACGATGCTTCCGTTTGTGAATGAAGCAGATTTTTATAGAACTCAGAGTTACCTTTCATTAAGAGATATTTATTTTAAAATGTGTTTACCATTGCACCATACTACTAAATTTTTGAAGAATTTTCTTTCGCAAGAATGTAAACCATACTTTCGTACAAGATCGACATTGCTTCTCAAACTCGGCAAACTGGAATAACATTTCTAATTAATAAAACGGAAACAGCGGACGAGTAATGCTCATCTGAAAAGGAAACAGACATATTTAAAAAAAATCTTATTAAAATTCAGTACGAACCGGACATTGCTCTTAGCTGCGAAAAAATAACTATCAGTGAATCAAAATCGGCAAGGTAGAGGGATAGAGAATTGAATGCCGCGCGTATCGCAATCGGCTTAAGATTCCTTACCGTTGGAAGAAGGGTGGACGGGCGATTGTTGTTGTTTCCATCTGCGGCTGTCGAGGAGAGGAGAACGAAAAGGTGTCCCTGCAAGTAAAGCGAACGGGCCAACGGCTCATATCAGTTGAGAAATATTCAACGAGGACGCGAGAGCCACGATCGAATTTGAGACTCAAGCGTACGTAAAATCTTCTCATTGATATGCCTCTGATAGAAGAATTCGCTTTATCCACTTGGGCGACGGAAGAGATGAAATTTCATTGGTGTGAATTGCTTTTACTTATATAGGGCAAGTGCATATATTTCTGTGTATACACCTGCTTGATTATAATGCTTATGGATAAACTAGTGCAACGAGGCTTCTTCTTGATTGAATATTTCTTTTATTCTTATCACCACGGACGCCACAGTAAATTTAAAAATCAAACGACTAAAACATTTTTCTCTTCAGTGAGACGACGGCGCGGATACTAACGAATTTTCAATGGCAATTTTTGCCCGATAGTTAATTTTGCATCCATAAATGGTATTTTTATAAGAGTGATTGAAATAAAGCGAGGTGGATCGTTGAAAAAAGAATATATTAGACAGAGCCTTTTTAACTAAACCCGTAACCCAATTATTTCGATTTAATATCTTTTAAAATATATGTATCACTACTAAACGTAAAAAGCCTGTTAGTAATATTAATAAATTCGTTTGTTGGTGATAAATGAAAATAATTTATTTCATCTATATATGTAGGGCCCTATACGAATTTATCAGTATATTTTAAAAAAGAATTAATTTGTATAAATTTGGGTATTGATTAAATGACTATCCGACGACTTTGAATTTTACGTGAAATTACCAATAAACGCTGCAATTATGTTCTGCTGTCGGAGAATATGCACATCTTCCTGAATTAAATCCGGCAATCGATTGCAAAATAAGAAAATTTCTCTACTTGATAGCATCTACATGTTTAAGGAAAATATTTATCGCGACGTATTCGTGAGCACGTATAATTTCATAAATTTCCGAGTATGCTCAGAATATACTATGTATTGCCAAATTCTAGATAAACTATTACCAAATACTTGCCGTCAGATAAAGTCATCTCAACGTACAGAGCATATCAAATAATGACCATGTCACGCATTTGCATCACTTAAATGCCCCCCCTACCAAACTATGCAGCAATAAAATATACGTTCTGTGCTGTCGACAGAAAGCCACACTGGTTTCCATTTGTCCTCACCGAAGTATTTGGATCGAAAGCTTTGATTCATCGCTTCATATTTGCTCTACGAATCCTCACCATCACGAAGCAGGGCCATCACATGCATAGAGAGGAGGGGCTACAGCGACTCTCAGGGAAAGGGAGTCGGAGGTGAGAGTGAGATGCAGGGAGCAAACGGCGGTAGTGCGTCGATTATTCGGAATATATTTAACGATGACATGCCACCCTAGGATCAGATTGAGCCGCAACTCTCGCTCTCACACGTGATTCGATTGGAAACAATCTCAACCTCGCCGCAGTCACTCTTTCCGCAGAAAACGTGCCGTTCATTTAATTCGAAAGCTTGGTTATCATTACATCGCAATTCATAGTGTAACAAGCGGTTACCTTTAAAAATCGAGATTTCCTTGGATTTGACTTGCAACCCGCGAAGTATAATATCGATAATTTTAAGGCCGTTCGATTCAGCAACGAAGTGATTACGCATGTGTCTCCTCCGGGTGGCATCTCGTCGCATAAACATACGGATAATGGTCGGGGCGCATAAAAAAGAGGCCGGTGATGTTTCGTTTTATTTCTGCAGGGGTATCGTAGCAACAAACATTGCGAGGGAGAGAGGATAGGGGTTAAGTGCGAGGCCATAGGGTCGATCTCTTCTTCTTCATCGATTCTCCTTTATTTTTTCGCTGCAAATGGAGAGAATTAGTGACATCTAAAAGGGTCGTTGTGTATATATTATTTATACGTGGTGAGATTTCTCTAATTCTGGCGACTAGCGTGCTAGGGTAGCGATGCGTCGCCGCTTCGGGATCCCAGAAGTCCGCTGCAGGCAAGGCTATGCAGTGATAAACGAACAGAGAGAGAGAGAGGTATAGGAATTCATACTCAACCGATCAAGCTGGATACGAAGAGAAGAGTGAGTGAGACATATAACAGCACACATCCGGGTGAGAGTGGATTCCAACGTGCATAGTCTGTGTCACCACTACTAGACGAATGCAGACATTGCAGTGTGGGGGAAGAAGGTAAAGAGCGGTGATTTTACGTTGTCTCCGTGGGGAGGCGGAGGGAGGGGGTTGTGGGTGGCTAGGGGCGGAACGTAGTGATTCGACGACGGAAAAGGAGCCGGGATCGTAAACATGGGGACACACCTGAGCAGGAAGCGTTGGGTGCAGGCCCGACGGAGAGGGAAGAGGGCCCGGCCCCCGTGGTCCCAACGACTCCCCTCCCCAGATTCCTCCGCAGCAGGGAGGTGGCGCTAGCCGAGGCGACGGCACATTCCCCGCCCCCGGAGGCGAGCGCAGAGGAGGAGGAAGAAGAGGCGGAGGAGGCGGCGGCGGAGGCGTTCGCAGACGACGCGTTCGGAGCGGGTAGCCGGCGGCCGCTAATCTCCCCAGCCTGCTTCAGGACTTGGTAGATGAGATCCACCTCTTGAGGCTCTGGAGGGTCACGACCACCACACCGGGAGGCGAAAGGCGGCGGGAGGCAGGCGGCGGCGGCGGCAGGATGCACGAAAGTGGGAAGCGATGCGCGAAGTAAAAAATTGGGGAAGAGGCGGGATGGGGAAGCGGAGAGAAGTTCAGGAAGGAAGCGAAAGAAAGAGGTCGGGGAATAAAAAAAAGAGGATGGGCCATAAAACGGAAGTGCGAGGAGCGTTACGAGGGAGGAAGAGAGAGAGAGAGATGGAGATAGAGAAGGGAGGGAGAGGTGAGGTTCGAGCGAGAAAAACGGAGAGAAGAGAAGCGTGTTAAGGGTCTGAGAGTTGAGTGAACGCATTATCGTGTTGGCCATAAGGAACGCTCTTGTGGGTGGGAAGATATGGCGAGGGTCGAACGAGGGATGAGAGGGAGGAGGCTGGGGTCTTAGATAGGGCAGTTTCGTTTCTTTTTTTATATTGCGTGCGGGTATAAGCCGCGTGTAATGCGTGGCGGAGATGAATGCCGAGGAGAAACAAGATGCGAAAGTTATTAACGACTGCTGATCGATACGAATCGATATATAAGTATCGATATAGTAATCGATGCTTATAGATCGATACGAATCGATATATAAGCATCGATATAGCGATCGATGCTTATAGAACAACTCGCGATCATGTATAATACGAACACAATGACGTATCTGAGAGCAATAAAAAGGGAAACCACGTCCATTTTGAGAGAAAATGAAGATGAAAATTAGTTTAAAGAGTGCCGAGTGGCAGAAACGCGGATTTTTGGAGAGGAAACGGATGAGATACCGAGGCTTTAGGGGGCCTCAGGACAGAAGAAAAAAATGATTTGGGTGGAGTGAGCGGAATAGGGAGGTGAATCTAGGACAGCGAGGGTGGGAGAGCGCGTGGGAGGGTGATTTTTTGGGGTTTTCTGTCACGCGAACCAATCGGCATTTACGACGAAGCATTCTTCTCCTCTCGGCGATGATTGGTGTCGCTGGGGACGTGTAGTTTATAGCTATTGACTATTTCCTTCTTTTGTGGGGCGGTGTGTTTCCCGTATATAAAAAAGAGGGCGGCGGAAGACGTTCCAGGGGAGGAGGAGAAAGGGGAGAGGAAGAACAAACGCGAAGTCACCTAAAATTCCGGACTTTTATCGACGTGAGAATTTGTAGACGGCGAAACAAGAGCGACACTCTATATTCGATGAGAAATTAGGAAAATTTACGCCGTCGGACGCATAACTTGCAACATTAGAACCGTGTAATGGAGAAATGAATTGTTTCGTTTACATAATTCAAGGAAGAATTATAGAGCTCACCTTATAACTGAAATCAAATTAAAAACTGTTTCTCCGATAGCAATAAAAAGGTTAGGAAAACCAGATGTGTATTCTGGTTACAAGGCAGCCGTTATCAATGGTGGTTAGAATGTAAATATGATTTTTCCAATATTTTTATGGCTATTAAGGAAGCGGCTTTTCAAATTTTATTTATGTAAAACTATAATTTGGATTATTCAAAACTTACATTAATTTTTGGCAGCAAAAGTGTTACAAAATGAAAACTAAAAGAAAGTTTCAGGTCCATAAATTAAATTTACGAAAATATCCTCTCCCCTTTATCCTGAAAGTGATGTCATGATTTTATTTGTGCAGCGGACTGAGTTTTGAGAGAGTTTGTTTGTTGGTGTACTTTGGAAAACATCAAATATTATGTGTTGCGGGATAAGGATTTAGTATTGTTGGGGAAGCAATAGGGAATAACCAACAGCACACAATAACATCAAGGAAAAGGAAACACTACAATTCGTCGGAAGCAACATTCTTTAGTACTGCTATAAGCATTAATTTTGAACTACTGCATTACAAATTAATCACACTCACTGTTGGTAAGTGCTCGAAACATCCAAGCGAACGCATGACAGATGAATTACTGCGCAGGAAATTGGGTATTCACAGTAGATTGATTTTAAATCAAAAATCGATTCAATGTGTTCCTTTTCTCGAGAATCAACTCTCTATTCAACCGCAAACAGGATCTGCGATCGAAGAAGTTGTTTTCCAGCACTTACCACATTCAATTCAGGAGTTATTAGCGAAAGTTAATCGGGGTCCAACGGGAGCAATGATCCACCACTCAAAACTCATATCATTTCATTGAAGTTAGTAGTTCAAAACTGCTTTCACTTTCACTTGTTTAAACAGTTACAAGAGAGTCGCTACGAGTACGGGAACGTTTAAGCAATCACAAAACATAACCATCCACAATCATATCAGGATATCGACCATGTCCGGGTGCGGGTTTTATTCGTTTAGGGGTTCCGGGAATTCTTAAAACCTCTTCACCTCGATTAAAATCAGGAATCCATCCAATATAACAAAAACCCATGGTACGTCAGCAATTGCGTTTTTTACGTCGTTTTTCAAACAGCGGATTGGGACGCGGAAAATCGGAAACGCAACGACAAAACGCGCAAATGGACACGGTCATACGCGGTTAATTCTTCATTCCTTTTAAAACAAAGAAGCCTCCCTCTGAGGAATGGCGCGGGGTAGTTCGTTAACAATACTGTTATAAAAAATCTTTCTACCAATAAAAAAAGCCAGTACCGTACTTTTTTCTACTGTCTGAGTTAAATTTTTTTAGAGACGGAACTGCCACATTCTACATTTTTAGACGTTAGGTACGCTTTCTGAGTTGCGTAGGTATAAAAGATTCACTCATTACGAAGCCTTTTTGTTTAGTCGTAATATGCAGCGCGATTAGCTGATTTGAAAAGTACCTAAATCCTTGGCGGATGCCTCCCCTACGGGAGGCGCTGCTTCGCTCTCTGAGGGACCTCTAACGGGGCGCCCATCCGAGACTGAAAACAGGATTCCAAAACCATCAATGGAGTAACTGAACGCGGAAAATGTCGCTGGAGTTTATACAAAAAGTTTTCCCTACGAAAGTATCAATAGTACCGACACAATTCAGCTTTCCTATCGTCAAGTCTGTGATCCCTTTCAAAAGATATTTTGTAGAGAAATAAACAAAAAAGTTACGTGCTAAAATCACAAACCCTGAAAAGTTGTGATAATTTTCAATAAAGCAATTAAACGAGAGATTGATGGTGTGTTCCTGTAAATCCATAAAAAATACACATTCCGCAGACGTTGAAGGCAGGAAAACAAAAGTATTAACATAAAAAATCAAATATACATAACAATAAATAAACTCCAAATAATAAAGATAAAACAAATGAAATTAACTATGAATAGAAAATATGTAAATACAGGACAAAAAAATAACCGGAGAAAATAAAAATCACAAACAATATCATAAAACGGCTTAATTTTAATCTTAAAAAAAATTGAACCCATCAATTCATCTAAAAGTTTCCTCGTGATGCTGAGAATAGTTTCTACGAGCATTTATAGCAACCATTCAGTCATTACCTTTAGTACCCAGATTTATGCCAGCATATTGCTTTAATATAAGTTTAATTTAACCAGTTACGCCGACGCTCGTAAAAATTTTACATCGTAGTTCAATTATTTCGAACAATCTCAAAAGAAAATTAAAGCGAAACTTACATGGTGGACATAATAATTTTGCACTCGAATAGTTTCTGCTCATTCTGGACCATTCACCGAGCTTTTATACGAGCGGAATAAAAGTTTATCAAAAGAACTGCAATATCATTTATTTGAATTAAGTTTAAATGCGAGAAAAAATCCAAACGGTGATAACTTAGGCAAAATAAATTACAAGCAAAACTGCGCCTTAAGATAGCACCGCGGCGCTCATCTTGCTTCGAGAGCGTCAAATGAACCAATTCTAGGAGGGAGAGACGTAGTAATTACAGGAGTTGATTACTTACTCTCATCCTCGCCCGGAGCGACGTCTCCCGCGTTGCCCCTGTGGTGTTGATGAGCCACCGTCTCTATCTCTGACGTAGACTTCTGACGGCGAAGGAGACGGGATTTCGCCTGGCATTTGGAACCGAGCGCCTTCTCCTGGCAATCCACGTGGACGTTTAACTTGCAGATACGGCACTTAAGGCCCTGGCGCGTGTGACCTGTCACCAGATAAAACTCAAGAATATTTCAGATCGAAAGATTTTTTTTATTCTAACAAGTGTGGAATGTTTTAGGATTTTTCTCACGAATTTTAAAGCGAGACCAGCTGCGATATTATGAAGAAACGGCGAACAAGTAAGATCACTCGGAAATTGATTTTAATGCATCAAATGAGAAATCACAAATAGGACTGAGAAAAAGTACATAAATTTGAGTAAAAGATAAAAGACGACCATATTTTACTAACCGAGTGATTTTAGGAGAGCATTGAGACACTCCCGAATTATTTACAGGTAACATGCCTACTAATTATTCCATATGACCGAGAACATGAGTTATCGATATGTTGACAAAATAATTTTTACTTTGAAAACGTATCAGATATTATAATTCCAAAATCAAATTCATTGATATGTTTCGGCAGTTATCCGTAAGAGAAATGTCATCTTTTTAGCTAATTATAATTGAGTCCTGTCAAATCAAGTGAAATTATGTAAAAGAAGGATTAAGGGAAAAGCCGTTGATAAAGATTTATGTTATTACGACACCTATTATATAGCGAAAAGCCATTGTCAGCATTGGCTCACTTCCCATTCCTTCGAGGGCACCGCGGTGCTCTCAGAAATAAATTGCCATTTACATAACTAGAGAATTTATTCCAAGCATTTCTTATTCTAAAAAATAATGCGCCAAGCTTATACCGTGCTCTTCCATAAACTTTTCTAATTAAAAAGTGTATTTCTTAAATATTTTATAAGAATTAGCTTCAATGGAGCTGCGCCCCGTTACAACGCATGAATTATCCAGTCTCACGGATCCCATTAAAAAAACAGAGCAATATAGCGGTCGTGAGGGGGTGGCGGACTGAGTCGCGAGAGGTAGGTAGGAGAAAGAAACAAAAAAGTCCCTAGATTGGAGGTGGAGAGAGAGAGAGGGAAGTTGTGTTTAAGGAAGCGCTATGGCGCAAACTCTCGCTACTCACCCCTGAGCACTTGAGAGCATATGTCGCACGGCGTTATCTTCTTATACGTGTACTCCTGGAACTGGTGGACACCTGGAGTGACTTCTGCTCCGGCGCCTCCCCCACCCATTCCCGCCCCGTTGTTCTTTCTGCGGAGAGAGAGGAGGCCGTAAGAAGGGAGAGATAGAGAGGGAGGGAGGATGGGAGAGGGGAAATAAGTGGAAGAGGAGAGGCGACGTCGCCTCCACGCCCGACCTCTTGAGGACGGCAGGCGAGCTGAAGCCGCGCTCACTTGCTGCGGATAGCAACGATTTATTTTATTTTGTTTTTTTTTTCTGAAGATAATGAAAAATATTCGCTACGGAATCTCTGTTTTGCTTTTCTCTGTAAATCCGGCGTGGTTCCGCATTGTTGATAAAAAAAGGCGAAAATAAACTATAATTTCTCCCATGGTAAAGCAATCAAAATGAGAAATTACTCAAAATTTTAGAAATCAACAGTGAAGAAAAACAAGTACAAGGAGAATGAAAATGAAAATCATATTAAAACGTATTTTTCATTGAAAAACATTAACTTCCTTTCATTACATATATCACAATCCGACCATAAATGGTTGGCATTTACAAATAGGAACATTTAAACTTAGTACACAGAGGTGCTAAAGACAAATATCAACCCAAACTACAACACAAAGGAATATACAAAACTACTGGTATAATCCAATCGACAGTTTGAATGGTCCGTCTTTTAAAGAATTCTCATTTTCATGGAAAAAATCAATAAACATTCAGTGTTCGTCTAATATCCTAGACTACAAAATATTGAAGGATGAGGTTAAAGAGCACCACAATAAGCTGTCGATTAGGACTGGTTAAGTTCATTTAGGAAAATTACACTAAAGGAATAGTAAGTAATGGTACTTTTGTCTTGGTCCTTGGCACACCTTCACTCTCTACTGGATAACTCTACAACACAGTGCGAGGCTAGGAGTACATCAGGAAAGGGGCTACTGTGGAAATGGGGATTAGTGGGATACAACCAAGCTATTCATTTAGGAATGGTTGCTTTACTGTTTCACTACTTAAGGATCGCTTTAAGGAGTCAAACTGGTTAAACAAAAGCTATAATTCGGGATTTTACACACTCGGTTGAATGCCAGTGAGCACAAAAGCGTCGTCTTTGATTTAAATACGAGAAAATAGGTCACTTTCAAATTAAATTACGGTTTATATAACGCATTTAATTTTCAATTTCAGCTAGTAAAGGATATAATCCGTCTATAACATACAGTCTAAGAATTATAAAGATATTTTTCCCATTTTCAACACACACCAGATTTCACTTCTTAAATGGTATTTATCTGGACTAATTACATCCTTTACTTCCTTTCACGTTATACAATTAATTCTTTTCCAAATTTAAAATTGCTATATAAATCTAAAACAAGGTAAAATATTGTTCTCGATTTTTATGAGATATTTAGTTTTAACAGAAGAAGTTTTAAAAAATATTTTTTTATTTCATCAATGATCACGTGAAAAACTTTTTTGAGGAATATCATGTACACCGACAATATATTATAACCTATTTTAGACTTTTTGTTACGTTTTTAAGGAGTTGTCGGAGTATTTAACACTGAAAGACCAGAAAGTCACTGAATAATGTCGAAATAGTATTATTTTTCAAAATATATGCATTGATTGAGAATTGTCATAAGTTATCAAAAAGTTACAAGGTAATAATAAAGTCAAACCTACCAATATTTCGAAATATTAATTCCTTAACAACAATAAGGACTGATACAAGTGAGCCTTGTATATATTTGATTGAATTGTTTTAATAATATGATTTACAAAAATTTTAAAATAATATTAACATTAAAAATATCACAAAAATTATTTCATTGGTACAAGTTTGAACTGACACGGTGGGCGTCAAAAAATTTACTTAATAGCGATCAATCAAAATAAAAAAATACAAGTTACCAACCCTCTCGATACGCTTGAATACGTTCTGAATACGGTTGAACACCTATCCAAGAACCAACACATCACGAAATTATGCGCATCCCAACTTTTTAAAAATCGCATCAAAAGTCTTCAAGATGTTCAGATGACGATCACTTTTAACACGGCGACAATTTAAATCTTCCGACGATTATTTATCCGATGGAAACGAGGCAGTTAAAAAAATAAAAGCGGGCGCCCTTCGGCGTTTTGCGACTCCACCTGAAAGAGGGATTCGCATCGACGGGCGTTTTATATTTTTAGGAGACGGAACAGTGAGAGGCAGGAAAGACAGGCGGTAGCGGTGCGGGGGCAGTGCGGGTTTGAAGCGGTGCTTTACGGCGGCAGACAGTGGGCTTCGGCATCCTCGAGGGCGACGCAATAGCTTCCCGTGCGGAGCGGCATTTCTTTCTGTGGAGGCTTAAGGTGCAGCCGGAAGGAAAGAATAGAGAGGAGGGCCCGGCAAAACGATTGCCTACCCAACCCATCCCATCCCTCCTACGTCACATCTTCGGCGATAAACGTGTTGTGCAAATATTACGAAAAGGAGAAAGAAAGGGGGTGAAGTGTATTATTACGCAAGAAAGCGGTAGGGGAAGTACAATAGCGTGCAGTCGCCGCGTGAAAACGTCGCGGTAAAACGACGTGACAAAATTGGTAAGTACGCACGAAGGCGACATTATTTTTTTATTTAAAAAGTAAGTGGTTCTCAAGAAGCGGTGCAAGTTTGACCATCGTATTTCCCCCCGTTTTACATGCAAATGATCGATGCGTGACAAGCCTTGTCCGGGGTGCAGACGCGGATCCAGAAGTGGGTCCATCTCCTGGCCATTGACCGAGGAGGGTGTGGTTCGGCGACGGAGGGAGAGGCATGGAGATATAGAGAGAGAAAGAGAATGAGTGATAGAGAGATAATAAGCGTGTTGGATGGAGCGAGATATAGAAGAAGATGATTATAATACTTTCGCAGCCACGTAAAGAAAGGAAAAATAGGAGAAATGAGGTAGAGGGGTGGTTAGCGTGTCTGGCTCCCAACGCTAGGGTCGCGGGTTCGAATCCTGCCGAGGGCATGGTTGTATGTTTTCGTCTTTGTTAAAGTTATTACGCTCATTGTAAAAGGCCGTTAACGGCTGTTTATGAGCTGATATAAAATAAATAAATAAATAAATATCAAAAACAAGAGATAGGGGGGAGAGGGAGGGAGGGGCTTCGGATTTCATTTAAGAAATTTCGGATTTATAAAAATTATCCAAAGCTGATCTAAAGAAGGTATTTATTATGGTGGGTAACATCTGGACGGATGAAAGTAATCTAAGGGAATATTAAGTTATACTTCCTCAAATAATGAATTATGAAATATGCCTCTCTGATTTCGCAAAATATATATCCAACCCGGAGCAAAAAAAATATCGAAACTTTTGAAATGCGACGAAGATATTCATGGCAAGTTTTTATAAACTAACCGGATTAATTAACATATTGACTTTGAATTTGTTTTAAGAAGTATTAAGATATATTTTTCAATTTCCATTTCACTAATAACTAATTATTTTTTTCATCAAAAGCTTCCCTTTTGGAAATCTTCGGGTTTTATTTTCGTTCCAGATGACAGTTCTAGTGACGATAATTAGTTTCAATCAATTGAGAGCTCAGATATTGCTCAAGCTATTTATCGCGACGGAAAAGGGGAAAAAATTGTCTGAAGAAATTCATGAATGAAAGAGAGGTTTAGGATCGGAGAAACGCGGATAAGGAAGAAAAATATTCAAAAATATCCGGAATCCAATTTTTTTATCGGAGCCATCTTAACGCGCCCCTGAACAAAATGGAAGAATTGGTTGGAGAGGAGAGAGAGAAAATCAACAGAAAAAAAACAAACCGAAAGGTAGAGAAGGATCGAGAGAAAAGAAAAGTAGGGATTTACGAGGGTTACATCTAAAAAGGTAAATAAATGGAGTGATCGGGAGACAGAAAGAGTGTGGGAGAGGGAAAGAAATAGAGGGGTCGCGTTCGAGAGAGAAAGAAAGAGGGCGGAGGAGAAAATGAGATATTGGAGAGGGTAATAGAAATGTCGTTCCAAGAGTAAGCTTTGTGGATTTTTCGTGTTAGGTCGGTTTGCCTCGGATGGGCGATGTAAGGAGTGCAGGGGCGGAAATAGGGAGAGGGATGGGAAGGGGACAAAAGGAAAAGGGGTTATAAAGGGGTTTAAAGACGCGAATAGTATTCGACTGAAAGAGAGACGAGGGATATTGTGCCGCCCTTTTGGAGTGCCTCCGCTTGTGCTGCCATATATTTTTTACACTACATCTCTTTTCGTGTTGTTTCTTCAAGAGAGTCTACTGTACCTCATAGACATGATGGTGGACACAGCGTGGTACATTTGGTTCTTTCTGTGGTGGCGGGAAAGACATTGAGAGGGCCCAAAGTGTCGATGGAGGATGGCGGTAGTTGTGGCAATGGATTCGGTCAAAAAAGGGAGGATGCGAGGAGGAAGGCAAGGGAGGCGGATAGAAAAAATATATGTTCAGGTTGCTCCCACAATGTGTAGAAACATCGTCAGAAAATGTAAATTGGGCAATCAAAAAAGCGATGAAAATTATAATGAAGTAAGAAAGGTGTCATATTTATTGACAACAAGAGTTATTTTTTTCAATTGTGTTAAAAACATACGATAGGTTAAGAGTTACGTAAAGAGAGTTGAACAAATAAAGATGTGATGAGTCGAAAGAAAATAAAACAAAAAATAAGAGATTCGTTTCGATGTCAAGGAAAAGAATATGAGTCCACATGTGCATGATAACGTGACGCAAGGATAAGTTCAAGGGACGAATGATTGAATGGTTAATATAATATACATGCCCAAGTATAATGTTAGGAGAAGGAAGTTTGGAGGAGAATGGGTCGATGCAATGAATATGACGAAGAATGGGACAATAAATATATATAAAAATGGGGTTAAGAACATTGATGCAATGCGAGACGATAATGCATGCGCACGAAGAAATCATGGAGAAAGAGAGATAATGAGAATTAGATAGAAGTAGATAAAAAGATTCAGATAAAATTCGGTCAAACAGAGAGTGAGAGAAGGGAAAATGGGCGAGACCCGATTCGGGGAATGGTATTTGGACGGATTTGGATCGGGTTTTGGGGCGATCGAAGGGTTTATTTTTGGAGAAACGACGAGACCAGAGAAAGATAGAAAGGAACAGGTGGGAATCCCGCGAGTCCGAAGAAAGAGAAACAAAGGAAAGAGAATTAGTAAAGATCGTCATTATAAATTACACAAACTTAATATACTAACATTTCATAAAATGCATTGCTGTAAAGAATGATTGTAAGTTAATTTTATAAATTAAATTAAACAATAGCAACAAAAAATAGCCAACATCACAAAGTTTGTTCATTGAAAATTATTATTATGTATTCATATTCAGTACTCAGAGATTGCTTTTTGAGTGATTGATACAATTATCTAAAACATTGATGACAACATTGTAGATAAAAGACATCGATTCTAAAAAAATATTCTAAGTTATAAAGCTTTCATGCACAAATAAATACCCTTTTTTACTCTTGAATTGGAGGGAATGGACATGAAGTATTCTTTGTCATAAAAACTATGAAAGCTTGAAATGATTATTTAATTATTATCTTTTATGGAAAAAAACATTTACATAATTATATGCATTATTCTAAAGCTAATAATAGCGACAATTAACATATTAATACTATTAATAGAAATTTATACATCTCTAGAATCATTAACACGGAAAATTAACATGCCAAAAATCCTTCTGTTACAGACTAAGTTAACAAAATTTAAATCTAGCTAGGTGTTACTCCAGGGCAATTTAAAAATATATTTTCATGCGTTGTAATACAAACAAACAATATTTTTACACAGATATTTCATGGCAGAATAAGATGGCCTTACTAATTTCAACAACATAATCAACGAAACTTTAAATTAATTTATCGAAAGAGAAAGCTTCACCACCTGGCGCCTAAAATTATCTAATCTCGTTTACCAATAACTTACTTCCACTAACTGATAATAATATTCATGGCTATGCATAAATACGTAACCTGAGAATTTCTTTAGAAATTAATTGATTAAGAAAATCGGAAGTTTTTTATGATTAAGCTAATACAGATCAAAGTGGTATAAATATCACATTTTACCCAACTGATAATTTTAAAAATAATTCTCCAAGCAATAAGTAAGTGATATATAACACTACGACAAACATAAGACTTTGAATGAACCAAATACTTATTTCACACACAAAATCATAAAAAATGCAACTTAGGACGGGTCACTGAAATGCACATATGGTTGACATGACCGATTTATGGCCGCGAAAGTTAATTATGGATCTTATGTAGTGCAATACCTTTGACAAATCTCTTTTACTCATGGGAAAATTGGTGGAATTTGGCGAAACATCTCAGATCATTTACAGGTCGTGGGCACCCGGGACCTCTCTAAAGGCTGGAACATGTATTAGTTTTATTCAGCGTCAGGGTGGACGTTGATTGGACCATACAGCGTCAGGAGAGACGTAGAGGATCAAGAGGATAGGAAAGATGAAGGGAAGAGGAGGAAAGGGTGAATGGAAGGAGACTAGGCATGGTTTGGAAACGTTGAGAAAGGCATTCGTCTTATTTAATGCGACAGTATAAGGCCGCCCTTCTCCGTTGCCGAAAGGATAAAGGGAAGATTATAGAAAATAACCTTACGCCAAGGATAAAAATCTCCTTTGAATGAACTGATGTCTTTTCAAGAATATTTTGTGTTTAACCATCCTTCGTTTAAAAAAATTATAAGCTTTACTGTATTCCACAGTGTTATTTTTAGAAAGTAAACAGTATGTCGAAGAGAAGAGATAATATTTTTTATGTCATATACATTTAAATAAAAAATTAAAGTACGTCATCACAAAGTCTTTTAATATTAATCGCTCTCTCAAAACTATGGAGTAAGCACTGGAAATGTGAGAACATTCCGAGAGGAAGCAAGCGCAGAAATCCTTCAAATTTTTAAAAAAGCTTTTCAAATAAAAAATACTTAGGTTATTGTAGATTATTGGGTGACATAATAGCTACGGGGCGATTTTCCTTTTGCTGGTATTAATTCCATAAACACTTTTGGAACTCTTAAGCTCTCCTTGTATCCCCTTGAATTCCATTAAAGTCAGTCCTTTCTCACCCTAACTTATCTTCCGTTTTCTGCAGCCGGTAATACAACCTTCCGTTTCCATCTCCGATATCCTCATTATTGGAAACGTTCCATTCCTCTCCGCGGAATTCACAAACATACCCTTCGAATTTATCTCGTTTACTTTTGTCGTCATCTTTTTGCTCCTATTTTTACTCATGCCACTATATCCCAGACGGACTTCATTGCTTCAGTTGGTAGCAATTTTAAATATCAACAGCGTGTCTCCTAATGGAATATATTTTTACATTTGATGTATATATTTTGATGAATATAAGAGCACGGCATTTACTTTGATAAAAGCTAAGCCACTGATTTCTATCAAATAGATTTCTAGTTTTTCTTCTGCCGGAAAAAGCGAAGTCCATATGCGATGAACGCAATCGAAACATTTTGTTTCTATGGGTGGCATTAACTACGGAAAAAACTTTTCCTTGGTAAAAAGTAACAGAAGTGTGCGGAAGAATAAAAATCGAACTTTTTATGGAAAAAATAATTCATGCAGCTTCGTCAAGCACTACACAGTCCATCCCAAGTTTCTATGCAAACGTTCGATCAAAAGAGATTTCCATGATCAGGGATATTATTCCAAAGTTATGGGGGACAGGATGAGAGAGTGGAGAGAGATGGGGAGAACGAGAGAGGGTTCGCTAATTGCAAGTGGCAGCAGAAGTCGGGAGAATTCCCAGCAAACTTCAACCTCCCGACCCGTTTCCTTTAACCCCTCTCCTTCCCAACTCTAATCCTCGTCCTCTTGTCTATGCCTTACATCACCCTCTTATCATCTCTCCTCTATACTTAAAAGTTCCCCATCTTTACCTTTCCGTCCATTTTCTCTTCCCATCCTTCTCTCGACTCACTTAAGACTTCCAACCTTCCGAACACCAGTAATTTCCAAACCCGTGGACCTCACTAGGAGAAGGACGCAGGTAGGAGGGATTCAAGGACGATGTGACAATGTTCCAGGCGAAAACGGATTTTTCTCAAGATGGCTTTGGAAATGTTTGAATACGTAACAACCGAGCGTATTCAAGAGTAATCATCGCTTGAAAAGTTTTAAATTTTATCGAAAAATTAACAATTCGAGGAAAACAACTTCTCAGGGCGGACTAAAAACTGCACATGGTTTATATTTTTAAAGACGCATAACATTTTTTCTCGTGCACATCTCCATTTTATATAGATTATTCATTATCATTATATCGATGGATAATTTTCAATAATATATACGATGCTAACATTTTCCAGCAGCTTTTATCTTAAATTGTTAATCTAATTGCATGTATATTTTTACATTGAAATAGCTTTACGTTGAATGCCTGCAAGGTATTTTTAAATTTGTCGAACTTGGCATATACCTTAACATAGTCTAACGAAAAAGGTAATAAAAAGTACTTTCCTATTTATTAGCTATACCTTTCTTTGACGTTTGAGGGATGGGATCATAAATATAGCTGAATTAAAAAAGGCGCAGTTTTGGCGACAATCCAACTGTTTCTTGCAAATGCTCCTATATCAAACGAATTGCACTTTTGTGTATTTTTATCAAAATTAAGATATTTTTCTTTGCAGCCTACCAATTTTAAATTTGTATTTTGACTTCTATATTGCAAAATTTTCAAACTTAACATAGTGGTATTAAAAACTGTTTGAGTTAAAAGATTTTTAAATTATATAATTTTGGAGTAAAATGTTAAATAAATTTATTGTAACCCATGTGCTATTTATAACTCGAACTCCATTAAAAGGGTGGGCTATAGTATTTTCTTCCCTCGCAGAAAGCTGTGCAAAATGTAAACAAATTAAGTAATTGTGTACAAAGCTAATTAGTCAAATGCAAAAAGCTATTTTTTAAAAAAATAAACCAATTTGTCCTACGAGAAAAATAGCTAAATATAATTTGGCGAACTCCCAGTTTTATAATGTTTCTTAATTTGATATACTCTCAAAATATTTGTTAATCAACCTGTCTTTATTGTCTTACTATTTCAGTAAAACTGCTTAGAAAAATCATGCAACCAATAAAACCGCGAACTTAGGTACCCATTATTCCGTTGAAAACGTAATTACAGATATTTATAAGTTTCTCGATGCATTATGAATACCTCGATAATTTTTTCCCGCGCCTTTTATATCATTTTACTTCTGAGAAGCCAACAATACCTTTTAGGGAGAGGTTTAAACCAAATTTCATGGCGATCAATTATGTGGCAAGAATAGTGGCTATTCAACGTGCCTCCCTACTTTCTTCTCTCACTCTCTCCCTTCTCCCTCTACCTTCGCCTCCCATCCTTCCTCTCTCCCTCCATCTTTCCCTCTCCCGGAGAAAGAAGGCGATACGGCGACGCAGGCAGCCGATCGATGGATGCATTTCGTTGCCCTTCTTCCCTCCCCGACTCGCATCCATCCTTCCCGCCACTCTCCCTCCACCCTCTCTCCCTCTGCCTCCATTCGCAAATGACCCCGAGCCTCCCTCACCCCTTTCTCCCCCTCCCCCGCCCCACCGGTGATTCGCTCACGCGCCATACGTCGACTTCCCCGCCGCGGCTTGCCCCGATTTCGATAGCCCCAGGACGATACCTATTCCGGTAGTGGGAGAGAGAGGTAGCGACGGAGAAAGCAAAGCAGCTCCCGGGGTCGAGATGCCGCACCACGGAAAAGCTACGTGTCACTGCACACGGTCCGAGAAAAAGAGAGATGGTGGAAGAACGTGCCACTTTAACGGTATCTTTCCTTCCACTTCCACCACTCCACCTTCTTCTTCTTCTTCGCGAATTACCATGCACGCAGAAACGTGGTAGAGAGAGAGAGAAAGAGAGAGAGAGGAGGGAGAGAGACGGTCCTCTCAACCCCTGGCCTCTGTTTTATGCATGATAAAGCGCGGGTCTTCCTCGGAAATTCATATCTTCACGATGAATAATGTCCCGCGTTTTTTTGGCGCCAAAAGAAAAAGACAAGCGAATTCGGAATATTTCGGTGTGCAGAGATTCCGTCTGCGACCGCACGCCTCTGAGTGGTTTAGAGTTTAGAGAGTGCGATTTCCGCGCTGCCGCTCTTGGTCGAGATCTTCTGACTTATTCGCCCTTGAATCGTCTCTCATACGTCCGCTCGTGTGTTTGGGCGCCGAAGATTGGAGTCTCAAATCGCTGGAGAAAAAAACCCAATTGGTGTCGTCGAGTCCGATACATGCAGATTTACGAGTGTGTTCCCCTTAAAGAATGGAGACATTCTACTACACAGGAAAAGGGTTGGATGGAGAAAGAACTTGCAAAATGATGGACGTTTTATCCTCTCCGTGTTGTTTTTCTGAAATTTATTCAGTATTTATTTGATGAAACTTATCCTTTCTTGGAAAATGTCTGCCTCTGTGACCCGGTGAACGCTTTATATCCAATTTAACGATGCACAAAATTATTTTAAGTAATGTGAATTTTTGCTGATAATGTTTTAAAGACGTTGGTTTGGCATATTCTAGAGAATGTGAGTTTATAACTAACAACGGTATAATGTCAAATGAAAATTGAAAATTATAAGAGCAATATATTTCTATTAATGTGGCCCTCGAGTCGAATGCAGTGGACACCACTGATCTATACTAAATAAGAAACTGCATGTTTTGTCTTGATTATATGTAAAACCGGTAAACTAGACGAATGTTGAATAGCATTGTTTTCCTCTAAACAAATCAATAAATAAATGAATATGCAAAACGTATACCTAAGTTAATATTCTTTAAACCTTTAAGTGAGACGGCTATGATGAATATTATTAATTCTTTTGGAAAAGAAATGAATAGGCGAAAGAAATACTTTTGAAAAGAACAAGAAAGGTGAGAATAGAGAGCTCAAAATGGTCGTACAAATAACGAACAATTAAAATAAAGGTAAAAACCGGGCTGCTGTGTATACATTTCTTCTTCCTTTCGGTAGAAAATGTCTCGGTAAAAATGGCGCCTCGGTATGACCTATTAAAATCAAAACTATCCTAGACAAACGAACGCGTGCAATTAATATTTCATTGCTCAGGATCTCGCGGATGCGGAAGAAATGTCGTGGTAATTGTGTCCCGCTGGAAAAGAATGCACCCGTTAGATATTAACGACTTTTCTCGTGTTTTTGTCGACTTAGGATTTATGGTGAGAGAATAAAAAGGACACGAGCGAGGTATAAAAACATATTACTGCAGCAGCAAGGTCACCAAGCACTCTGCCTATCTCCACGCCAATTCATTAGTTCAACTGTAAATACTTCACAAACTCCAACTACAGCCCAGAACTACGTTCCCTGCACGTATCTTCTGTTATTCCCGAGATGAGACTGAGATAGTACCTCTCACCGTACGCAACCCCTCTACACCCTCTCCTCCCACTCGCCTCACAATCCAAGGAGTCCAGAGAGACAGGGATGAAGGATAAACGGGTTCATATAGAGAGAGATATTAGCGGGAGATATAGTTAGTGAGAGAGAAATAAATATAAATGGAGATATCGAGAGTTTGAGATTTAAAACAAGCTACAGCCCGCAGGCCACATCCGGCCAGTTAAGCGTTTTAAATCCGGCCCACCATGAGTTAAACTCTTAACATTTTAAGGACACAGTATAACGTCAAATGAAAATATAAAATTGTAAAAACTATATATTTTATCTTTCACTCTCCACCCCCGTAATGAACAAATACAATCAAAACTAATTCGATAAGGTCACCAACTTAACCCAATAGTTTCCGTGACTTATTCGTCTACTGTATTTTTGACTGCACATGGCCCGCGATGAAGTAACGCAGGAAGAATTAAAAGAGAAGAGCATTTGTGAGGAAAATCGACAAAAATTATTTAATTGTAAATTAAGAAAAATAAAAGTTGGAAAAAATCCATATAAGAAGGGAGTTATTTAAAACCTTTGAAGCCTAATGACAGCTTTTGTAAAAGATTGAGAGGAATACGAAAGTTTAGTAGAGACAGTATAAATAAAAAGCGAAAGGAGGTGATGGGGGCGAGAGATGGGGGAAAGAGATAAAAATTGAAGAAAGAGAGAAGAAAGATAAATGAAAATATGAGATGGAAAGCGTGAGGAAGATAGAGATGTAAAGAAAGAGAGAGGAAAGTTTGTAATGTGTGTGTGAGAGAGAGAGAGAGATGAAAGATTAGATCGTGTGAGCAAGACCACTTTCTCGAGGCGGAGAGGAATTATCAAGGGAAGCATGAGCATGCAGATTTTGGGGCACAAATGGGGTCACCGGAACCCTTGATTTTCTACTGCCTTAATAAGCGGGAAGAGAAAGGCGAGTGAAAAAGACGTGCGGAGAGGAGATGAGGCAGGGTGAGAGAAAGGAAGCTGGAGAGGAGCAACCAGAAGAGCATAGATTCCAAAGTTCACATACAACATCCCTTTAATGTGACTGCGGTCTCGTTTCTCCGAACCACAACTCTCCCTCTCCAACCAGCCACTCCCCATTCTAATCTCTCCGAGCCGCTTTGTTCTCTCCCCTTATCTATCTCCTAATTTTCAGTCAACCCCTATTTGCTCACTATGTCTCGATGGTCTTATTTCTCCTTTCCTTCCTCTCACCCTTATTGCACGTGCTATTTTTCCCATAAGAATCCGACCAACGCGGTTTATTCGTAACCATCCGCTCTCTTCCACCACTGTCGCTTTCTGGCTTCCCTATTAATTTGTTCTTTTTGTTCCTCTGTCAAAAATGACTCGCGGCCTTGGCTAATACTGAATTATGTGCAGTGAAATTTAATTACATTTTCCCTCACGACTCAAAATTCCCCGAGGACTTCGGCTTATAAAACCACCGCCCATGTTTCTATGCTCATTTCTTTTCTCTGTGTTTGAGGATAGTCAAAGAAGTATTTTAGCCCTTGATGCCTCTTGATTATAATAAATGGTGAAATTTGCAAGGGAGAGGCAACATATTGGCTGCAGAATAATGAATCACAAATTTATTAAAGATGGTGTGTGTGCACGTTTTAACATAAGAAATATAATTTAAAGCGTAACAATGAAATGATCTAAGATGAATTATTTCTTCGACAATTTTTAATATGCTGTACATTGCATTGACAAACCCTTGATAATAGTTCTCTTAAAGAAGGTTGTTTTACTTTTCTGAGAAATCTTCACACAAGTAAGCTTTGATGTCGTTAGTTTCATCAATCAATTTTTATGATATTTGGCGTAAAAATCTTTTTATATTAATAGAAGCAAGAAAAGTGACGAAAAAACTAATAGACTAATAGACCGAATATTAAACAGAGATTAATTACAGAAATATTCATGCATAGTACAATTTACTATACTTATCTAACTTCAAAATTATTTTAAAGAACTACGCGGAAATAATTTGTGCCATAGTTCTGTATTGCATGGAGCCCTAAAGTAAAATCCTTAATTGGCTCAATAATTGTCATCAGAAAATGAGATATTTTGGGTACCGAACACACCGAATACTTTTCAGATTTATCTTTGCCTGATTAACCTGTAAAGAAAATTATTTTTTCAGCATAACATTTCTTCTTACAAGCTAAAATTGTTCGATGATAAATTTAAAAAATATTCTTCTTCATTGCTCTAGAGCAGTGGTTCCCAAACTGTGTGCCGCAGTAAAATTTTAGGGGAGCCGCAAAAAACTTTGTTTATTAAATAAACCAACGATTTTAATGTATTAGTGTGTAATGTGTTGTAAATCTAAATCTAAATCTAAATATATATAAAGCTTGTTACAAGGCTGGGGTGTCGCGAAGTTCTGCTCCAGAGCAGGAGTTTTCAAACTTTTCTTATTGAAGTACCCCTTAGAGTATTTTGTTAACGGTAGCGTACCCCTTCGAGAACATTTTAAAGTGATATTGAAATAAATTACACTTTATATTAAGATAGATATACTCTGTATATAACGTGGAAATTCACATTTCCGAAATTTTTCTATTTTGTAACGTTATTCTTTATCATAACGTCGAAACTTTTGTTTCTAAAGTCAGGTTTGAAAGAGAAAGTAAGAAGAAAAATTATAATCTTAAACACTTTTCTCCTTCAAAGCTCTTGGCGTGCCCCTAAGGGTACGTGTACCCCCGCTTGAAAACCCCTGCTCTAGAGATTACATGGCCAAACTGAATATTAATTGTATGAATAAATGTTTAATGTCCAGAAGTTTCTCGTACTAAAGAAAGAAACAGTACATCTTCATAAAAACCCGAAGAAACCTCTGACGCTGACTATAATAGTGTGCCCCATTAAATTGACGGAACGGTGAGCATTTATTAATCGCTCAACACAGGTCACCCACTCTATATGTCTTTTCTACCACCAAACAATTCACTTCTAGTGTAAACAAACACAAAGTTCCTCTCCCACCCTCTCACTCACCTCCGCCTCCATAATATAAACTTCTTCTCTTCTCTGCCTTTCCATCCCTTTCTTCCCCAATTGAACCTTCTCTTTGTCCTTCACCCCAACCTCCGCAGCGTGGGATATCTATCTCTCTCTAAGTCACAAAATGCTTCGGCCTCTGGAGACGCATAGAGGGATCGCGGTAATTGATTTTTTCCTTGTTTTTTTTTTGCACTTTCCAGTTCTCATTACGATTTTATTTCCATTCCCTGCTTTTCTCCCGCCCGATCCATCATCTCCCCCAACATCTCCATTTTATTTCTCTCTTCATCCTAGATTTTTATTCCGTCCAAATTCTTCCCTTCTATTCAGTCTATTACAGCAAACTCCCGATATAGCAAACCTATTCCGATTGACCGATATGACTATATACATTAACTACCGTATGCAAAAATAACAAGTAGGAGTATACACGGGTTTTCCGTGGTACAGAAGTGCTTTTTGTAGAATTCGCCGTAGTATAATCGTATACATACATACTAATGTATTTGCTTTGAAATGAGAAAATAATTTTTCCTTGTATTGTGGTATCCGTTCTAAACATATTCACCTCGTTTTCCCTTTCTATACTCACCCTATAAATGAAATTTCTTTGAAACCCGTTCAGCCAATACCTTCCAAATTCATAGTTACAGAAAAATTCTAACCTTGATATTGTGGTAGCCGTGTTTAGTCGAACCGGTTTAAATATGGTATTTTGGTTATTTATTTATATGAAGATTAAACATACTATATGTGGTTAAAATTCATTGGGTCAGTTCTCTAGAAATAAGTGTAAAAGAAATATTATTTAACTTTTGACTGTGATATCCCTGCTCTTTAGCTCTGCTTTAAACATAGTGATTTCATTACGGTATGTTGTACAAATCTTATATACAAAATTTAATTGAAATCCTTTCAGCCAATTCATTCCAAATACTTAATTACTGAATGAGTTTAATTTGTAATTGTGGCACCCCTGTTTGGCTGATTCGATTTAAATATATTAATATGGTTATATATACACACATACACACACACACACACACACACACACACACACACACACACACACACACATATATATATATATATATATATATATGTATGTGTGTGTGTGTGTGTTTGTATGTGTGTGTTTGTATGTGTGTGTGTGTGTGTTATAAGTATTAAATTTGGTTAAAATTGATGTGGACAATTTAACTCAAATACGTGCAAAAAATGTTTTTTATTACTTTGATTGCGGCAGCCCTGTTTTCTATATCTATACTAAACATAGTGATTTTGTTTTTTTATGTTGCACACATCATTTATACAAAATTTCGTTGAAATTGGTTCAGCCAATTCCTTCCAAATTTACAATTACCGCAAAGTTAAACTTTGCAATTGTCGATCCGGTCCAAATATACCATTTTGGTCATTAATTTATGTAAATATTCTATATACCAAATTTGGTTGAAATCGGTTAAGCCAATTCTTCCCTGATATATGCGTACGGACGGACGGACTTCACGAAGATAATAGTGCTTTTCAGCAATGACGAAAAGCACTAAAAATGAGTAAATATTAAGAAAGTTAATGAAACATTTAAAGAAAGATCTAATTTGATGCTATTTTACAATGCAAGATTACTTAGAGGTTATGTAATACTACACTACGTACGTAGTGCAGTATGAAATCTATGAAGCTATAGTCAATGAGTTTTTAAAATTCCGGTTAATCAAAATACCGGTTACTCGATATCCGCTTATTCCGAAGTTCTCTGTATTTTCTCCTTTCATTGTCTAATTTTTACCTCATATTTTCCCTCTCCACACTCAGAAAATTTACTCTTCTTCTTAGCCTCTTTTGCTTTCTAACCTTTTCTCAGATTCTCCTTTCCGACCTCTTCATATTCTCACCATTTTCCTTTCTCCTTCTCCAATTTCTGTTTTCCTTCTCCTATTACAGCTCCGCCTCATCTTCTCGACCCATACTTTTCTTCTTTCTAAATACCCCTCGTCTTCCCATTTTCTTTCTCCCTCTGTTGACGCTCTCTTCTTTCCCTTCTTCTTTGCTTTCCGTCTCCTCCCCCTACTCCTTTCAACTCTTTCTATTCCCCAATACTCTTTCTCTTTCAATCAATTACCCTTTTATTCCTCGTCTGCTTTTTTATGATTCTTCTCTCTCCTAACTTCCTCAATCCTCAACACTTCTGCCTAATAGACTTCTATCTCCCTTTCCTCGATCCCCTCTCTCCTTTGTTTAGATCACTCACACAGTCTCTCCTTGGAATTCACTGAAACCAAGAAAACGTTCTTTCATCTCCCAGACATGACGCTCTCGCCGTCCAGAATTTTCACATCGCTGACCGAGTTTCGTTTGGTGCAATTTTTTTCGACGTGGAGGAAAGTGGAATGGTTTCTCGCGGAAGAGCAGAGGCGAAGTTTCAGCTTCCATTGTCGAGGGATCTCAATCCGAGATACATCCAAGCCACCCCTTATTTTTATTTTCTTCGCTAAAAAGGAATGGCATTTTCGACGTCGCAACGAGCCATTTTAAGAATTGCACCTTCTACTCTGTATTATTAAGGATAATTACTTCCACTTCGCTTCCTTCTTCCTGTGCGATTTCTCGCATCTTTTAGTCCAGTTTTATGCTACTTTCGCCCTCCTCCCGCCCCCTCCGTCCCTCTCTCTCTCCCTTGCTCTCCATTGGAAATCCATTCCTCAGTCCACAATTTCACAATCGATTGCCTTTCAGCACCTTTTCCCTAGTACTCTCTTTATCTCTCTTCCTCCCTCCATTGATCTCTTCCTCCTTTCCTCTAATTTCTCTCCCTCACTTCCGTACTCTTTAACGCTTCTCCGCCCATCAATTTCCCATCCTTTTAACTCTCACCACCTCACCCGCCTTTCTTCTCTTTCCTCACTCTCTCTCTCTTTTCCCTTTAGTATCTGGGATTAACCCGTTCCCCACGAGAATAACGTGACTGTTCATCCACGCTGTTGTCACGGCTTCGAATCTTGCTCCATAGGAAAGCTCATTCCACGCAAACTAAATTATTCTCATAATTCCTCTTGGTGCAAAAAAGAAACTTTCGGTTCTGATGAAATAGGAGAGCTTTTTTTTCTTTCCGATACAATTAAGTTTCTTTGAATTTTTTATACTTTTTTATTTTGGATTATATTTTTACTTGGATGACAAACACAATGAGGAAGGTTTCCACTGCTCGGATAATTTCCGTTATTTTTCATCGTCCCCTTTCTCTCACTTTATTCCCCTTAACAACGCTCCTCTTACAACTTCTGCGTATCTCATTTCCTTCAAATCTCGCCACACCATCTTTCTCTCTCTCTCGCCCTCCGTTATTTTAACCATCCTTCGTCTTTTCTCTTGTCAGCCGTCCTCACCCTTGTTACTTTTCATCTACTCTCTCACATCATTCTCTCTCATACACGCCCACTCCGATCTCCTGCCATACCTGATAATTCTTTTTAAACTTGAAGTTTCGTATCATCCATGAGAAAAGAACCTTAAGCTCAATAAGACGCGTCACAAACTATTTATTTTCGAAAGATATGAAACAAAAATAAATTTCCAGATGTTTTAATTTAAAATATATACCGCCACTCCGATAAGAGGCTTATTCAGTTGTATCACAGATATTTATGTAGTAGGTGAGACAATCTTAGTTCAGCGTTGAAACTCTGAGGAATTCAAAACAGACCACTTCACTGACTGCAAATTTCACTCTCCTAGACAAATATTATGTAAGCCTCAATTACGAGCTGCTGCTTTGATTTACACTGTAAACATTTCTCCAATATACTATAAAAAGTATAGATCTTAAGTTTTTATGTTCGAAGGCACATACCAGACTGCGAGAATGGAAAGAGAGCAGGAGAAAAATCTTGACCAGGAATCAAACTTAGATCTTCCTTTTGCCTGGATAATTCTTCAAAATGTTCAGTATTATTTAGATTTACTTTTGCTAATATTTAGTAAATATTGGCCCTTAAAGTAAGGATATTATGATTAAACATCCAATACAAAATTTTAAGCAGACAAAGATTACTGGAAATTATGTTAACTTGTGCCCATCCTAAATTGTTAAGTAAGGTTGCACGATCAATACTGAATAGAAAATTTCATCATCTTAAAAATCCATGAATTTTTCTTCACCGCATAGAACGTACCAATGTTAAGCGTCAGTGCTTACATTATCACGAGTCGATGAGGAGACGCATTTGTGAATCTTCGTTTCGCAGTAGTTAATCGCAAGAAAAATGAAGATGTAAAATAAGCAGAGGAAATATTTTCGTGAAGGAATTACATAGTTGGCTTCCGTTTAAGAGTTTTGTCATCGTTGAAGGACAGTTGAAGGTCGAGTATAAAAGGGTGGAGGCCTCGGGGCCACTATGTTTCTTCCTCGTCCGCTCCCAGTTTTGATCTTGCTCAAAACACACAACAAGCAAATATAACTGTCCTTCCTATCTCTCTCTTTTCATCACTGTAAAATCTCTGCCACCAATGTTCCTTCACAAATGCAGTGCAAACAATTACAAGGATGAAGACAATTTTGATCATAAATCCCAATAGCACGTAAATTAAAGGTTATCTTGTTAACGGAAAAAAATGATTCAAAAGTTTACCATGTCAAAGAGAACTTCATCTTCCGCCTAAATAGATCGTAAAATACTTAATCGTATTTTATAATTGATAAGTTTGAAAAATTTCATCGGGACTAGGTAGACTAAAAGTAGTTTTATTATCCGCTTCACAAGGATAATGTTTGGTTTCTTTACCCTAAACTCTTGTACGACTAAAATAACATGAAAAATTTCATCACAACATAAAAATTATCCAAAAATGGAACTATTTTGGAGTAAATTGACTTTGTTAGCTCTATTCAACAAAAATTTACATCCCTTTTATCTCATTTCCATGGCAACTTTGACAAAAATTCCGGAATCGCTTTTTCGCCTTTTCCGTAAAACGAATTATTTCCTCTACTCAGGTCCTCGGTACGATCAAGTTGCCCTTTCTTCCTAAGGCGCTAGAATGAGACCGAAAATTTATCCAAAACACTATTTTCTCGAACGCAGATTTTTCTATTCGGGAAAAAAGGGTCCTAACCTCGGTAACTTCATGAAAAAAAGCATACGATAAGAAAAACTTCCGAGTTGCGCCGTCTTGAATCTTAACTGGAGCCTTGGGATGAGCTCCAAATTCCAGGAGCGCCACCTCGCGTCGTTAACCACTTCGTGACGAGAGTCGCAGGGAACGGGTCGAATGAAGGATTCGCTAGTAGGGATACCTTTCGGAGCTGCATTCGCGACTCAGTTTGACCCCTAGGCCACCTTTGTCATAGCCTCCACCATTCTCTCCCTGACATTCCCCTTCCTGCATCCCTACCCTCCTTGTCAATCCGATCCCCTTGGCACGCCCTGCATGTCAAGCCCACTTCGACACCGACTCGCCTTCAGCACTATCGCTCGCATCTCCCGACTTATGAATAATTAAGTAGCGAAAGCAATGTCACCTGAAGACACGCTGGGGCAAGGCTTTTGCTCGAAGAGACTAAAAAAACCCTCGGTTTTCGAAGAAGGGATATGGAGGAATGGCGTCAGAACAGGCATCGCAGGGACCGCTTTTTTTATCGTTCGTGTCCCATTTCTACGATTATGAAAACATGCTAGGCTCTCACGACGACATTGATTTTTCTCCCCAAATGCGGAGGGAGACCTCCTTCGATAACGATCTAAAAATCTTTCGATGGTGAGTCGATTTATCTTTTTTGCCATAGGTTGTTTTAAATATTCAATATTTTGTCGTTAAACAAGTGTTTAATACAATGACAGAAAGACTATCATAATGAGGATTGGGGAATCTTTAATTCAGGTTCATAAATTCATGATTTTATGTAGTATTCCACGCCAAGATACTTAAGAGTCACCCGAGTCCAATGTTATTACAAAAATGACGCTGGGCGAAATTTTAATTCTCCTTTTTTACTGTTATCGAGAAGATAAATATCAATTTCAACTTTATAGCGAAAGGGAAAATTAAACGGCAAAATTCTTAACCGATTATCCTAGAAATTTGCAAAATTTGAAGCATTCAAAAATGAAATTATTTGTATTTTTTGAGAAATGAAAGCTTACAATATTAGTTTTGGACAGACAGTTGAACCTAAATATACATTGTTACTTAAAAATGCTATATCTAGATTTGGTTCTTAAAAACGATTTCACAGCAAAATAAATCGCTACAAAAATAGCTTAAATGACTCAAGTATGCAAAATCGCCAAGGAAATGGCGGCACTTTTGTATTAAATAGTTTTTTGAGAATACAGTACTAAGTACATAAACCGAAAACCTTGGAACTTAAAGGTTTTGGGATTTTTCCTGTTTCTGGACTATCATTGTATATAGACATTCCGTACAGAGGAGGATATCATTATATATAGACGTTTCTTACATAGGAGGAGGATATAACATACTAGTAGAAGGTACTTGCATACTGCAAGCATTTCATCTCACCTTGAAAAATCATTCATTTTTCAGACAGATATTTCATCATTACAAATATATTTTTTAATTCTAAAGATTTCACCTTCGCAGCGATTTTCGTTTTTCCCTTATGTAAAAATAATAGATTAAAACAATCCCCAAACTTTACAATTTTAAGAATTTTATACTTTCTCCATTATGAAGTACTAATGCTACACGTTTCTGCCAAATTTAAAGTTGTAGCACTTCTAGAAGTGAAATAATATATTTCTAATTGTTTAAATTTTAAACATTTTTAACGGCCGCCGCAATATATTTATGGAGAGATGTACTATAAATTTAAAATTTGGCAGAAATGTGTGGCATTATTACCTCAATGTTGGAAATTTATAATATTGCTAAAATTGCAAAAATTTGCGATAGTTTTACTCCATTATTGTTCCATAATGAAAAAACGAAAATCTGTGTAACGAATAAACATTTCAATTTATTCATAAAATTGTTATATTGGCCGTTAGAAATTATTTAAATTTAAACAATTAGATAAATATTATTTCACTTCTAACTGTGATATAAATTCAAAATTTGGCAGAAATGTGTGGCATTATTAACCCAATGAGGAAAAAATATAATATTGCTAAAATTGCAAATATTAGTGATAGTTTTACTCCATTATAGTTCCATAATGAAAAAACGAAAATCGGTGCCAAGGAGGAATCTTATGAATTAAAGAAATATTTCTCATGATGAAATATCTCTCTGAAAAATTAATGTTTTTTCAAGTTGAGATGAAATTCTTGCAGTATGCAAGCACCTTCTACTAGTAACATATATATATATATATATATATATATATATATATATATATATATATATGGATGTCAACAAGGTGTTGGGATGAGGAAACCCAGTGAGCACTCACCAATCAGACGACTTCAGGTTGGCGAGGCCCCGGGGATGTCGAAGCGACACACGTAAAATAACACAAAAACACAGAAACATCACAAACATAGAAGCTTTCGGAACTACTCCTTCTTCAGCTACAGAGAGAGAACTGATGGCGGTGACACTGGGTGGAGGCATGGGGGTGGAAGGGTAGTGCGAAAAGGTCGAGGA
This sequence comes from Tanypteryx hageni, assembly GCA_028673005.1. NCBI lineage: Eukaryota > Metazoa > Arthropoda > Insecta > Odonata > Petaluridae > Tanypteryx > Tanypteryx hageni. The sequence continues at coordinate 179,636,317 of CM054112.1, read as the reverse complement.
TTGGAGGAAACGGAGGGGGTTGGGGATGGGTAGGGTGTTGGGAGAAGACAGAAAGGGTGTGAAAAGCTATCGAAGGTTGAGGCCTGGGGGAGTGAAGGAGTTTTGGAGATGGATATGCGAAAGCTCCCACTGACGGAGTTGGGGAGCCGAAGCATTGTCGGGGAGAGCGCGAATGACTTTCACTGTGAAGCAGTTGTTAAACTTTAAATTATGTTTGTTCGCATGAACGGCCACCGGCAGCGGTCGTTTGAGAATGACGCTGTTGCGGTGGCCATTCATGCGGATGTTGAGGGGATTGCTGGTGAGGCCAACATAAAAGGCGGGACATTGGGTGCATCTCAGGAGGTAAATGATATTGCGGGTGGTGCAGTTGGTGGTGGAAGTTATAGGGTAGGTGATGTTGGTTGTGGGACTGGAGAAGGAGTTGCAGGGGGGGGTTTATTGGGCATGTTAGACATCGGGGTCTACCGCAGGGGTAAGATCCGGCAGGGTGTAAAGGCGTGGGTGCTGGGGGTTCTTTCTTCCATAGAATATTTGCCAGATTAGGGGGACGGCGGAAGGAGAGCATCGGTGGTCTGGGAAATGGGATCTGGTGAGGGGAGGATGAGAGGATAAGGTGGGCGGCTTTCAGGATGTTTTTCAGAATGTCGTAGATGCCGGGGAAATACAGGGTGGTTAGGGTAAGTTGGAGGGTGGAATCGGTGGTGGTGTGGGTATTGGGGTGGGAGTTAGGGGTGGCGGGTGCGACTGCCCGCCGGATTTGGTCTCGGATCAGATCCGGCGGGTATCCGCGCTGTAAGAAGGCATGTTCGAGGGTGGAGCAGTACTCGGACAGGGAATCTCTGTCCGAGCAAATTCTCCGCCCTCGTCGGGCTAGGGCATAGGGAATAGAGGTTTTGGTGTGGAGGGGATGGCAGCTGTCGAACTGGAGATATTGAAGGCGGTTGGAAGGCTTGAGGTGCACGCTGGTGTGGATTTTGTTTTCCCGGATGGAGAGATCGACATCCAGGAAGGTGATGTTGAGGAGTGGTGGGTGAAGGAAAGCGTGGGGTGGGATGAGAGGCGTTGTAAAAAGGATTGTAGCGAGTCGGGTCCATGTGTCCAGAGAAGAAAAATATCGTCAATATACCTCAGCCATAGGAGTGGTCTGGGGGAAACGTCAAGAAAGCGTTCCTCCCATTCACTTAAGAAGACATTGGCATAGGAGGGCGCCATGCGAGTGCCCATCGCGGTACCTTTTATTTGTAGGTAGTGGCGCCCTCCAAAAGAGAAGTTGTTTTTTTGGAGCACCATTTCAGCCAGCTTCGTTAGGAAATGGGAGGATGGTCTTGTGTCAGTTGGTCTGGAGTCCAGTAATTTTCTCAGGGCGGACAGTCCTTGGTTGTGAGGGATGTTGGTGTAGAGGGAGCAGACGTCTATAGTGGACATAATTGTGTTAGGTGGGAGAGGGGAAGGGAGTGATTTTAGGCGTAGTAGAAAGTGGTTTGTGTCTTTGATGAAGGATGGGATTTGACGGACGAGAGGTTATAGGTGGGAGTCAATATAGGCAGAGATGCGTTCCGTGGGAGAATTAAAGCTGGCAACAATGGGGCGGCCGGGGATGTTGGGTTTGTGGATTTTTGGGAGTAGGTAGAAGGTTGGGGTCCGAGGTGTGTTGGGGATCATCAGGGAAATGGTGGAATCAGAGAGGCCTTCTTGTTTTCCCACGGAACGCAGATATGCAGAAATTTCGGAGGAGTGGCGGTCAGTGGGGTTGGAGGGGAGAGGAAGGTAAGAAGTTTGGTCAGATAGTTGGCGGAGGGCTTCGTCGTTGTAATTCGAGCGGTCCATTACCACGGTGGTGGTACCTTTGTCTGCAGGGAGGATAATAATTTTGTCGTTGCGTTTCAACGTAGAAATTGCGTGTCTTTCTGGTTTCGTCAAATTGTCGTTGTGGTCAAGGAGGTCGGGAAAGTTGGGCTGGGCGACTGCGTGAATTATGTAATTAGCATATTGCTCGATGGGATGGTGGGGAGGAAGAGAGGGGGAGATGCATTGGGAAGGGGGTTATATATATATATATATATATATATATATATATATATATATATATATATACACATATATATATTACAACTTACGGAAAAGGAAAGGTAAAATAGATATATGGATGTCAACAAGGTGTTGGGATGAGGAAACCCAGTGAGCACTCACCAATCAGACGACTTCAGGTTGGCGAGGCCCCGGGGATGTCGAAGCGACACACGTAAAAGAACACTAAAACACAGAAACATCACAAACGTAGAAGCTTTTAGGAATTTTCAGATGAGCTAGAGATTCGAAATTTTTTTCTTAGGTGGGATTGAAAAAGTGCAACAATGCAGCCGCTAAAAATTCGCAATTGTTTAAACAAATTTTCAAGGTTTACGTATTTTCGAATGTCCTACGGAGCTGAAATTTATTTTAGAGGTAGGAGTTTTAAAAAACGAAATAAGGATTGTAGAAAGTTTGATATTTTAACTTGTTTGGCAGATACAAGTTCTTAAATTTTAAACAAATAGGTAACTGCTTAGGTACTACGGGGCGAGTTAGAGTGTTGAAATTTTCAAGTTATTTATAAAGTAGTGCATTTACAAATAAATATTTGAATCTATCCATAAATATATTGCGGCGGTCGTTAAAAATGTTTAAAATTTAAATAATTAGAAAAATATTATTTAACTTCTATAATTGCTACAACTTTAAAATTTGGCAGAAATGTGTAGTATTAGTACCCTATAATGAAGAAAGAATAAAATTATTAAAATTGAAAAGTTTGGGGATTGTTTTAATCTATTATTTTTACATAAGGGGAAAACGAAAATCCCTGCGGAGGTGAAATCTTTAGAAATAAAAAAACATTTGTAATGATGAAATATCTCTCTGAAAAATGAATTTTTTTTCAAGGTGAGATGATATGCTTGCAGAATGCAAATACCTACTAGTCCATATATGTAGACGTTCCTTACAGAGGAGGAGTAACATATAACATATATATAGGAGAATACTTTTTAGGCACTTTCAGAAAAGCGGCAGACTCGAAATTTTTTTTGACGGTAGGATTGTGTAAAACCGACTAGAAAAACCGAAAAATCTTGAAAAAGTTACACAATGCAGCCGCTAAAAATTCGAAATTGTTTAAACAAAATTTCAAGGTTTATATATTTCTGCATATGCTACGGAACTGAAATTCTTTTTTTAAGTAGAATTAGTAAAAAAACGAAATAGGGATTATACAAATTTTGACATTTTAATTTGTTTGGCAGTTAAAAATTCTTAAAGTTTAAATAAATAGGTAACTGTTTAGATATTACAGGGCGAGTTAGGGAGCTGAAAATTGTAGGTTATTTAGAGATAAGTCTATATAAACGAGTAAATATTTCAATGTAACCATGAAATTGTTATTGCGGCCGTTATAAATTATTTAAATTTAAACAATTAGATAAATGTCATTTCACTTCTAAATGTGCTACAAATTTAAAATTTGGCAGAAATGTGTGGCATAATTAACCCAATTTGGAAAAAGTATAATATTTCTAAAATTTCAAATATTAGTGATTGTTTTACTCCATTATTTTTCCATAAGGAAAAAATGAAAATTGGTGCAGAGGAGAAATCTTTTGAATTAAATAAATATTTCCAATGATGAAATATTTCTCTGAAAAATTAATGTATTTCAAAGTGAGATGAAATGCTTGAAGATTGCAAGCACCACCTACTAGTATATATATGCGTATATATGAGGTGTGATGGGAAATTAATAGGACTGAATATGCGTATATATTTAGTGCGATTGGAAATTAACGAAACTGAAATTTTATCTCCAACAACAAAGGTTTTTTTCCGCCTAGCACTACGCAAAGATTTGCTCTGCTGAAAGTTCTTCATATGTGTGTGTATGGGAGTCCTTGTAACCAATACATATCAATTAACTTTTGTATTCGCATAAATATATATGTACCACCAAACGAACAGCAAATCTACCCCAAATTAAACCAACCTATAGTATTGCCCCTGATACATATAACACCACCTTTGCATTAAATATCCTCTTAATTATATTCCACCCAACTTAAACTAATTTTCCCTTAAATTGCATTATCGGCTCATTAGGCATCTTACATATTCTGGCCAGTTTCTAAACAACGTCCATAGAGTGAAGTGTTGATTTACGAATAAAACTACGATACGTAACAGAGTTTTGTGTGCGTTTGGCAAAACAGATAAAGAAACGCTTCGAATGGTCAAAGGTGCATTCAATGTCATGGTGAACCCCCGCAGTGGTTGCCCTTATATTAATTTCCTCCTGAAACGTATACCACCAAACTTGCAACAATGTCCCCTTAATTGTATTCCACCAATATTACACTATTTATTCCTGAAATCTGTATCACACAGCTTACACGAAAGCCCCCTGCTCTTATGCAACCTAAATTGCACTGGGCCCATCTGATTTTCCTGCACTAAACTCGGTGCTTTGCCCCTGAGATCACGCCACCATGTATACACCGACGGAATCTACAACTTATGCCACGCAACCTAATAACAAGTCTCTGGAGCATACCCATCCCATGGTAACACCCGCTTTATGATGCGGTGCTTTTGAACAAAGTTGTTTCTTGTGACGAGTCGTGGTTTCACCACTACAGTAGTAAGCTGAGGTTACAAGTTGCCAGTGGAAATTTTTAGGAAATCCCCGGCCTCAGAATACCGGAAAAGTCATGCATTTGTTTTCTTTGATGAAATCAGGGTCATATGCAGTTACAGTGTGGCATTAGGTCAAAACCGTAAACGGCGAATATTATTTCATTGTGCTAAAAAGTTCGCTATTAGCATAACTCATGAAGAAAGTCTCCATCTGGTTGAACACGGTTGAATCTTGCGCCACGATAACGTACCTGCGCATCGCTCTCAAGTTTGTCAACAAACAATCGAAGAATTGGTGTTCGAGATCATAATTTATCGAGTATATTTACCAGAACTAGTTCCCTGTAATTTGTTATCTTACCTGAAGATAAAAAGATTTTGAGTCCAACATTAAGCTAAACAATTCTGTTACAAATATACTCAATATATTATCAACCAATGGTTTTTCAAATCTTTGATAAATTGAAAATAAGATGGGGTAAGTGCATTACGGCGGAGGGAGAGTATTTGAAAGACATTAAATAAATCTTATAATAGCATGGACATTGCTACCTCACTGTAAACGCCAGTATTTCTTTCTCCTGATCCCTGAGATCATAAACGGGTGAGTTACAAACAACATACCCATCGCACGATTCCGGACATAAGTGTCTTTTGTCAACTTTAAGAGTAATTTACAGAAATTCTTTGTAATGGAAAGGGAATGATGCTATTTCCATGCAACATTATTCATGTTGCACTTTTGGATGTGTTAATACCCGCACACAGGAAAAACTGTAAAAAGGTTAACAACAGACCATGTGACGAAATTCAATCCCATACAGCCAAATCACAAAGAACACTTGGCAGCGTGGCTCAAACATGGAGCGTTAATTTTTGCATGGTATATGTAAAGTTACGGCGATAACAGCCCAAGAGGCTGATTCCCCAGAAAATACACACACACACACACATGGAGTGGTTAATCCGAGAAACAGAGACGTTAGGCACAGAAAAATTCCGACTCCAATTCAAACGAATTTGTTTGTCTAACTTATCCACCATTTTAAATGGAATATTTTTTAAATGCTCCTTTTTATAATAATTCTGAATTTTGCACAGCCGGTACTTTGTATTGTATAAGAATAATTATTTAAAAATAAGAGGCATAAATAAATAAGCTACATTATTAAAATTTTGTGATAATGTAAATGCTTCTTAATTAGATAATAAAGTATAAAATGAATTATTCCTGGTTCTACAAGACAATAATTACATCTAACAATTCTCCGAAGATTCCTTGAAAATACCGTAAAACACGCCGGGAAACCAATCAAGATCCATAGCGAATTTACTTTGACTCGACGCCTTTTAATATGGCGATTAATAAATATCCTTTCGTTGCGATAGCAGAGGATGAAAAATGATGCCTTTCTCCTCGGCTCCAAAGCGACATCACTTTTAGAAGCAGAATATCGATCTCATAAGACCCCCAACTCTTCCACTCTCTTTCCACTACACACCGTTTCTCCCTTACCAATCCCCCCTCTCTATCTCTCTCCTACCCCATTCCTCCCTCCCTCCTCCTCCCTCTCCTCCACGATTCCTCTCCTCCGGCCTCAAGGTTTACCAAGCGTGTAACTTCCGTAAAAGTATCATATACGAGCAAACAAAAACTCCTACCACCTACCCCACACTCTCCCCTCTAAACTTAACAGAAAGCACCTTTCAGCTATGCAAATCACTACTTCTCGAGAGCATCTTCATACTTTTTCTTACGTACTTTAGAATTTTCCCCGAACGATGCCTTTGATAAACCACGCTCATGATATTATTTAATTCTCATACCACCACCTAGAAAGAGATTTCGCTTCATCCCCACTTTCCTGAAAATAGACAAGTCTCTAAGGTCGCTTGTTTTTATGCAAGCGGGCGATATACGGTTTACATCGCTGCGTCGAGATTCTTGTCCATATATTCCCATAAACAGCCATGGAGTGCTGCTCTATGAGAGAAAGAGGTCGTGTGTATATGAGAGAGAGAGAGAAAGAGGGTGCGGAGATGTGCGGAGAGAAAAGAGAGGATAGATTTCGCGGAGAGAACGTTAGGAGTGATTCTGTAGGGAAAGGTGGCGAGGTGTTACCAGAGAAAGAGGGGCAGAGAGAGGGAGAGAAGGATGGAAGGAGGAGACGGGGAGGGAGAGAAGCGAGGGAGAAGGGTAGTAGCATATCCGTATGTCCGCATTATTTCTCGGGGAATGCCTGTAGGGAATGGAAGGAGATGAGGTGGGAATTCTGGGGAAATGTGAAAGTAGGGAGAGGGCATTGCGGGGATGGAGGAGATAAAATAGGAGGCGGAGGGGAGGAAGCAGTGTTCCGGAGTGGCTGCTGAGGATATGAGGAAGAGTGTGCAGGAGGGAAAGGAGGAGAGAAGAGGGAGAGAGTAAAGGAGGGTTAAGGAGGGGAGAAGATGGAGAGAGTAAAGGAGGGAAAGGAGGGGAGAGGAGGGAGAGAGTAAAGGAGGGAAAGGAGGGGAGAAGAGGGAGAGAGTAAAGGAGAGAAAGGAGGGGAGGAGAGGGAGAGAATAAAGGAGGGAGCCCACGACGGAAGTGGTGGATGAAGGAAGATATGGAGGTGGAGAAAATGGAATGTGAAGGGAGGGAGATGGAGGAGAAATGAGAATTTTGGCATTATTGGGAAGGATTGCGGAGTAGAGATGTTCTCAGAAACAGCGTAAGCAACCCAAAGGGATTCGCTACATTTGAAGTTCGGGTATGGATTTGCGTTGTTCGCCTGTAAAATCGTGCATAAGACGCTCGCGGACTTTCTTACATTTCTATCCTTCGAGTTTTCCATTTGAGAATCGTTTATTCATTTGCGTAGTTAGGAAGTCTAATGCGAGTATTGGAAAACATGGAAACTAACTTCGCCGATGTACCGAGTACCGACCACCGCTTAAAATCGACAGGTCTGCTAAAGAATTTTATATCTACGTCCACGTTCATGATCCTTTGGCACAAATGGCCTGACGGAGAAGAGAGGGAGAAAGTTCAATGCTTAAATACTAGAATTGTCGGCTATGAAAGATAATAGTGCCAGTCCACCTGAGGGAGTATAGTTAAAGCTATTAGTATTTCCTACAAGTGATACAATTGTGCGGAAAAATACTAAGAACTGTGCTTTGGTAGTTCTTTCCATATTTCTGGTCCTATTACTGAGATGAAGGAGATAAGAGGAAAGCACTGCATTGCAATACCCAAGAGTCTCAAATTCTTCAGGAACAAGATGTACGGAGAAGATTGACAGACAACTCCGAGACGGAGAGATTAACTCATAAAGAGATAAAGTTATAGAAGATATAATGAGTTGTTAAAAATAATACACCTTTATACGATATTAAACGAGTTTATCCTATATTAAACAAGGAAATTTAATTTTCGAATTAATTACAGTTAACCGGATTCAAGAGCCTTTTAATCAAGAAAGTCATGAGAACCTTTTATATGCGGTTATGGAGTTGAAGATTAATAATGCAATCAGGAGCATAAAGAATGTTCAAATTCTTACTTGTGATAAGCTATGAAATTAATGTTTATTATGCAGTCTGAGGCTTAAAGAAAGTTAAAATAGCTGTCATTTTAACCTAGGTCGTATATTAATTGAAGCAAATGACCGTTATTTAGTGGTTTTCATAATAAGGTTTATGAATAACTCATTATTGAGATATTTTCAGCATTTCAGTGTAAGAGCATCATTTATTTATCATAACTAAAAAAACTAGTAATCTTATGTAATAGTGTCTATTGCTGTCGTAAAATTTTTATTAACTTTTCAGCTAACAAGTTCGTTGCGTTAGAAATTTCTCAAAATTATTACTATGAATAACATTTTATTTTGTTTATAGGTGAGAGCTACTTTAAATTTATCAGCAAAATTTGCTCATTTCAAGCAATTGGTTTTACTTACCCCACCTAACCTCGCGAGTAGTTTTTTAATCGTTGTCTTGTATTCGAATGTGATTGTTAAAATAATAGCTCCATAACTCAAATTAAATGGGCGTCAATGAATTCATTCCTATCATAAAGAACCGCGCTTATGTAGTATTTAGCAGCAAAACTGCTTTACTTTTATGAAATTATTCCCATTATTAATTACACTCTTTCATTCCATAGACATAAATAGCTTCATATTCATCGAATTAGCAAAATAATCAATTTCGTCGCATTTAAAGTGAAAAAATTGTCGCGATTGTATTAGGTTAGGTGGTTATGTCAAAAATTTATGAAACAATGCTTTTGAACAAACGAATTAAACTGCAATGTCATTAAAGGATTTACTTTCATAATTCACCTGTGGGCTTATCCGTTAATTTATTCTCTCTCGTTGTAAATCCAGAAAGAAAGTGGACATGAATTAAAAGGCCCATATATTTCAATTATTCAAGCATTTTCCAATCTAATTCGGGACAAATAAATAAAGGTTTGTTTGTTTTGTCGAATGGCGTTTTACCTTAATTATAATTCATCAATATTTATATAATAACTACCCCGTATTTTGTATGAATTGCTTAAAGTAGATTTTAAATGAACTGCCATCTTAAAACTTTCCATAAAACAAAATGAATAAAACTATAATTCATCAATATTTACATAATAACTGCCCCGTATTGTGTATGAATTGCTTAATGTAGATTTTAAATGAACTGTCATGAACTTTCCATAAAATAAAATGAATAAAAAGCGAATGCAAACAGGTAATTGTGGTGGCAGAAGTAATTAATCCCGCTTTCGAGTGAAGATAAGACAATTCAAAACTTACTTAAAGTTTAAATTAATCCCTTTTATTTCCATTAATCCTAAACAAATATAAAACCTAGAAATAAAAATATAACGCCTATTCATAAAAGTTAAACATGCTATTCTCTCTCCTCTTTGCGACTGTAATTGCCAAACTTTTTAAAAAAAATTCTAATATATTAATATTCACGTTTCATAGATATATTAATATCTAGGAAAATACAGTGTGTTATTAGTAAAAAGATAAGCAGTAGACACTTATAAATCATGACCATCAGTTTTTATCAGCCTCCAAGGTTTACTAGACATGGCATAGGTCCACCCTAGTTGTAGTTAATCGAACTAACCATCCTAGCATTAAAAACACAGCAGCGCGTAACAAAAAACGATTACAGCATCGTAGGTCATGAGAAACCGCTCCTTTAAAAATATTTTTTTTTCACGAATCTCCCCCTTCGCCACGCCTGGATCGGTCGAGAGATTCGCGTTCGACGAATCGAGCGAGAAATACGACACGCTTACCTTTCGGATTCCCTGACGGGCACTGCGTTGGCCCCTCCACCCCCAGAAGAAGAAGAGGTGGAAGGTGGAGTCTTTAGGCTCTTGAAAGCTTTCAACCACTTCGAGCGCATACTTCCAGTGGACGTGGATGACATCTTACGCTCACGTCCCGATCCGTCTGCAGCTCCACCGCTGCTGCTGTCGACCTTCGAAGCAAAGAGCTCCTTCTGCAAGGAGAGAAAGAGATGGGGAGATGAGAGGGAGAGGTCACGGTTAATTCTACCATCGTTCATCACCGGCGGCGGAATCCGCCTACACCACGAGACGGTTTTAGCATGGGCGATAAATAACCTTGTTCCTCGAGAATGAAGAGGGAGCTCGCGAAGGGTAACAGGTCGTGTTTCAAGGCCCACACAAAGAGACGCAGGGAATGGCAGCAGCATCAGCAACAATATCCTGAGTTACTACCCCTAGTTTGTTTCCCTTCCGAACATAATGGGGAGGATTCATAGTTTGCCATACACATACGTCATTCAATGCTTTACCTGAAAGTGCTGTCCTGTCATTTCTCTGCTGGGCTATATCAGTTTCACTGCAGACAGACGGACACGTTACGATGGTTTTATTATCTCCAACAGTTTCTGTCATTCCATTCGCAAAAATCTATTTTTTTAATTTAATGTATCATAGCTCGTTTCAGGATTCATCGTTGCTTAGATTTTAAAGGAAAAAATTATTTTGAAGTTTAAAAGAAAAATATTGTTGTTTGGAAATGTTATTTTGAAGCGGTTAGGGCATATACAATGCACATGCAATAAATGCACATCCTTGAATACAATGGCACGTAGATAATCTTGCACCAAGTTTTGAAGTAACTCGCACGTATAATTTTTACCAACTTTAAAAAAAGAGTTTTTACCTTTAGCGAAAGGTAAAAAAATTTTGACCAAAATTGGATGTTCCCTTTACTCTCTCTCTATCTGCGAATTATCTTTTCAACTCATGAGGAAACCCATTTATCTCGGCTGACAGAGAAGGTTCTTCGACGGATCGCTCTAGGATCTAAAGGGATGCTCAGTGTAAGGAAAAGGAATCAGGAGAAAAATGTTTCGTAATGGAAAAGGATGGAAAACTTTACGGGGTTTATAAAAAGTGTAACTTTGAAAATGTTAAGTCGAATTTTTTTAAAGGAAACTAAAAATAACAAAAATTTCCTTGCCACATTAAATGTACCTCACATTCTTATTTCATCGGTAAAACTTTCTCGTACTCTAATTTTATCGTGCCTTCAAGTCTCAGTACCAAATTTCTTATTCTGCTGATGGTAAAGCAACGGTGGTTGTAGCAAGTGATTATGAAAGTAAAATCGTTTACATGAATGCAACACTTAAACGTTTTCATTCAATTACTTAAAATTTTTAAACAATTTCACTATAAATGAGGCATATGACTTACGATTGATATCATTTTCTATCATATTTATTTGTATTATCTTTAAATTATTACTACACGAAGAGCTCAAATTCTTTTCCTACAATTCGAAAATTTGAAATATGAAAGATTGTATTCGTTATCACGAGATAACACAACAATAAAGTCAACTAAGATTATGAAATTGCAATGGTTATTGATATACTGTCGTTTTTCTGTTTCAGTAATAGGTGCTCTAAAAACCCAAATAAATTCCCAATCTATTATTGAATTGTATCAGTGTATCCTGAAACACCTGCTATACATATAAGACGTTTCCTCAAAACAGGAAAAAAGGACTTTCACAAATTCAAACTTTTAATCCAAGTTTGGAATTAGCCGGAGAACTGATTATTTGACCGATCGCTTCGCTGAAGCGTAAAATAAGGTAATATGTTCTTGGAACGCCTCCTCAGCGACGCGGAAATGCTGCGAAGAAGTTCCCGCAGAAATGTAATTAATTCCCATTCGCTAAACGCTACGTCGACATTCTGTAAAGTCGACGGGTGTCCCTCTTTCCCGATTATGATTAAATGTTTGCGATTTTAGCTGAGAATGGACTGAACGCCTGCGCTGCAGTAAAAAAACGCCCTAATAGGTAGAGAGAGAGAGGAAAGAAATGGCATAGAAGGAAAGAGAGAGACCGGAAAAAGGGGGAAAGAGGAAGAACGATGTCGGCGAGGGAGGAATGGCGCGGAGGAGAAATCGGTTTAAGGTCGTGAGGTATGGAATGCGTCCGTTGAAGTCTCATCGCGTCTCTCGGAGGACGGCGAAGGACGTCGTCGAAGCGTGCTCGGAGCATCATTTCGTTCCCTTCCGTTATCCCTTTAAAAGGCGGGAGAGAGTCTCCCTCCACATTGTGCGCTCGAGAGGAGTGGCAATCGGAATGCTATGAGGGAGTAAAAAGGAGAGAAGGAAAGGAAAGGGAGAGGACGGAGAGGAAGATTGAGAGAAAAGAAAGGTGTTCGAGTGCGGAGAGAGAATTTATGGAGTTAATAGTGGAAGGAAGGAAAGAAAGGCGATCGGCGACAGTGGAAAGAGATAGGGAGAAGTTTCTGCCGTGGGAAGGAAGGGAAGAGAGCAAAAGGGATATTAACGGAAAGGGAGAAGTGGGTACGGGGAGGGTTATAATGCCGATTCTGCGGATTGAAGTCTGATGGCGGCGCTCTCAGCGAAACTGCCTTTAATGAGAGGAAATAGATTTGCGCCGTCTTATTTCTTTTTAAGCGGCTTTTCGGCTCTGATACCCTTGTGCGCCCATGTGATCACAGTTGTTTTTTTCTTCCGGCAAAGATGATCAAAGATATATGCGCGATTTGAATGGCATATAAATTTAAAGAATACGAATAGAAGTTAAGCAATGCCCTTGGGTGGGTCCCCCATGTAGCCCTCGATTCTTTATAATGAACATCCGAATCCTTTTGAAAGATAATTAATTCTAGCACCTTGTAGGTCCATATTGGTTTCTGTTATCTACGCAATAGAAATATATGTTGCCATATTTAACAGACACAGTCAATTATCTATAGAGAGTGACAAAGTTATTTAAAATAATTTCTATAAAACTTCTAAATTTTAATCTTAATTCTTCTTGTGGTGCTCTCAGACTAATTTAATAATTATAAATTCAATTTGTATATGGTTTAAAAAGTCGATAATTTCCTCTAGTTAAGAAAGAGCCCAGCTGCTTATATAAAGTTATTCTCTAAAGAGGAACTCGACTTCGATGAAAGAAAATGCGTAATTATGTGGGTTACAGCTTCCTGTATCAAGTGCAAAATACCGTGACCTTTTCACGAATCGTCAGTCAGGTTATTATATTGATTGTTGCCGTGTTTTACACAGAAAGGTTATCCTCCGAACATGTCGTATGACACAGGGAGAGGGCTTTGTTGTAAACTACCAGAAGGGATTGTAGTAGATCGACTGTAGCAGCATATGCATCGTCAGTGATGTATTTCCTAAGGAAGTAATCGAGCGAGGAAGGGTCCGGTGACTGCGGTAGTCAAAGTGTATTTGACATACCGCGATCACTGAGCAACAACCTTGCCCGTTCATATCGTAACGATGCGTGTGAATCGCGGTTTCTCTCTTCACAGAAACGACACCAAGCTCTTAAACGATGTTCACCTATATCTAACCGAACATTAACCAGAAAACTAAAATATGATTTGCCGTAAACATCGTGGTTTTATCAAAACCGCTAAGTTTTACATAATGGCAGAAATATTTCGTAAGTCTGTAGCAAGAAATAAAATTACACGAAAAACTACTACAAAAACTTGTTTGAGTCACAATCTTTTAAAACGACACATTTAACCATATCTTTTGTAAAAGACATTTATAACGACACTAATTAGTAATCTAATTGAAATGGAAATACGAACGATTGCGCAACTAGGCCGTTTTAAAAATCGTTTTCAATTCATGACCTATTTTCAGCAATCTTACTCCGGAGGACAACCAATATGCTGGACTTTTAATTGAAGTGGAGAGAGAGAGAGAGAGAGAAAAAGAGAAAACGAGTGGCAAGGAGATCGAGGAGATAAAGAGGGAAAGAGAGCCGGTGGCAAGCATGATGACGGAAAAGAAATGAGAGGGAGAGAACTCGGGCAATTACTTGATTGGCTGACGGCAAATATCCTCTCTCTCTCCCTCTCTTTCTATCTTCCTTTCCGTTACGAAGTAGAAACGAGGTGGAGAAGGAAAGGATATTCATGGGTGTGAGGAAAAGTTTAGACGTTAAGAGCGTTTAGATAATTATCCGATTTCCTTGGAAAATAAGAGCAGTCTCCGGGATAAAAGCGGCCCATAAAACTCCGAAATAACATCCCTTTTCAAATTGCTTGGCAATAAAAAAGATAGTCTAAAGACAGTCCTCTAATAAATTCGCTAGTAGGGCACTCGGAGAAGATGTTGAAATTCTTGTTTATACACCAAAAAAAGGTTTTATGACAAACGTGATCTGAAATCGCGATATTTTTAACATGCCTCACTTATGAACCATACTTTTCACGGCATTTCTCTTAAACCTCTAAGCTTCTACAACGTTTTACTAAAACATGTGTCTAACAAATTTTAAACTCCAGCAAGGGCCACTGCCACTCAAGTTTACAAAACATATGCATTGCGGTATTTAAACTGAAATCTCTATGCAACGCGACCAAACTATTATTTTCAAAACGATCATAATGTTTTTGCAATTAAATCTTATACAAATCTATAAAAACCTCCAATGACAAAACAATTATACATAAAGAAATCCAAAAGGACATGGAAGACTTTTACCTTGCTATGTGAGTGCTCCTTAAGATGATTCAAGACGATATACCGCCTCTGGAGAACTTTTTCTAAGTGGAACTCTTCCTCTCACTTCCTTTTATAACTCTATCAATCCCGAAAATCACTTTCTCGGTGTATTCCAAACCAGAGAAAGTCAAAAAGGGACCGCAAGTCCGAATGATGCACAATAAACCGACGAACGGAGTAAAGATGGTTTCGACACGATTGACTTCCCTCAGACTCTGTCGGAGCGAGAATAAAAAAAACCTACAGCACGCCAATTGAAAAAGGGGTTCTCTCTCTCTCCCTCTCGCCGTAAAAGGACGAGAGAGGATCACGGAGGATGATAGACGGTGGCCCGGCAACCAGCGTTCCCTCTCCTGAGCGAGTCCCTCTCAGGAGGGCACCGAGGATCAAGTGACGGAGAGAGACCAAAACCACCCCCAACCGCCTTCTCCTCTCTCCCTCTCTCTTCCCCCTTACCCACCCCCGCTTAACCCCACATTCCCTCGGAGAGAGGACCCCACCCCGAGCCTCTGCACCCCCACAGCCTCCCGCCATCATCCCCACAACACGCCGTCCCTTCCTCCTCCTCGCTACCTTCCAATAACACTACAGTGCACACAGCCACCACCGTCGCCATCGCCAGCCCTTCCCTTTCCCCCTTTACCGTGGCCTCTTATCGTCTGCCTCTCTCTCTCTCCTCCCTTTATTTCCTAAGATACGTCGAATTCCGAAAGAGGAAAAAAGATCGAATTTATTTTTAAAAAAAGGTTTGCTGATGGAGCGCCCTCGACCCTTTCCTCCTTTCCGCTCCTCGCCCCATATCATGCGACTTTATTCTCATACTCCTCCCCTTACTATGCCGAAGGGACGCGGAACAAGAAAAAGAAATAAACGTAACGTGGAAGAGTTACATCCGTATAAATGAGTCTCAAATGCAGAAATAATGAGGGACTCTGAATCTGACCGATGCGTTTGTAGGACTTTCGTTTGAAAAGTAATACATATTTTTTGAGGCGTTTAAAAAGTGAGCGCATAACGAATCTCCCTAACTCTTTTTTTAAACGACAGCCCACGTCGAGGGGTTACAGTTTCCGAAGGACTAATTAAAGGGACGGTATAACAAATCCCCGTTTATCACGCGCGCAAAGCGCGGAGGAAGGGAGGAATGGAAAGGTGAAACCGTCCTACTTTGCACATCACTCCGAATTCGGAGGGAGAAAATGAAATTCAGCCATGGGACATTTGCCAGGTGAGCCGACGGTGGCTTTCGTTTGGAAATTCTCTCTCTCTATCTCCCTCTCTTTCTCTTTCCACCTCGCTCCCCTGACCTCCATTTTGAAGCGGTTTATTAGGCAGCTGCAGGGTATGCGGCGAGGAAACTGTAAAACTGGAAAAACAGACGAAGCGATTAAGCGAGAGTTTCGATGGAAGCGCTCTCGAATTGTGTCGAACCATTTTCCGCCTCTTCTCGAAAGAAATGTCATTTCGGCACTCATCCCGACCAAAATTCGAGTATATTCTTCGTCGCCTTGCCGTCTAATCTCCTTCACTCGCGTCGTCGAGTTGCGAAAACTCGTGCAATAGAATACGGGTTCGGATAAGCGAGAGGGTACGCCGAATGGAGAAGTTTACAAAAAGCGCACAAATGACTTGAATTGTGGAAGAAAATAGGCGACGCTTGGCTGGGACAGCCAGAAGAATATATATTGATATCGATATAGCAGAAATAATTTTTATCTGCCAGGCCTGGGTTTATTTTCTACTCGTTCTTACCATTTCGTCCTAGATTTTTTTAAATTAAAAAATTCAAATTAAATTTAAATTCAAAACGATCTGTCTCTCTTTTTCACATTTATAAGATGGGTAAAGCAACAACAATCAAACTAAACCGATTGAAAAATAATTAAACCACTAGATTAAAAGACACATTTCATCGTCATCTCGGCATGCTCACCCATCCATCGCTTTTGAAAACTCTTCCTCCGCAAATCCGTGACCAGGCGATGCTCTCGTCGAGTACGGAGATACGTTCAAAATGTCGAATTTATCCAGTCTGCGGAAATCATTATCCAAAGTTCGTCACAATCCGTTTAATTATTTTGCGTATCAGCCACTCTCAGCAGCGTTGTTTCGCCAAACGACTGCCGCTCCTCTTCTCTAGCCTTCCGCTCTCCAAAATTCAATCCATTCCCCACCAAGGTCCCACCTACACTGGAATACAAGGTCTGGAGAGCTAGCCCTTAATACTCAGGTGTGGCAGCACACGGGTCCCACAGTCACGTGGAATTTTTTTTTCTCTCTTAAAACCACGGAGTTATCACTGCGATCCGCATGAAACAGGGGCGTAGTGGGCATAAGCTTGACTAAATGAAAATCGATAGAAAAATCCAATTAGTCCCCTCTCCGTATACCCATATACATTGAAAAGTCCTGCAGTGCGCCTTCTCGCCCCTCTCTTCCCCGACCCGGATCATGCCCTTCTCGTGCACGCCCTCAATATAAAAACGCACCGATTCCAACATTTCTCCACATAAGCCACCTGTTATCTCACGCTACCCTTCGCACTCGTAAATATTCGCCATCCTCTACCACCCATCTTCCACAACTTTTCCCCGGATAAATCCCTCCCGGCAGAATTTTCCGCGTCATTTTTACGATTTCATTTCTCGCCGCAAGTGTAATCGGAAACTTTTTTCTTCGCCTCGTCCGCAATGTCGCAGATAGTGACTCCTCATATGCGCGTCTCTTAATTGCTATCTTTCTCTCGCGTTAATCATTTACTTTCCTTCCTTTTCCAAGCTAAACTGTAACGCTCTCGTTCGCTATTGTCCTCTCCCGTCCTTCGCATACCTTCCTATCTCTTCACGTCCTCGACTTTCCCTGGGATTCTCGCATATTGTCTTTTACGTTCCTTCACACCTTTACCTCTTACCCTTTCCTCCATTTCAACCTCTTACATCTCTTATTCGGCCAAAATTAGTGATTTTCGCATCATTACCCTCTCTTTATATTGCTCTATCTCTCATTCTCAGCTTTTTCGTCCATCTAGCTTCCGTTCCTTCCTTCCTTCCTTTTCCTTCTCCACCAATAAACCCTAATTTTCTCTTTTCATCTCCCATTCTCCCTCCCCAACTCACTTTTTCTCATCTCTCACTCTCCTTCACTTCCGACCTTGCTAATTATCGATCAGGCGGTTAGTGGGGAAGGAGAGGGGTTGGGAGAAGGACGAAGCGGAGGAGGAACGGGGAGGAGGAAGGAATCACGAGGGTTGGGGCAGATTTGGATCCGAGAGACGTCAGGTGGGGTGGAAAGCAAGAGTTATGAATAAGAGAGGGGAGGAGAGGGTGAGGCAGGGGTGTCCCTTCCCCTATAGAGAATAGAGAACGAGAGGTCGTTTGTGTGAGACCAGAGGTTTCACGAGATTGAGTGGGTGAGATTGATATGGAGCAACGGAAGAGACAGGGAGGCTAAGGAGGGAGAGTTTGAGAATCGTGTAAAAGGGTAGAGGGAGAGAGTGGCGTAAGAACATTCTTCTTGTCTAGATCTATCGGGTATGACATTTGCCATCTCGTTCGACGGCGAGGGAGCGAAACAATGAAGCTTCATTTTTGGTCCGCAAGAGTGACGTTGATGGCCTGCGTAGTTTCCCAAGATACATGTCACTCACTGTTAACCATTAGTTTTAGGGTACGTTCACACCGAACGCGTCTAACATCAAGTCTAGGTGGTAGGGGGACGCCTACGGTTCAAGGTAGCGGTCGGGTGTCCAAACCGAGCGCGTTTTGTACGGAGGGTAGGGAGAAGCGATAGTTCTGCCACCCCAGAAGGTGTTTATAGCAAATAATATTCTTGCCTTTGTTGAAGAATAGTTTGGTGGTTTCTTAGATAACAAATTTTATTCTGTTCCAGAAGTGTTTCCTTGGTTTTTTTTACGATAAGCTTTCATATATTTTATTCGTTTTTGGTGGTCATCAACCATTTTATCGAGTATTTGGGAATATCAAAAAAGAGATAATGATGAGGAATAATGAACCTTAATTCATAATTATATTTTTAGATTTATTTAAGGTACATAAAAATATGATGAACTGACATTGTTGGTTTTTGAAACTAATTTGTAATGTATTCTGCATATACAACGAAAAAATATTTTGAAATTTAAAAATAAACAATAAATTACAGTGCGTAATTTTTAGTAGTTATATGCCACGTAATTACTTTAAATAAAGCGAAAATGAAAGTTTATTTCCTAACAAAATAGAAGCTCGAGGTTTGACAACAATATGGTCGGCAAAGCAACATTTAGTTAAAATGGCTAAACAGATGCGGAGAAAATTGGGGTTGAGGGACATTAATACGGACACCGTGAGTCTTTTTAGTCAATAGGGAGAACTTAAGCTGTCTGCTAAAAACAGGTCAAGCCTTCATTTATTTCTCCGTTTATCTACATATCTGTTCAATTATTTATCCGTTCATGTTCATCTAGCTTTATGTTCATCTTTTTATCTATTATATATTTATTTTGTCTATTTATCTATTTAAGTTTTATTTATTTAAACTGAGAATATAACCCAAAATAATAAATATAAAGCAAGAGAATTTTACAAAAAACATGGGAGCACGGTATGTAAGACATGAAAAGAGGTTGACTGAAACATACATATTTATTGTTAACTAAAAAGCACCAAATATTTAATTCCAAGAAATTATCTCTATTTTAATTATTGATTTAGTTTTAAAATGGGGTTCGATAAAAACTGCTAGAAACAGAACAATCTAAGCCCAAGGCGTCGCTCGCCTCGCCCTTGTTCTGACAATGATTGTAATACTCCTTTTTTGTTTTTTGCATTTTTTGTAATTAGTGAAGTATTTAAAACAATACCCATCTTTAGGAAAAGAAGTACATTTTTATTTAAAGTAGTATTGTCCATTGGGCGCCCTTTCGCAACCGCCCGGTCTGCCGGTACTTCGAGCCCGCCCTGCCTCGCGTCTCATCTGGGACTGGAGGAGTTGTGAATTTTCTCTCAATCGGTCGGTTGTCGCTAGGTAGAGAGCTATTTTAACCAACATGCTGAATCGCCGAAAACGACGCCTTTGGAGAAGAGCAGCAAGCCGCGTGCGGTGTGGACACCCTCATAAGATCCCAGCATTTGGTTATTGTTAGGCGGCACTACCCTCTAGACTCGAAGCAAAACACATCCGGTGTGAACGTACTATTAATTATATGAACAGCAAAGTCACAAACCAAAGTAAACGACTAGGCATCCATTATGGTCAAAGATTTTGTTTACTATTTAACTAAAAACGAGAAGATAAAATCCTTAGCCGTCTTGAAATCAGTATAAGATCACTCAAAGTGCGACAGAACTATTTAATCTTTCTCAAGAAATGTCCTATTCAGATTTTAATTGCGATGAAAACCAATGATTTGAACTTCGAAGGAATATTAATATTTTGCTATGAAACTCCAATGAAAATTTACGTCGTATATATCTTAACAATTATATTTTTTGCTGTGATATTAAGATACTTTTGATATCCAACTTTTGTGAGGAAATTGTTTATGATTCTTACATGAGAAGGCACTTTTTATTTCTCAATAGATCAAATTTTCTTTATAAAATTATCTTACTCTAATATTAAAACCATTAAGTCAATGTTTCAAGGTAGCTAGAAAGATTTTACGGCGAGATTTATGCATAAAACTGATGCTTCTATATCTATTGCTTGAAACAAATATCTAATATATTATAACCGCTGTCTCTGCGTTTCTGCGTACCTGCGTCCCTGCCTGCGTCTGAAGCTTTCCGGCATGAACGCAAATAAACCGGGAACGGTCAGCTCGATTTCGACAAATCTTTCACCTGAATATTCGGCGCAAACTCCTACAGGTTTTAAGTGGGTAGTCGTCCCCCGGAAAGGCATGGGTTCGATACCAGGATAGTTTTCATTTTTGCATTTGATTAACACGTAATCGGCTAGAATACGATGTGTAGACCTTGATTCTTTAACATTTTAAAATAACTTACGATCGAGACTTTGACTCGAGATTTATACCATTTAACGCAAAATAAAATTAAAATTCTTACTCATACCACCGATTCTGATGTTTAATTCCTGTTTGCTCATATTTTAAGTTAATTTTCGATTTTCTCCGGTTTTTCGACATTTCAAAAAGGAGGTTGCTAGGGTAGCTGGCATTGTTCATCTAGGATTTTTGCACGCGAGCTTCAAGTGCATTTGCACAAAGCTTGCAATAAAACGCGTGAAGGACAAAAACAGATTAAGTCTCGAGTGACATCACCTCCCAATATAAACGCAAATAAATCAAGAACGGTAGGCTCGATTTCGATAGGTCTTTCACCTGAATACTCGGCACAAACTCTTGCAGGTTTTAAGTAGGAATTCGTCTCCTGAAAATGCCTGAATGGTGTGAGCTACATAATTATTTTAAGAGGAGCAACATAAGTGGTTCAACTAATAACACTCTTTGTATCAATTTTTTGTCATAGGAACTATCGTATTGGGTCACTTCACGCAAGGCTCTCTAGATGTTTGCAGGAAGTACGGCACCAGGCCCTTAGTGTTAAATTATAACGGGTATAACGGTTGAAATCTGTTAGATAGTTCACGAATTTCAAGTTTTCCTAATATGCCTTTAGATCTTTCTCTATTCTTAGAGTTTCATAATTCGTTTTACGGCTGACTTTGCAACTTATCTATAGAATATTGCATTAAATTGTTGACACGTTTCTAGCAAAAAAAAATTTATAAATGGTTATTTACACGGGGTCTAGAAAAATTCACCGCCAGAAATTCATCGCCATTAATTCATCGCCATAAATTCAACGCCGCGGAAAATTCACCGCCAGAAATTCATCGCCATTAATTCATCGCCATAAATTCAACGCCGCGGAAAATTCACCTACAGCAATTCATCGCCAGGGAAAATTCACCGCCAACAATTCATTGCCACGGAAAATTTACTTTCTTTCTCCCCCCACCTGCCTCCCCCCTCTGACCCCTTCACCAACTTTTTTTCCTTTTTTATCTTCGTTCTCTTAATTGCTGTTAAAGTCCTAGTTGATATATAACAATATTGTCTATATTTGATTCCTAGTCGATTGATATCAATATTACCTGTTTCATTATAATTTCTTACACGCCCCCCTCTTCCTCCTCCATCTACACACTTCTCCATTTCTTCATTACATCCTCCTTCCGTTCCCCCTCCCTTACTCTTTGTTAACATTTTCTGCATAACATTATTTAAATAATTATCATTCGGTTGTCATAAACAATTGACATATTACTTGTAAATGTGGATTACTTACATTTCGTCCCCGGTAAAAAAATGAAACATTATCGTATTTATTAAAACCACTGTTGTTGGATTATTTGTCCTTATATTCTTCTGCCGGCTTAGAGTCCGCACACGCATTTTTAATACAGCCTTTGTGAAAAACATGATCCATACAAGGCGATAACTTTCCCATTGCGACGAATTTTCCATGGCGATGAATTGCTGTCGGTGAATTTTCCGCGGCGTTGAATTGCTGGCGATGAATTGATGGCGATGAATTGCTGGCGGTGAACTTTCCAGATACCATTTACATGCATCCATTGTAAAACTTTAGAGGGGATGTGTACAGGAGTGAAACGTTCAAATGCAACAACAAAAACACACCTTGACGCTTTCCCTTGCAGGGTAAACCATGCCATATGTCTGACAATTACCAACCCACCACCTTCCTCCACACACTTCTATCCTTGCACACTTCTTTTGCTTCACTTATACTCATACACTGAGTCACACATTTCCTTTTATTCCTCATACTTTTCACGTCTCTTTTTGTCAGAGTCTCACCAACCACATCCAACCAAGTCTTGCGCGGTCCGCCTCTCCCTCTCTCGCCATTCACTCTTCCTTCATATATTTGTTTGGTGATTCTACTCTCCTTCATTCTTTCTACATGCCCGAACCACCTCAGCAGACCTCTCTCATACAGACCTGTCACACTAGCTTTCATACCACATTCGTTCATCACCCAATTATTCCTTACTTTGTCCCTCCTAGTTTTTCCACAAACTCTTCTCATGTATCCCATCCCAACCGCATTTAAACTACTTTTATGCTTCTCCAGACACGCCTATGTTTCACTGCCATACAGCAAGGTAGGCATTAAACACTCTTGTATACAGACATTTTCGCTTCTTTTGACAACCATTCATTCTTTGCAATCGACCACACACTCCCTGCCACCTTTCTACCAGCATTCACTCTCCTTTTGATTTCCCCATCTACTCTACCATTTTTACTGAACATTCTGCCAAGGTATACAAATTCATCCACTACCTCAATCGTTCCACCATTTATGCTAAATTGACAGTCGTTCACCTCATTCACCCGATCGAACACAACTACCTTGGTTTTGGCCACATTTATCCTCAAGTCCATTCTCACTGTCGTATCATGCAGGCTATCTAACATTCTCTGCAATTCCCCTGGGTTCTCAGCCATTAACACAGCATCATCAGCATACAGAAGTACACGAACATTCTCTCCACCAACCATAACACCCACCATATCCATACATGCCTGCCTCACTCATTTATCCATGAACACATTAAATAACCAAGGGGACATGACACATCCTTGTCGTACACCTTGCTCAACTCTAAACCAATCACTCATCATGCCATTTACCCTTACACATGCCCCACTTCCAGTATACACTACCTTTATAGCATTCAGCAACTAACCATTCACTCCATACTCGCTCAGAACATTCCACAATTCATTACGATTCACTCTGTTATATGCTTTCTCTAGATCAACAAATGCACAGTACACTTTCTTTCTTACATCCATGCACTTCTCAACCACTTGCTCTAAGGCAAATATTTGGTCGGTGCAACCCCTTCCAGGCATAAAGCCACATTGCACTCTCCACATTTTATCCATAGTTACCTTTTGTACTCTTTCAATGAAAACATTCCCATACACCTTTGCAGGTATACTCAGCAAACTAATCGCTCTATAATTCTTACATTCAGTTCTATCTCCCTTACCCGTGTAGAACGGTACAATTACACTATCCTTCCATTCAGCAGGCACTCTCGAACTCCTTGCACACAGATTGCACAGATCCCACATCCAACACATAAGCAAATCACCTCCATACTTCAACATCTCTCCCGTTATGCCATCCACACCTGCAGCTTTTCCATTTTACAACATATTCACTGGTTTGACTGCCTCGTTCTTACTAATCCCCTCATATTCATTAATATTCACTCCAACAGATTCACTCGGATTTTTAGACCCATTCACAACATTTCCATACAACTCTTCAAAATACTTTTTCCAACACTCCCTTACATCACTCTCATCCCACACCATATCACCATTCTTTCCTTGAATTCCGCTCACACCCTTACTCATTCCTTGCCTTACTCTCTTCACCCATTTCCAGAACAACTTCTTATTCCCCTCAAAATCATTCTGAATTTTCTCAGCTTCATTCATCCGCAATTGTTCTTTACTCTCTTTCACAATATTTTTTGCAGCTCTCCTTTTCTCTTTATGCATTTCATACAGTGCCTTTTGCTCATTTTCATTCTTAGCAGCAATCATTCTCACATATGCCTCCTTTTTCTCATTCACAGCCACTTTAACTCTCTCATTCCACCATACATCACCTCTCATTCTTCCAACAACTGCAGTTCCACACACCTTAGTAGCACACTCCATGATGATACCTTTCAATCTGTTCCAAGCCTTCTCCACATTCTCTTCTCTCATTTCCTCCTTCCATTCACTCTCTTCGGCCATCAGCCTTTCTTTTAGCACACTTTCATATTCCCACCTATTCATTTGCTCTTGCAGTCTTTCCACTTTTACTCTAGTTACCTTCTCCCCTTTCCTCTTTCTCACGATCCATTTTCTCCCAAGATCTACTCTAGAGATCACTAAATAGTGGTCTGATCCACATTTCGCACCTCTCACAACTCTCGTATCATTCACAAGCTCCCTCAACCGTTCATCATACACAACAAAATCTATCACACTCTTCGCTTCCCCTCTTGTCCATGTATACAAGTGGATTGACTTGTGCTTGAACCATGTGTTCGAGACAAACAATCCCATTTCCATACATATATTCACCAAGCTTTCACCATTATCATTCACTCTTGGGTCACCAAATGGCCCAAGGACCCTTTCCATGCCTTCTCGTTTTACTCCCACCCATCCATTCATATCTTCGAGCATAATTTCTCTTTCTCCTGGTTCACACTCACTCAAAATATCTCTCAATTCTTCCCAAAATTTATTCTTATCATATTCATTCTCACCGTCAACTGGAGCATAACATGCAACAAGCATAATCCTGCGCACTCCCACTTTCATCCGCACCCACAACAGCCTTGGTGACACTAATTAATGCTTTCTCACATGCATCTTAGCCCTTTCATTCAGTATCTATCCCACACCTTGAGTACCGTGCACGCATTCATCTACTCCAGACCAAAAGACCAAACTACCGTTATTAATTTCTATCACATCCCTCCCTTTACGCTTAGTTTCACTCACACACAAAACATCTATCCTCCTTTTATCCATTTCATTCAACAAATGCAAATGAATCATATTATATTTAATCTTATTATATATTATATTTGTTAATCGTATTATATTTATCTATGTCACCACTAATGAATGCATATTATCCCTACTTTCACATTTTTATAACTTAAGGCATACTGTTTTTGGAACATTCATTAGAGCAAAGGACATCTTTGTGCTTCAGAAAAATGTTATAAGGGCAATTAATGGCCTGAAAAGCGATGATCATTGTAAACCCTATTTTATAAAAAATGGAATTCTTAATGTACATTGTTTATATATTTATATGTCATTGTTGTATTTGAAAGAGAATTTATCTTGTTTTCCCATCAGATCGAGTGTAAATATGTATAATACCAGACATAAGAATGAATTAGATTTCCCATTTCGCAGGACCGCAAAAACAAATAAATATTTCAATTTCAATGCACAAAAACGATTTAATAAGTTACCTAATGAATCAAAATTTGTTAGTTTACCTAAATTTAAAAAACTACAAACAGGTTACATAATAATAAATATTTTAAGAAACAAAATTTTAGACTTTACAAAGAACAGAAATAAACTCAAACCAAAGCCTTCTGATATTGGATATAGCCACAAAGCTCCAACAATTAAGAAAAGAAAAAGGAGCGTTACTAATTGTAAGACGTAACTAAACGTCAATTGTTATCAATAGCCGTCGGTAGGTGGCGTGGTGATGGCAGCTAAGAATACAAGATATCTCTTAAACAATATATGGAAAAATGTTTCAAACTAAAGTTGTAGAAAATTAAATTGTCTAGAACATTTATTCCAGTACCGCTTTACATTTATCAAATATTAAAGCAAATATTTAAAAATAACGGATATGTGACAAGAGTAAACACCCACTTTCGGTTGACCGATTTTTACCAAAAACTAATCAGTTCTTCTGAATTTTATAAAAATGTTAAATATAAAATTTCGTGGAACAATTTTTGAAACGAGAAAAAAGTCTGCTATGACCGGGAATTGAACCCGGGTCTTCCACTTGCCGGGCGGATATTCTACCCCTGAACTATCGTAGCAGAACATTTTCTCTCGTTTCTGAACACGGATGTTTTCCTTGGTAGGACGGGAACTAGCCAAGCTAGTATCAAACTGCCCCGACAGATGTCCTCGAAGAGAATCATCGAAAGAAACTCCTTCCTCTCAAATGGTGAGATTGCCAAACATGAAATTGATGGAATGATATGATCCGAAGATCCTATGCAGACAGGCATAAGCTGTGAAAGTTGGAACAATTTTTGAAACGAGAAAAAAGTCTGCTATGACCGGGAATTGAACCCGGGTCTTCCACTTGCCGGGCGGATATTCTACCCCTGAACTATCGTAGCAGAACATTTTCTCTCGTTTCTGAACACGGATGTTTTCCTTGGTAGGACGGGAACTAGCCAAGCTAGTATCAAACTGCCCCGACAGATGTCCTCGAAGAGAATCATCGAAAGAAACTCCTTCCTCTCAAATGGTGAGATTGCCAAACATGAAATTGATGGAATGATTTGATCCGAAGATCCTATGCAGACAGGCATAAGCTGTGAAAGTTGGAACAATTTTTGAAACGAGAAAAAAATCAATCAATCAATCAATTTCATGTTTGATGGAATGATATGATCCGAAGATCCTATGCAGACAGGCATAAGCTGTGAAAGTTGGAACAATTTTTGAAACGAGAAAAAAGTCTGCTATGACCGGGAATTGAACCCGGGTCTTCCACTTGCCGGGCGGATATTCTACCCCTGAACTATCGTAGCAGACTTTTTTCTCGTTTCAAAAATTGTTCCAATTTCATGTTTGGCAATCTCACCATTTGAGAGGAAGGAGTTTCTTTCGATGATTCTCTTCGAGGACATCTGTCGGGGCAGTTTGATACTAGCTTGGCTAGTTCCCGTCCTACCAAGGAAAACATCCGTGTTCAGAAACGAGAGAAAATGTTCTGCTACGATAGTTCAGGGGTAGAATATCCGCCCGGCAAGTGGAAGACCCGGGTTCAATTCCCGGTCATAGCAGACTTTTTTCTCGTTTCAAAAATTGTTCCAACTTTCACAGCTTATGCCTGTCTGCATAGGATCTTCGGATCATATCATTCCATCAATTTCATAAAATTTCGTGTTGACCTGATTAATAGTTTTTGAGTTAGAGCACCCACAAAAAGCTATCACATACACAGACATCATCAAGAAAATGGTCAAAACGTGTTCAGAGGACCTGAAAACGTGTATTTCCGTTGAAATCTCGGAGTCGATTTTTTTCATGAATACAAAACTTTCACCTATACTACGTATATGGAGAAAGTAAAAAGGTCCGGCCTCATGGCTGAAATCTAAGTCGTTCTATTGTACTGACGAATTCCCTGAAAATGACTTATCTGATTTAAAACTGTGACAAATGGTAAGTGTACCATTATTAACCTACTATGTAATTGTGACGAAATCTATCTCACTTATAAGTCGGCCAATGAGGAATAAAATTATTATCATTATTGTCTAAATTAATTGTTACCAAATTATAGATTTTGCAAGACAATAACTAGGAAAAGATCGTCATTTCGATTTTGACCACTTCGAAATTATGAGTTTTTCCTTTGGAAAAAAGTACGGTGTATCAATTTTATAATAAATCACGGAATTAGGTAAAAAATAAAATATTAGCTAATAATCTCAAAAATTTTAAATAATTTTGATGATAAGGAGTGAAGTAAAATTTCAGACAGATACCAAAATATCCGACCGAAGTGAAGTTCTAACAAAGAGGAACAGCCATGGCCGAATCAAATAACAGGATCTTCCACTGCATCACAGCTACAAAAGTCGCTATTTTGAAATTAATGGTGAATTTAACTTCTTTCTATCTTGCCATAACACAACCAATCGTCAAACCAAAAGTAATGCTGTCTTTTTTTTTGGTATCTTATGTATGATGCACTATGGTTGAGTTGAAGGAGTAAAACATGGATATTCCACGAAAAAAGTGTCAAAATAAGCTTGTATAATCAAAGAATACCCTCTGAAATGGCATTAAAATTATAAGAAAAACTCAAACCTACCTAAACAGACAATGAATCCATAAATCATTAAAGGGTGATTAACCAAACTATTACAGTGTAAAGGTGCTTATTTTTCATTTTCATCAACCACTATGATATATAAAATTATATATATATAACTTTTATTTGCATAATAAATTACAAGTGCACCTACTCCCAAGCAAGGTTTTGAACAGTAAATTTGCCGTTGTTTGCAAGTAATCTGACTCAAATCGAAACACCTAACGTTTTCAGCGTAAATAAAATATTTGTTTTCTTTGATAAATATTAGTTTCAAGCGTCAGTTTTCTGTTAAGTAGAAACGTCCTCAATCATTTGTTAAGCTTGCATATATGTTCAGGATAATAATTTGGCTAAAAACATGAGCTACCGGTCCCAAGACCGCTTCCGCTCAGGTACTCAGGGGGTCTCCATGATAGCGCTGATTTGAGACCTACAGCCATCCTTTAATCACATGAATGGTTAATGGTAGTTAAATTCATTTAAATTATTGCTCATCCCGATTTCACCAAAATGTATGCTATTATAGGACGTTTTAAAATACGATTAGCTACCATCCAAGATGTGAAACTAATATTTTCTACATAAGTAATCCATCTAAAATTAATTTATAAGAGATTGCACTTATATCTTGTACTGTATGGCGAAATTCTCAAAGGTACACAATCTTAAATCTACAAGCGTGCTATATGACCATACAGTAGACCATAGCAAATTATTCGAGTCTACAAGCATAAAGTACACGTTATTATTTCCGGATCTAACACAAATTTACATTTACCTTTCGTTTACATTATTACCCTGCTAGCCGTAAATAGCTAATCTAATATATAAAAGGCAAAAGTCAAAAACCCCCTTCTAACAAAAATAATTCCGGAAAAAACCAACCGATTTTAATCAATCTTTTTTAGGCGACAGGGCAGCCCCAAAGTAGGTTTGGATAGCACTCTTAACCCCCTCCACTCTCGTGCAGCACAGCCCTGGTGAGAAATCCGTTTCTGTCTGTTTGTCTGTAAATATGTTCCCTTATAACTCGAGAATGACTGAACCGATTTGCACCATTCTTTCACTAATTTGGTCAGCATTAAAACGAACAGGTTCATGCAAAAATATAGAATAAAGAGCGTGTTTAAGGCAAATAACGTTTTTACCTATAGTGTAAATACGTTTCACGTACAAAAACATATGAATATACAGCCTGATCGAAAGTTATGACATTTTTTCAAGAACCCTTTTACGGAACAAAATACTTCTCTGTATGTAATTTTTAGAAGCAACGTTTTGTATGTTGAGCGCGCGGGTATATAAGTTTGTGCAATCCCGAATCGCACCCGGACAACGCCGGGTCACACAGCTAGTACCATATAAACGCTTTAATTAAAATCTCTAGTTTATCATATAACATCTGAGAAAGAGCACTAGTAGTATCGTATTTACTGACACTACCCTTGCCCGGGTAATATTTTCGCACACTAATTTAAAATGTAAAATTTATATAAATACTAATATGATCCTTATGTCCCATTTCTGAGCAAAAAATATCGAAGAAGAAGAAAGTCTGAGAAAGAAGAACAAAGAACCGTCAGTAGGTCAGAAAATACACAAAGTCCAATTTCAATGTGTACTATGATAAAGTTTAAAAAATATTTTTTCTCTTTATATTTGGAGAACAAGAAAGATCGGAGGCGCTTTTCTACTACAAAGTAGATACTTTTCATAAATTTCCGCTAAAACAGAAATTTTGGCATGGCGATGATTTTTTTTCCTTTGTTTATTTTGACATATTTACCAAACATAATGTGTTTGAAGTAGCTGAAAATACTATATTTTAGACCAAGCAAACGTTTATAAATAAGTAAAGATGGAGACTACGGCGAAATTGATGTTAAATAGAAATTAACTCCTTAACCGTAAAATTCAAAATTAGTGACACAATGAAAAGGGGGGAGGAAAGGAAGGAAAAGGCAAAAGATAATAAAAATTGTAAACTTACAGGTTTAGGGTTGTTACTCCACACCAGGGACCTGATGTCACTCACGCATTCACTCACTCAATCGCACAAGCACTAATCCTAAAGGTGGAAAGGAAACGGGACCGAGTTTGCGAGAAATTACTCTGCGCCAGGGACCCAAAAAATCACACCGTTGCTAGAAGGTTTGTGAGTGAGTACGACCGCGACAGGGACCTACTAAGCAACCATAAATACACGCACACGTACAAGCTAAGAGGTAAAGGGAAAAAATAAAGGGGGAATAATACTAGGTTTACGGGAGATTAAACCACGCCAGGGACCTAGTATCGCACACAGCGGCCTGTAGGTTTATGTGCCTTCCGGCAATAACAGGAACCTAACAGACGAAACAATCACGCACGCAAGCACTCGAATCCACGCACACAAGATCTCTAAAGATGAGGTAAACGTACTAAATACGTATTTCGAGAGCAATGCTCTCATCATTAGTAGCTGATGTGTAATGAGGGGTGGGAGTGTTGTAGGCGGTATTTATACCACAGAAATCAGTCGATGAATACGTCCTATTAACACGCCTTTGCATGAAACAAAATTTCTTCCAAATAAACAATAACATATACCAGCAAAACCAGGGCACAACAATGGGAAATTCTCTGTCACCATTCCTTTCAAATTTATTCATGATTTATGTAAAAAAAAACACTGCAAAACCACATTCACATACTTCCCTAAAACTTGGTTTAGATACGTTGACGACATATTCGCGGTTTTTGACACATAAAAATACAACATCGCTAACTTCCTCCAAGAACTAAACGACCAATATGACTCGATTAAATTCAAACTCGAAAAAGAAAAAGAAAACATACTACCCTTCTTAGACTTATTATTAACAAGACACAATAACAAGTTAAAATTCAATATTTACCGAAAACCAACACAAACTGATAGATATATCCCATCTAATTCCAATCATCACATCTCACATAAATTGGCCCCATTTCATTCCATGATCAATAGACTTCTTCGCGTGCCTCTCTCCCCATCTGATTACCGTAAAGAACTCACACACATTAAAAACTGTGCAAAAGGCAACGAATACGATACCGAAATGATCGAAAACATCCTAGGTAAACATAAACATAGGCTCCATGTAAAAACGCACACAACACTTACTGACACTTCCCCCACAGACACAAAATACATTAAAATCCCCTTCGGTCCTGGGCTCACCAACAAACTACACAACGTCTTCTCAAAATTCAATTATAAGACAGTATTTGTTAACGACAATAAACTCTCCAATTTATTACACAACCCAAAAGACACAATTCCTTCTTTATACAAATCCGGCATACACAAAATATCTTATGGAGGATGCGACAAAATATATATTGGACAAACAAAACGTAAGATAGAAACACGCTTCAAGGAACACATAGCTCACTTTAAACACAATAG
Organism: Tanypteryx hageni; assembly: GCA_028673005.1. Classification (NCBI taxonomy): domain Eukaryota; kingdom Metazoa; phylum Arthropoda; class Insecta; order Odonata; family Petaluridae; genus Tanypteryx; species Tanypteryx hageni. Next base: position 179,604,492 of record CM054112.1, on the reverse strand, counting down.
ATTAAACAACTCCAGTGTAGCAACACATATCCAAGAACATCACCATACAATCACGATCAAAAACCTAACTCTTGTAAAATCTGTAACCAACCAAAACAAACTAGACGCATACGAAAGCATTCACATAAACAGAAACAAAAATTCCGTTATGAATAACGACCGTGGCCCGATCCCCCTTTCACCTCTGTACGTTGTAACGGCTGAACCTCTTTTCCTTCCTTTCACTTCAGCACATAAACATATAAATACCGCCTACAACACTCCCACCCCTCATTACACATCAGCTACTGATGATGAGAGCATTGCTCTCGAAATACGTATTTAGTACGTTTACCTCATCTTTAGAGATCTTGTGTGCGTGGATTCGAGTGCTTGCGTGCGTGATTGTTTCGTCTGTTAGGTCCCTGTTGTTGCCGGAAGGCACATAAACCTACAGGCCGCTGTGTGGGATACTAGGTCCCTGGCGTGGTTTAATCTCCCGTAAACCTAGTATTATTCCCCCTTCCTTCCATCTTTATTTTTTCCCTTCACCTCTTAGCGTGTACGTGCGTTTGTGGTTGCTTAGTAGGTCCCTGTCGCGGTCGTACTCACTCACAAACCTTCTAGCAACGGTGTGATTTTTTGGGTCCCTGGCGCAGAGTAATTTCTCGCAAACTCGGTCCCGTTTCCTTTCCACCTTTAGGATTAGTGCTTGTGCGATTGAGTGAGTGAATGCGTGAGTGACATCAGGTCCCTGGTGTGGAGTAACAACCCTAAACCTGTAAGTTTACAATTTTTATTATCTTTTGCCTTTTCCTTCCTTTCCTCCCCCCTTTTCATTGTGTCACTAATTTTGAATTTTACGGTAAAGGAGTTAATTTCTATTTAACAAGCAAACGTTTGCAAAGTAGATTTCGTGTTTCTGATACAAAGTAACCTTATCTCGTATTTTTTCTCAATAAAATGTCTAAGTTTATTGTAAAAAGGTGCCATAATATTAAATACAAAATCCCGGGACTAAGCGGCCTTTGCATAAACCTCGCACCCGATAGTTTTGATCGCAAAATTCTGAGGAAAAAATCGCGAGACTTATGCCAGTAAATACGGTGTGTTACGGGGAGTTTTCAACATTTTTCTCTTACACTATGGTCTGTCCTCAAGCCTGAAATTCGTGGAAACACTTTTATCAATGTTTAAGTTTAGCAGCCAATCCTTACACCGTTTCCCAATTCCCTCAAGGTCCCCTCACAAAAATGCCTGGTCTTCACCCGAATTGATTTCCTATAAACTCAGGTATCATCTATAAAAATCCCGAGTTTTCTATTTATATTTTTTGCAATATACTTTATATAGCTAAAGAATATAGACGGACAAAATTCATTGTACACGGCACTCCGAAAGTCACCTCGACATATCCTGACACTTCTTCGTCTTTGCCTATTTGCTAGGCTCCGTGATGAAATTCTGTTGATTATTTACGATCAATAGATTATGATTTTCATTCTTGCAATATTTTCGCGTGAGAAACGATACTAAAGGCTTTTCCAAATTATAAGGATTCTACGCCCCAACTTATTGCCTCATCGATATCGTGGATGATTTGAGCTATCTGAGCCTTGCACGGGCTTCCTTTTCGAAAACCGTGCTGCCTTCGGTTGAAGGAATCGCTTTATTGAACTGCGGATTAAATTTCCATAAATTTTACACAAAATGGATATTAGAGATATCAGTCCATAGTTTTCTGGGATTAACTTCCCTTTTTGTGTACCGGTGTAACGGGGGTTGTCCGTACGAACGGAATTATTCTTTCATTTAGCAATTTTACGATTAGGACAAACCTTTTAGATAGAGTTACTTGGTCTCCGAAAGTGTTCATACTGAATGAAGTCAGACTTCTGACCCAAAATATGTCATGTTAGGAGCTTTCCGTTACAATTTTATAACACCTCCAAATATACCCAATTTATTCACTTTAGAATATATGAACCTGAGAAAGTAAATAATGTGATCACTTTTTACGGGTGAAATATATATCTGAATTAAGGATTTAATAGATTTGCCTTAAGTAATGTGTTTTCTATTCATACTCATTCGTCGGTAATTTCAAATCTTAGAAATGGCCTGCTCACACTTCGAGCACTTCTAAGCCTGCAATATTATTGAGTGATTCTACATTTCGGCCATTAGTGAGATGAACGGACTGGATTCCTTTCACAATTATAAGCGAAACCTTATTGAATAGTGAATGATTTAAATTACAGATAGAGTTCAAATCTAATGGTTTCTCTCTATCTCTCTAGCATTTTCTCAAAAATTATTAAAAACAACTTAAGAAATACTAGGTTTAATAAATAAGGATCATTGCTTGTCGATAATAATTTGCGCAATTCTCACATAAAGATGCGTAAATAATGGCAGAAAAGATATAATTATGCTATAAAATCCACGATTTCAATCTTAATTAAAGAAGCTATCTTGAACTAGAATAATCATTCTCGTACTACAGAAAGACTTTTTACGGTCAAACTCGTTGACTCTGGGACGCTTGTTACGACCCATTTTATGGGAGTTTTTAGAGAATAACAAACACCAAAACAACTACGTCCCCTTCAGTAAAACCAGCCCTGTGAGGTGACAGCTGGAAATATCATGGGAGTGCCTTATTTCTAGTTTATTCTTATCCTTGTCAAATGAGGAAATTATCGATTCATCTCTCTGTCACCAGTTTTAAAAAATGGATTCCTATATCGATTTTCGAGGAACCTTACGGGTAACACGGTAGGGTCAGAGATGATTCGATAATCGTTCAACGCCAACGATTCGCCGCCTGTAACATTCATTTCTCTGTTTTCCGCTATTATCTCTCATTAATATTAAAAAATTGACGACGAAACAATATTTAGAGGTGTGATTATCGTGTTTGGCTCCCAAGAGTTCGAATCCTGCCGAGGGCATGGTCGTCTTTGCTATATAATTCACGTTATATATATATATATATATATATATATATATATATATATATATTGTAACGTATAGAAATGAGGAAACCACTTTGGGTTCGATAGAGTATTATTATTAAAATTCATGACATAACAAAATATTCTCTTTTCGTGGTTTATTTACGAAGGATTCGATTTTCTTTCTCCTTTGCTTGTTTTCTATCAAGGAGGAGAACTCGAATCGATTTCAGCCCCATTGAAATTTTTATCCCATGCATTCTTTGGCAGGAGCCATTATGTCTTAAGTTAATGAAAATTTCAGCTTGAGCTCCTCTGAAACAGTCAATTTTCCGTGCGCAACAAGCTGAAGGACGGTTATCGCAGGCAAAAGCAAAGCGCGTAGGAGAGGCGTCCTAGTGAGGGAGGGAGGAGTGAAGCAAAGGCTAACATCGTCCGTAATGCGGCAACGTCCGAAAAAGCCTTGAGTATTACAGAGGAAGGTCACAATAGTTTCATGGTGTTAAATGAATGAAACAAACGTTCTAAATTATGGCAAGTTGCCAGTTTTCTCATAGAATAACCTTACACGCAGAATACGCTTCGTTTGAAATATCTTCACTTAGCGCATTGCGCACTAATCAAATGAGGCGCAATATTTTCATTTTTTATGAACATTTTCAGCAAAAATTTTTATAGAGCGATATGTGATTTTCTGTGACCAGTGAAATCAAAGCAAATAAAATCTTATTGAATCCATTTCTCCTCAAAAGTTATTCGTGCTCAACAGCTTTCGTTAATATAGCAATACTTATTAATGTCGCTGTTAAGTAAAATTGATGGTCATACGTTTCAAAAACGTTTTGATTTTGTTTTATAAGAATTAAACGGACTGATCAAACAGATATTACCCTGAGTTTGTGTGTTAGCAGTTGTATAATGGCTTTCCATAGTCTTTTTATCAGAAAGTCATGGGATTATCAAAAAAATATACAACTACTACACCATGAAGCATCAAATGACGGGATTTGGTTCAAAAAATCTTAAATGCAAGAATAATCATTCCAGAAACTACTCTTAAAATCCCTTTTATATAATTTATGTCAGTATCTCATTTATTTTCAGTTAGTGAATTTAACTAAAAGCGCAAATGCAATGCAAATCACTACAAAATAAGAGGATATGATAATTACATGTCATATGGTATTTAAGAGAAATATATCAACTATGAACATGTTTAGTTTCACAAACACAAGAACCAATCAACTACGTATATCCATTTGTCATTTGAACAATATAAATACTCTAAGTACACAAAAACCTGCTTTATACAAACATTTCTCCAGATATCTTCATATTTCGTGTTATCCAAACGTATTAAATTATAAAAATCATTAATTACAAAAGTGGGTGTGATTCATGAACCGCATTTATTAATCGTGTTTTTTAATTAAATGCTTATGAAGTTATATTTTGCATGCATTTCTAATTTTCTCCATCCATGTGGAGCTGCTCCCATATAGCTTTCCTCGCATCCTGGCTCCTATTTTATATAAAATCCATCATCTCATGAGAATATTTACTAAACTTATCATTAATTATTACTAAATGAAAATTATTACCAAGACTACATGCGTATTTTATGATCAAACAAGTGAGATTTTTGCTTAAACAGGAAGTTTAGTTTATGCACTCAGTTTGCATTAACAATGCCTTTCCAATAGCTATAAGCAGGTTGGAAAAACTAGATGCGCATATATATTCAATATTTAATCAAAAATAAAATATGAAGCAGGAGTAATTACCTTAAATGGTCCTTACTACTTCGCATATAAAATAATACTGAACACCGCGTAATTTTGCAAGAAAGAGTTTGCTTACAACCGACAACACTCATAAAATCCTTTGGATCAGACTGAATGAGCAGGCAGGAGTCCAAGAGTGCCATTTGATGACATTTTGAGCAAGGTCCAAGTACCATAAAGAGGACTCATGGGAACCTGGTTTTAAGAATTTTATAAGTGAGTACTATTCGCTTTGTCTGATACAGCATAAAATTACAACGCTTTATAATAGAATTTATTGAACCAAGAGAAAATTTGTCTGGCCACTCACACTGCGTCATTATCAAAATAGTACGTGAAGTATGTATTTTTAAAATTAAAATTCTCCCAAAAACATCAAGAAAGCTCTGCTTTGAGAAATTACTTTAGTTCGATTTTATAAACAGGAATCTTAAAAAATTAAAATCTAAATAAATTGCCCGAAATATGTAATTACACATAAATTGAATATAAGGCAAAATTTATTGTCATGTTCGTCGTACCAGTTATTATTAACCATATGATATAAACAGGATTTTTCGACTAAACATTAAGAACATGTAAATTGATTAATGGACTTATATTAACATTTTACACTCTATAATCATTCTAATGTAAATCTAAAGGAAAACACGTCGGATATTTTGATTCAAAAATAAGAACAGAACGTACCGTAAGAATTATTTTACCTCGACCATAAAAAGTGATTTATTTTCCACAAGATATGCGCATAAGGTTATCAGGGTGGCGAGACGTAAGGTTCATTTCTGGAATATTTAGTAGCCATATAAATTTATATCGAGTTTAATGCATTCCTAATCAAATTTCCCATCTTGCAGTCGTCAACATTCCGAAATTCATTACCGAGGAATCCTTTTACAGTATTTTATGAATACGAAGGGCTTTCACACATTAATTTCAAATGAAACTATAAAAACAACATGCGTCGCAAACTCTTCGGCCATTAATTCTATGTTAGCTGTTAAATATTGGATAAAAGTGAAGTTTTCAAAATATACTCATAAAAATAATAAAAATTACATAAAGCTATTCATCAATGCATGGAAACATTTATAAAGTAACACTAAATCATCAAATACTACTGAATAATTTTTGAAGTTGATGTCTTTTCTAATGACTTAGGTTAATAAATTCTACTAGATTAATACAAAATTAACGGTGGTGGTAAATAAAGCCAAGCCCGCGAGATTCGGTCAAATCCACTACATAAAAATAATAAAATGACTTAACATCAATTATATCACGGTAATACCACTGAGAAATTCACAGAATCGAATTAACAGGAAGCGGTATACTGAGAAACTTCTCCCATAATCTCAGACCGTCCATTCAAATCGAAACACGGCGAAAAAAATCCATGTCCTTGCTCGTCCTTTGCGTGTCGTCTCACCACGCGGGTCATAGGTTAGGCATGATTTCCCTAATGGAATAGGAGGAACACACGAGGTGGTTGGACGTATCTGGGTGCGAGGGGGAGCTCATTTGGAACGTATAGGAATGGGAGGGCTGCGTGAAGGGAGGTGGGGGGGGGCGAGTTGCACTCACCAAATGGGAGCGGAGAGTTAACCAGCCCATGGCGGAAGAGGAGAACCCGGCGATGTCGGCCGGCGATCGACGGCGCTTTTGTTTTTTGCGATCGAGTGACGAGGCGGTCGAGATCCCGGATAGAAAGGGGGGACAAGATGATAAATATCGGCTGCGGGAACAAGGTTGAGTGGCGGGAGAGACCGTAAAGGGAGGTGCTTTGTACGGGACTATTCCAAAACGACCGCGAGGACGGGGAGGAATCTCGCACACACCCCTCCTGACGGAGATCGACTCTCCCGGACGTAACGCTTTACGAAGACTAGAGCGGGGAGAGAAGGAATGAGATAGAGCGTCGCAGAAGGGAGTCCGGGTTCGAATGTGGGTGGAGGCGGACGGGAGCCGTCTACGTGGGCATAGAGAGGCGGGGAAGCGGGAGGGAGATAAAGAGGGGAGGGGTCATGGAAGGGGGAGAGAGAGAGAAAAAAGAGAGGGCAGCCCAACGAGGAGGCACAGATGAGGGGAGAGAGAAAAACGGGAGAGAAAAGGTGCTATCGAAATGGCGTAGCGCCACAGAGAGGAGGGAAAAACCCCTCCGGATGTTTGGAAGGAGAAAAACAGAAAAACAAAACGCTATATAAATTAAGAGATTCTCGAAACGACGTAGGTAATACACGACAGGAGGAATAGTCCGTGACTATAAAAATATAGCGAAAACGATAAGGGCCTGAAAGAGAAAGAAAGAAAGATATATATATATATATATATATATATATATATATATATATATATATATATATATATATAGAGAGAGAGAGAGAGAAGAAAGGTAGGATATAAATATTGTTCAGGGTATGCGACGCATTCGGGTGTCGCCTTTTGGCGGTATGCGGAGTTGGGATGGGATTCTGGAATTTATTTCGAGACCAAAGGGTAAAAAAAAGATCCTCAGATAAAGACAGAGGGAGAGGAAGGGATATAAAGGGACGGATAGAAGGAATAAAAGAGGTTAAGTTTTGCGTGGGTGGAGAGGTATGGGACAGATTGAAGGGGTTGAGTAAGTAAAGAAAACCGGGAAAAATAGAGATGGGAAAGACGAAGAGATTTGAGATCGAAATGGGCGGAAGTGAGATCGATGAGTTGGCGGCGGGAGTAGACCAGGTGAGAGATAGGGAAAGGGAGAGAGAGAGGCAAGATAGCGGCGAAAGGGAGGATACAGAGAGCGGTCGAAGGGCAAATGCGAAATAAATATCCGAGCGATTCCGAGAGATTCGATCGTTCCCAGTTGTTTGGAGGAGGGAAGAGATATGTGTGCGGGAGGGAAGAAGCGTAAGGTTCGAGATGAAGGGAGTCAGAGAGAGAGGAGGAAACACAAACAATGACTCGCTTATAAGTGTAGCAGAGGTCGTATGTTGTGTCTCCCACTTGAACGGGAACGTTTTACGCGGATGGAGGAGGATTAGTCGGGCGGTGGTTGGGCTAAATGAGAGGTCGGAGCGGTATGCGGACGTCTCGTTGAAAGAGAAATAGAGAGAGGAGGTGGAGTGGTTATACAGCCGAGGGAGAACAGAGTGCGCGAGGTGGTGTGGAACGGGTATGCCGCGTATGGTTCTAAACACGAGTGCGCGAGAGACGTTAACTCCGTGCCGTGCAGGGCAAGACTGCCGTGTCTCCCTCTCTCGTCGGGGGAGGGCGGGAGAGAAGAGAGATTTTGCAAAAGCGAGAGACCCGAGCGGACACGATATAAGCCGAAGGGAGACGAATACTCTTTCGGGGTGGCGCGCACACAGCCCAGGCGGGGCGGAGGAGGGAGTCGTCCCGGGGGCCACTGCCCCGTTTTCGGAGAGAGGAGCAGAGGCGGACGGTGGCGGATGTAAGATGGAAGGTGCGTGCAGTGCCCCCCAAACGATAGAGCCATCCTCTCTACATCCCCCTAAAAAGTGCTTGAACGAGAGAGAGAGAGAGAAGTTGGCCCCCGGCGCCACGCCTATGCCGACGGGTTGGGGAGAGAAAGACGTGTCGGGGAGAAAGGGAATGTTTGTGTCCAAGGCGCGGTGGCGGCGTTCGGGGGGATAAATGAAAGCGGATGCGGTGTGGAGAGGGAGGGGGAGATGGATGCGGAGAGAGGGAGAGAAAGGGGGAAAGGGAGAGGAAAAGGGATGATTAAGGAGGGGAGAGAGGGAACGGAAGGAAGGGAAGGAGGTTGAGGAAAAAATCGGCCCGCGGAGGGAACGAGAGGGAGCGGAGGGGAAAGTAGGAAGAACATGGGAGAGGGATGAAGAGGGCGAGAAGATAGATGGAAGAACGCTTTATTAAAGAGGTCGGAATTACTTAGGCGCTACCTTCCCAATAAACTAGAATCGAAAACGGAAAAGTGATCTAGGCGGAATGAGGCGAGAGTTGAAGGGGCGGGAGCAAAATTAGCACGTTATTTCTGATTTGAATAAAAATCCATTGGGACTGAGTAAGATAGGAAAACATAAAAGACAACCAATTAAATCAAAACGAATTTAAATCCAACGTAAGAAATCCAAAATAGATCCGTCCATATCTATATGAAATATACCTTCATCAAGAAAAGGAGTCTAAAGGAGATATATTTTTTTGCCGTTCCCCGCAGTGAAATAATAATTAAATAAAAGTCATTTTTATTAAAGAGGTGAGCGTTTCATATCGCATAATTTTCTTTTCCTCCAAGGGTATATGAAGGCTTCCTCTAAGTGACGAGGACAATTCCATAGGACGACCAATTCATTCCGACAAAAGAACGATAATTATTAACGCTAAAAATTAATCGCCGGCTGTTGTATTAAGGATTCCCCAGGGATTTTGGTTGAAGGATGATGACGCGGATTAGGGATTTGGGAATTAAATGAGGTGGACGGCTGAGAGAGGCGGGATAATGAAAGAGGAAGAAGAAAAAGGGCGAGGTTTGGAAAAAGAAAGAAGAGAGAGTGATGGAGGTATTACTTAGTAGGGAATTTAAAAGAAGGTAAGGGAGACGCGCTTTAGCGAGCGGCGGGTGGAGTGGGAGAGAGAAAGACTTGGCTGTGAAAGCCAGTAATCTTTCGCCGAGGCGGGTAAGAAGGGGCGCGCAGGGTGGGAGTGGGAGAGAGGAAGGGGAGAGAGTGGAAGAGAGAAAAAAGGGAGAGAAACAATAGCGGCTGAGATGTGTGGAAGGAACGGAGGGAAGGGATGGTTGGATTGATAGAGGAAGGGAGGGAGCGTTGTCCTGCGGATGGATGGGGAGAAGCGAGAGGGGGAAAGGTAATGGAGTTGAGGAGAGGAAGAGGTTATGGAAGAGGGAAGGAGTCGAAAATGAAAGGAGGGGGAGGGTAAAGAGGGAAGGAGGCAGGGAGGAGACGGTTATGCAGGGGAGAAGCGGCGAAGTGGATAGAACACAAATTCGTGTCAAATGAATTCGAGAATTTGTGAAGCGATGGGGAAATTCGAGTGAAAAAATGTAAACAAGACAAATCGAGTGACGAGAGTATGATGCAACCATTATTTACTAAAAATCGACGGATCAGAAAACGTAAGCAAAATGGATGAATGGAGCAATTTAAAAAATGAAGCGCTTTCCGGAAAAAATACCGTCGATATTTTTTCGCGGGGAATATGTATAGAATATGAGATTTTTTCGTATCAAAACACAAGATTGCAAGACTTCTTTTTCTCCTCGCCTTAAAAACAGCAATAACACGCGCATGGATACGAAGGTGATGCTCGTCTCTTTTCCTTATTTTTTAAAATGGCGGGAAAACATGACACATTTACACATGTTAAATAAAAATACGCTTATGTTTGTATTTGGTCACGCACTATGTTATTATAGCATTGACCCTACACAACTACTTATAAACTTTGAAGATTTAACACACGAAATATGCCCTAGATAACCTCATTAGCGCACAGCTTAGCCCAAGCGCTCGAAAAAAAAAAACAAAAAATGCCAGACATACATAAGGGATTCCCATGCAAACACGAAACGCGATATAATTCAAACCCAAATTGATTCCAGGGCAGGCAAGAAATCAGGAAGAGGATTTACTTTGCAAGGGGCTCGTCAACTTAAAACGGACGGGATTCGTCTTGTTCCCGGAAGCACGCACAGCCGAGACTCCACGGATCGAATGGAGGCTCAAACGTGTGTGCGTTCTAGACCAATGACCTGCGTGGGAAATGTTAGTGCGGAATTTAACATACGCAGGCGTAGTAGTAATAGAGGTCGAAATAGGCGCAGCTCAGGCATCTTGGTTTTCCTGTACGCGGTGGAAATTTATCGACACGTTGATTGCTCGCCCGATTCGCTCACGTGGTACAAAAGCAGAAAGCGGTGCATCGACAGAGATCATCAGAGAGTTGAGATTTAACGTGGAAGAGCAACAGTTTCTGTCCAGACACGAACGAGACAGGAAATGAGAGGAAGGAGATAATGTGAAAGAGAGGAGTGGAAAAAGGAGACGGAAAGAGCAAAAATGGAGGCAAAGAAAAGAAGTGAAAGAAAGGAAGAGAAAATATACGATAAGAGAGATGAAGAGAGAATGAGGTAGAAAATATCGGGAAAGAAGAAGGATAAAAGAAGAATAGATAGAGAAAATGAAGGGTGATAAGATTAACCGATATAAATGGGAAGAACAAGATGGAAAAAGAGAGAAGAGGAAGTCGGAGACTGAAAGGTTAAGATGGGGATAAAAGCGAAAATTCAAAGAGAGATATGGGGAGATAGCTTGGTAGAAAGGGTGAAACAGGAGATCAGGAGAAGAAGGAGGAGAAAATGAGAGAATATAAGAAAAACAGAGAAAATATGGAGGGAGTGAGATGAATATATTGCAAGAGGAAAGGCTTCTTCCTTGTGCCTCCCTAGGGAGAATGATTGGCGATGCAATTTGTGCGGGGTAAAGGGTGGGGCTCGAGGGATGTAGCGCGTAAAGGAAAAAGGGAGAAGTAGGGGGAGGAGAAAGAGAGAGAACGCAGCACAATATCGCTAGGCAGCGGGAGAGAAGATGAAGTGGGAGAAAGGAAGGCGAGAGGAAACAGGAGAGAAAGTAGAGAGATAGGTGGAGAGAGACAGCAAGAGAAAGGGACGTGGAGACGGATAGAGAGAGAGAGAGATGGGGAGGTCAGAGGGACAGAAAGGTGGAAGTGAAGGCGACCGAGAGGTGGTTCGAATAGGGGAGGAGGCGGGAAGGGGAGGGGGAGAGAGGGGGTGGAGGAGTGGAGACGAGTTGGAGGTGGAGGATAAAAGGTGTATGCGGAGGTCGGGAAATGTTCGTTGCCATGGAGATGAGACCGTGGCGAGTAGAGCGAAGAGCGTGAGGGGAGTTATTATCCGCGGATTTCCCGTCCGCCATCACGGGAAGAGGCTCGCCCCGCCCCAAACCTCACCTCCCATCCACCCACCACCATCTCCTTTTTACCTTTCTTTCTACCACTCTTCCCTTACCCATCCACTTCGCCCCCATTGTGATTATAGATGGAAGTTTGAATGTGGAGGGGGGTTTAAAAAGAGGTAGGTAAAAACGGAGTGTTGGAAAATGGAGGAGAAACGTGACGTTATTTCTCTTTGGAATAAGAAGACTGAGCCAAGGGATTTGAAAGCTGAGAGGAAAGAGGTGAAAAGAGTTACGGAGATACAAAGGAGACTCGGATCTTGGCAAGGCGTGTCAGTGAGGAGGTAGTGTAAGAATGTGTACGGAGAGCATCGAGGTGGGGGAGAGACGGAAGGAAACGTTAAGTGGGATAGGTGGTTTACTGTGCGGACGAAGAGGTGTTATCTACAGGATGCCGCCTCCGCAACCATCGTTAAGTGGCTAATCACTGCCTCTGAAATTGGATGCGTGAGAGCAATCCGCAGGAATCAAAGCCGTCCAAAGGTCATAAAAACGCTCCAACACTCCTCTATTATCGTCCGTGTCCCCGTAGTTATTACGCGGGACGAGGTAATAGTAATATTTCACTCGCGCTCCAATTTCCACGGAACAAGCTCGAACTTCACTGATCAGATGGTATAAATTACACCGATAAAGTTTGGCTGAGATATACAAACTGTATTCCGTAAGTTGGACAGTTATTATTTCCGAGTGAATTAAAGCGGAATTTGCGGGAAACGCTACATTTTTAATCTTACACAGATACTTAAGATCAGAAAATCAATACTTAAATATATCGATAAAAATTGTTATTTAATTATTTATTTACATGAAAACAAATAAATTACCTTTTAAGCATGTCTAAGTCCACTTATTTTATGAAATACAAGATCGAATATTCGTGTCGCATCTCACATGCGTGGAAACACTATGATTAAATTAAAGAAGAAACGTAGCGGCGATGAAGCCGGATCAAATAATTTTACGTAAATAGCTTCACATTTTAAATTCAAATTTATTGGCGTAATTATTTTTATACAAAGTTATGAATACCAAAAATTGTTCTTGATAAGATAGTAGAGTATTTAAAACTCCATATTTTTCAACGGTTGATATCACAAGAATTTGAATGGAAGCTCTCGCATTATCTTTATTTGGGAGAGTATTTTATTGGAATTTTCGGTTAGTCTTGCATAACTGTTTCTTTTTTAGGAGATATTATTGTGAGCTTCTCGTTTTCGAATATTTTTTTCCTGCTTTCAAGCAGAGGTAGCAAGGGATTTTGAAATTAATGGACTCTTCCCAAAATTCTGTCACCTTATGATTGATCGCTATTCAGTTTCAAAGAGCTTTACTCTCCTCTTCTGCGTGAAAAGATCTTGGATCCTCCACTATGGTTAGCAGAAAATTCCTTGAGAAACCAATAATTTGCGATGACTACGGAGACTTCCGACAAGGTCATGCACCTCTTCAGATAAAAAAATTAGCAAACAATAATAATTACAAAATAAAGGCCTCAGCACTTTTTTATATCACAGTTGGTTATTATTTATGTGACCGATATTTTTAAAATGTGCGAGTACACAAATTCGTTTAAATGAATTATTTTCATACTAAAGTGCAAGTTGGGAGAGGAAAACGAATAATGTACTAGTGATTATTTCATAAAACAAACAAATGATAGTTAATTACATTTGGTAAATATTTATTTGTAATATAAATAAATGGTAAACACTAGGGACCACATTTTAGTTTACTTATCGCAGGGCCACATTAGCTTAATATGCGTTTTTTAAATTTATATTATTTTTAAGACTACCTATATGAAATTTAACATAATTTATGCATTTAAAATGTCTAATACCTATAGAAAAAATATAACTAAAAGTAGCGCACATGTTGGTACTAAAAACGAAGAAAAACACTACTTTCCTTGAAAAAAGTCTAGACACCCGAGTTTGAGACCGTATATCTTAAAAACTTCCACAAAGATTTTAATAGGGTGAAAAGTAGCGGTTAGAGAATTTATTTTTACGTGAATTGATGTACATTTTAAATTTTTAATCTATGTTTAAATATTTTATATTGGGCTGTATTTGAAGAAAAACACGGTTTTAGAACTGGAAATCCGATAAGACCAATTTGAATGTTTACATCTCAGAAATCCTACAATGTATCAACTTGCAATTTAAATAACACTTACCTAAAACTGTTAGAAATAAGTATCTGGAAGCGTATTTTATAACTGCAACATTAATGCTCTATTTAGTTACATTTCTGAAATTCGGCTATCTTCGTTAGTCCTGGGTTATTTTCAAAGTTAGAGGTACCGTTGTCACCGGACAAATGCCTATATTACTAATATGTAGAAAGTAACATCAGAAAATTACTCCCCAAAATGATACCGGTTTTTATTTCATCTTCATTCTCCCTCCGCCTTATAGCCACGTCTGGCGTAGTAAAACGGCGCGAGATAGGAGGAGAGAGCGCGCGCTGTTGCTCCCTCCTCCGCATTCATTGCACGCCCGATCATGTAAATGACTTACTAACATAGAAGACGTGGCAACAGCGCACGCTGAAATTGCTGTTTTCCTTATCTCTCCCGCCAGTTTTGCTAAGCCAGAGCTATAAGGCGGATGGAGAATGAAAATTAAATAAAAATCGGTATCATTTTGGGGAGTAATTTTCTGATGTTACTTTCTACATATTAGTAATATAGGCATTTGTCCGGTGACAACGGTACCTCTAACTTTGAAAATAACCCAGGACTAACGAAGATAGCCGAATTTCAGAAATGTAACTAAATAGAGCATTAATTTTGCAGTTATAAAATGCGCTTCCAGATACTTATTTCTAACAGTTTTAGGTAAGTGCTATTTAAATTACAAGTTGATACATTGTAGGGTTTCTGAGATGTAAACATTCAAATTGGTCTTATCGGATTTCCAGGTCTAAAACCGTGTTTTCTTCTAATACAGCCTAATATAAAATATTTAAACATAGACTAAAAATTTAAAATGTACATCAATTAACGTAGAAATAAATTCTCTAACCGCTACTTTTCACCCCATTAAAACTGTTGGGGTTGTTTTCGATATATACGGTCTCAAACTCGGGTGTCTAGACTTTTTACAAGGACAGTAAGACTGACATGCGATGAGTATTTGCTAACCATAAAAAAACCCATAATAGAATCTCTAATAAGCACCTCCCACATCCTAGTCAATACTCAAGCTTTTCGTATATTGAATGGATTTTTAAAATTAGCAACTCTGTTTGATTATTTAAGTATGTTATCTCAACCAAATGACTGAAAATAATTTTCTATGAGATAATTACCGGCGAAGTTTTGTATATTCCTTTTTATATGTGGCCAAGGGCCGCATCGATTCTTCTCGGTGGCCTATTGAGTCCTGCATACATTATGTAGAGGAATGTAGAATTTGCACTAATTATTTCATTAGCTATCGCAGTCCAAACTCAAACGGGCTCTTGTCCTTTAATCGATAGATAAAAACTCAAGGATGTATTTTACATTTTATTATGAAACATTTTCCACACTCATTTTTTAGACACAATCGCAATGCAGATTCAAGATTATCTGCATCTAAACGTGGCACCGCAATTTAAAATAGAACTATTATAGCGTGCTGTCTACATCTAAGAGGTAATCCGCGTTGGTCATTCCTTAGCCAAAATTCGAAAAGCCGCTGCGGTCTGAAATGGCCGAGGAAGAAAAGGGCGCAAGATTATTCGGATCTATTTCCTCTAAAGGGTTTCTCCCCCCTCTACAGGAAAAGTAGGTTGAGAGGGAGCGAAGGAAGGGCGGGGTAGGAAGGGTAAGTTTAGGGGAGAGGGCGAGGGGAGGAGAGAGTCGGAGGAGATTGGCCGGACGCCACGAGGAGTGAACCATTTACGGGGGGCGGGAGGCAATGTTTGGGCGAGCAAAGGTTGGAAATGGGAAGAACGAAATCGGATCCGTTGGTAGCAGTGAAAGGAGTGAGCGAGAGGAAAAGAGAGGGATGGAGGAAAAAGGGGAAACATTTGGGGCATTTTGACTCGAAATGGCATGGAAAAAATATCACCGGGCCATATAAAAACCATTTTCGGCGAAAAAAAATAATCTCAAATAATGAATAATTATGTCAAAGACTAAAACAATTACACTAACACGAGATTAAATCCAAAAAATATAGGTTTATGATGTTTAAGAACCTTTTTATAGTTATTAGAGAGAGAATTCGAAATAAGGAAGCAATACAAATAAATAACCTGGTTGAAAATTGTAATAGACTTTCTAATCATTAAGAAACTAGTATAACCAATTACTAATTTGTTGAAGTAAATAATATAAAAAATTCACACAGAAATGTGCGTAAATGTACAGACTTACTAATAGCTTAAAATGTTAATCATGCTTGCACTAAAAAAGAAAATTTTCAATATAAAATTAACATTGTTGAATTTTCTCACAAAATATTAGTATCGGATAAAATAGAAACTGCGGTAGCGAAAGATATCTACAAGCAGTCCATTTAATTGGCATTCGCCTCAGTCAGTCTTGCGCAAATATTTTCCTTAACACACAACGTATCCCAAATCGTTGTATATAATATTTAAGTGTCTCTCAGGGATCGTGATAAACCAAACTCATCTGTAGGTCTAAGCTCGATTCCAAATAATTGTCGTCACTCGCAGTTACGAATGAGACAGGATCAGTGACGGAAACGAGAAAACGTAGGAGCGAGGAAAATGCAGGGAGATGGCGAGAGAGAAGAATGATTTTCAGGGATTATTTATATGGAAAAAGAGGATAGGAACAGACGAAGAGGATGAGGGAAGAGTGAGTAATGGAGTGGGTGGCAAATATGTAGAGATAAGAGAGAGCAAGGAGAGAGTGAGAGACAGGGAGGTGTTGGAGTGTAATGGGAGGAATATGAGGTAGGATGAAAGGAGGGGAAAGGAGGAAGAGAGAGGAAGGGAGGGGAAGGGAGGGGAGTGAAATGAAGGTAGGATGAACAGAACTGAACAAACAATACGACTCGGAATTCTATGCCTTGCGAAGTCAAAAACGAATATCTCTCTCTCTTCTCCACATAAAGAGCCTCGTACCGGATATTTTTAATCCTCTCCGACCAGGGAGCGTAAAAAATTAACAAATCATTTCCCTTTCGTCCTCAAATTCTGCGTCTTTCAGAAACTCAAAAGTCGTTTTTCACTCCCGTGAAACTGCGTTTCGTAAGTTTTAAACTAAACTATATCAAAAAAGAAACTTTAACGCAAAAAATTAAGTTATATATCTTAGTAAAATTTCCACCAAATAAGTAATATTTATTGATGTTAATTTTATGCATGCACCCTTTTTTGACCTGTAATTATTTTAGAATTTAAAATAATAAATAAAGTTTATCGATTATTGAAGCAAAGAGGTTTTTTCTAGGTTACCGATACGTTTCTTAAAATGAGTAGACCGTAAAGGTGTTATTTACGCAGATTTTTTCCCTAATCGTATATATTCAAAGAACGCATGTAATTTTAAAAAGTGCTTTTAAGTACTAACCGTAATTAAATTTACTCGTCACATCTTTAAGGTTATGCATAAAAACGCTAAAATATCATAGTGCACTCCAAAACTTCATCCGTGAAAATGCTAAAACGCCATCCCCAATACTTATTAAATGTCTTCTACACTAATGGTACCTTGCTCTTAGCTAAGTTTACTTTCTAAAAGAAATTAGCTTCAGCAATGATATTGAGCACTCTGGAGAGACGTACGTGCAAGGGATACGTGAAAGCCGTTTATGTCGAGTTGAACGAATACCCTTAGGCTGATATGGTAGATGTACATACTTCTTTTTATCCTAACGCGAGTCACATCCAGCATTGAAAAGGAAACTTAAAGCTCACACGCACGGAGAAACATATGGAGGTGGATGACGAAAAATGTGAGAGAGGAGAGAGGCCGTTAAGCTTGAGAGACGGGAGGCGGCAATTCAGCGGATTAAGCTGAATAATTTATTCAAAACGAGGTTGGCTCTAGGAGCTCTATCTCTCGGAGTGCGCGATTTACCCGCGAATAGTGGAAACGCGATCCCTGTGGTAGAATAGGAGGCGGAGGAATCGAGGGAAGTTCGAGTGGAAGCAATGAGTAGGAATGGACGGGATAAGGGTGCATTGACATGCGTATTTCATAGAGAACGGAATAAAAAGTACGAACGGGATAGAAACTTACGGGATAGAAACTTGCGGGAGAAAAAGGGTGAAGGTGATGAAGAGGGAAAGTGGGAGGAAATGAAAAAGGAACGCGGGAGGAACAGATGATGAACTAGAAGGGAACAGGAAGGAGAGGGAGATAACAGAGAAGCAGGAGGTGACAAGGGAGTGGGGGTACGAGGGTTTTTTGTTTGGTTTTTACGAGTTAAAAGGGGTAGAGGTACAAGAAAAGGGCGGAGTGAGTGTGTAGGAGCGATGGAATTAGGAGATAGAGAAGGGTGGATGGAAAAGTGGGTGGTGATGTTGAATGAGGGGCGTTGTTGAAGAAAGGGTAGAGAGAGCGAAAGAAGTGGTAGGATGGAACGAGGGAGGGACGTAGAGAGAGGGTGGAGTTAATTTTGGTTTTGAATCGCTTTTATATTTGAGTCTTGCCTCGTAGTGGATCGTTGTTTGAATGGTTGTTGAGGATCCTATCCTGAGGATAGTTAAGTAGGTTAAGAGAAATTAGTGTGGGTGTGTATTTTTGGCTAATCAACCTCTTGGATTGTTGTAGCCGTAACTCTTTCCACACCAAACACAATCACAAGAGAGGAGGGAAACCCGGTTCCGGCATTAGCCTACTCTTAACTAATAGCACCAAAGTGGCCAACGGTTTGTCGTCTCTTCCAAAGGACGAAACATTGACTTTGCGCGATCTCCTCAAATCATACAAACAAGGGGCCGGGCACCCATGGAAAAAATCCTACTTTCGCAGGATTCGTTCCCACTGCCACTTCAAGCAGCAGACGAGTAGCAGATAGCGTCCTAATCACTACACCACCGGTTACAAAATTGAAGGGGGTGATGGTACATAGGTTATCCGTATAATATTAAAATACGTTCTGGATACATAAGCTTGAGAAAGTGGCATAAAATATCTGTAAATCCTTGATATTTGGCCATGGAGAATAATGGAGAAAATAACTGGACGGATCAAGTAAAGCTAAGAAAGTGTCAAGAGAGATATGAGAGGAGATATCGATAATTCAAATGATTAGAAAGAAGAAGACGATTTGGGTCGGGAATTTCATAAGAAGACATTCAATGATTAAAGACACGATTGCTGGAAAACTTGTGGGCAAAAGAGAAAGCAGATTTTAAATTGATATACTGCTTGTAAGGGAAAGAGAGTTGATAAGAATGGAGGAAGATTGCGGAGAATAGTATAACGAGGAGAACTCGGTTAAACATATAATCACAGTCCTACTTATGAGTTATGCTGTCATTAATTGTTAAGTTTGAAAGATTCCGATTTTTCTCAATGTTATATTTCTAAGATTTGGCCTCATGATAAAAATAGCTGAAAGTACCGAGTCAAAAATAAACTGTTATATCTTGTTTTATCTATCACTGTAAAAGCTATGATATTAAATATATATTAAAATATTTCAGAAAAAAACATTTGAAGCTTTTATGTGAAATTTTTATCCCGTGAAAATGCTCCAGTGTATCTACTGCAGATAATTTCTTAATGACCGAGTAATTTATTTAAACTATAAAAATAAAAGTAGGCGTTTTTCACTAATATTCTTCAGCAATAAGTAAAAAAATTAATTTAATAAAAATTATTCTTTATGCAAATATCATTAAGTATTTCTTCTAATTTTTTACTTTCTATGACTAGAAGTAGGCATCAACAAAAGGATATCATGTTTAAAAAACTCCACACCTAATATAGTGAAAAACCAAATGTAAAGATTTAAAACAAAGGAAGACTGTATTATTTTCCTTCTTCAGAGGGCAATACCTCATTGTTCGGTGAACCGAAGAAATAGCTCTGAGGAGGAAGAAACCAATCTGAGATAATCTACGTGAAGTCCCTTCTTAGTAGAGATACCTGACAACTCCATTAGTTTGTTCTATCTTATCCGGAGCGACGGAGGAATTACATAAATTAAGCTCTTCTTCTGGCTGTTGAACAAAGAAAAGTAATTCAAATATTTTATTTTATCGTCAGCCTCATGTGCCTTTTGGTGTATGGGAGCAATGACCTGGACCTCACAGTTTGGTGCTCTAAAAATCTGCCATAAGGCTTAATATACCTCAAACGAGAATTTTAAAGGGGTTACCGCCTACTGTGTCTACATAAACCAAATTTTATATAACCTTAAAGACATTTTGAAGGTATAGCCTAATTTAGCCTAACCTAACAGAGTATACGGTTATCATGATTGCACGTATTCTGTAATATTATTGCTTTTCTTTAAAAGTAGAAAATACGTAATAAGATACTAGTGTATTTGCCAGTCAAATATGAAGGGTATGCGTGGATTAAGTATTAAATTTAAGGCACTTCCCCTTCTTCTTCTTTCCCACCCTCCTCCTTCCCATTCTCCCTCTCTCTCCCCCTCTCTCCTCTAGAAAAATAGACTTCCTAATCTCAATTTCGCTCTAATAAAGAATATTATCTATCTATCACTCCTCCTCTCCCTCCTTCTCTGTCTTCCTCTCTCTCTCCCTTTATCTCTCTCTTCCTCACTCTCTCTCATATAGCTTAAGGATTAAGATGACAACACAATCTTGAGGTTTAACAATGACACGGTCGACAAGGCAACATGTCGCTAAAAATCTAAATTTTGCCAATAAATATGATTTAAACGTAGAACTTGAGCAATTTTTATCGTAGGCAAAATGTGACGATAAGAATAAGAAACGTAATTTACTTTTCTTTAAAACGGTTTTGGTCCAAAGATCGTAGATCAATTCTTTCTAATTTTAATTTATAAAACAGTAAAAGCCTGTAAGTCCACAAATCAATTTTTATGTGTTATCTTATGCGAAATAGAAATTATCTACTGGATTTGGACCCGGGTCTTTTTATGGGATTTTGTTTCGTAAATGACTTTTACTATAAGAGACTAAGAGACAAACATTTCTACCCAATTTCAATCTTCTACGGACTCGGTACTCGGAAAGTCTGTTAAAAATAACATTACAGTCAGTCATAAATGAAGTTGTTGCAGACGGAGTAAGAGAAATATATAGATAGATGTATTCGTAAATAAATAAATTACAATTTGAAGAAATATCTGAGGGGAAAGAGAAATTGCTCAGCAGTTAGTTGAAATGTATGGGAGAGAAATAGCAACAAGGTGAAAGAGAATATATCGTATGGTGTTGGAAAAAGCAAACACAGTAAATTAATATTGCTACTAAAAATTGAATTTATAGTACATAAGGTAACTAAAATTTTAAAGCTATTAGTAATAGCTAGTTTACGTGAATCAAGTAGCAGCATTAAAACCAGCCATTACATGTTAAGAGACCATACGGTAGCGATGGCTATCTCATATAATAAAATCCTTTCTCTGTATGTCTGCAATGTGTCACGCTTGAAAGCGCTTTCATTGGCTTACTGCAAGCTAATCAGAGACGCTCAACTGCAGCACCGTTTCTAAGGCGTGGAAGAAATGCAAACTAACAAAACCACTAATAATTGAGTTTGCTTTATGTTTCGTTTACTTTGACGACGAAGTCTGGTTTAAAGAATCAGTTAAGTTAGGGAAATAACATTTATTATATCCAAGTAGTTAAAACTCAATATGTTTATTATTCACACTGTTGAGAATAATTTGTTTTATTGAATAAATGTGAAGATAATATTTGTGTTGTATTGAAATACGTAAAATTACATTTGTTATTTACTGATTTCTTGCTGAAAATTGGAATAATAGAATAAATTTCATGATATAATTCTAAGTTATTTGCCGCATTCAATATGATATTTTTCCAAAATAATGTGAAATTAGGTGCTTCTTAAAATGTATTTAATGATATAGTTAATTGATTAGCGAAATAAAAATTTAAAATCATGATCTTTTCTGAAGGAAAATTTTTGTTTTGTTTTTAGTAGCTTTAAAATGTGAAACTTGGTGAAATTAATTCCTTTGCATTGGTGTACCTTCAAAAATATAAATATATCTTAGTTATTTACAGTATCGACATTTTTCTGCTTGTCTTTATCAAGAGATTTCCATCATGCTTGGAAAATAGTTTAGTGCTTGTAGTTTTTCCATAATTTGACAAGTAAAGATCAAAAAAGAAAAGTAAAGGATGATTAAAAGTAATACAGTGTTAGAAATAGAACTTAAATATTAGAGTTGATTTTTGGTAAGTAAGGTAAGTTTTTTAAATTGGTTTATTTAACACAAAAATCCCCTATTTTTAAACTTTCTACATGATATGGAGAACTTAGAAGAAAGTGCAAATGAACGACGAAGACTAATGACGAGAGGAAGAACTAGACAATATTGTGCAATGCGGGAGAAGACAGAAAGCAAGAGAGAGCGAAAATAGGAGAGGGAGAGGAGGAAGAGTAGGGAGAGATTGACTGATTGATTGATTTGGTCTTTATTTGGGGCGATATTGATACTTCCACCTAAGGGAGAGGGAGGGGGAAGAATTGGGAGAAGGGGAGGGAGGATGGGGCGAGAAATGGAGGAGAATGGGAGGAGGAATGGGAAGTACCTTAATTTTAATACTTGACCTGCACATACCCGTCATATTTGATGGACAATTACACTAGTGTAATTCCAATTAATAAAACTGAGGTAAAAAGAACTTGGAACAATAACCATAGGCTGTTGTAGATAGAACATTAATAACAGCAACATTTTCATTACAAAAATTTGATATTATAATATTCTGTCACATAATATGAATCATTATTCGACAACGATTCAAAACTTTTGGACTATTAAATCGTAATAAAAAATTCAAATTGTGATAATATATTCACCCCAATATTATTATATTATTATTATACAACAGGAGTACTTCATGTTTTAAAAAGTTAGCAGCGATGGAAAGAGCATAAAGCTATAAGAACATGACGGAAAATTTTAATGCACACATGAAAATTGAGATTGATCCATCCAAAACATGAATCATTATCAACTGTAAAAATTAAGATTACAAGAGAAAAGTACCTGGGACGATTTATATAAGATTCTAATTATTATTTAATCGCCTTTTGCGCCTTACCTTTCATTATTAATACATGTTAACGGAGAATTCCATGGTAAATCATTTTGCTCAAACATGATGAATGGAGATTCAAAATTTTAGTCTCTTTTCACGTCAATAGTGCATCTTCGAGTGAACATTGGGAATACTTTGCTAGAACAAGAGTATGTAACTTTATGGCGATTGTGCACTACCCGAGGATCATAATACTGAAAATCCTTTTAGCCGTTGCCAAATTTGGAACATTTTTATCTCAATATATCAGCCCTGTAAGAAGCAACAGTTTTCCTGCATGAGATGGTTGAGTGGTTTAGTTCATTAACAGACGCCCCGAAATATAAAGCCTAGAGACCGGGATCATCATTCACATGAGAGAGAAGAGAAGGGACCAGTTAACCCGCTACACAAGCGCGCAGCTCCAATCCACTCCTACGATGCGTTAGTTGCTATGCCGCCATGTTCCGTGATGCTGTGCGAGAAGCGCGGGAAGAGAGGCAAATGAAGAGGTTGCAAGTGGTGTAGGGAGGGAGAGAGAGAGAGAGAATGGCGGGAGTAAAGGCGGTGAAGAATGGGGCGCGTGGCGGAGGCAAGGGTTATGCGCCCGCTCGCACCACTCTATAGGTCATAGGTCACGGCCGAGACTCTCCCTCCTGCGCCCCACTGTCATAGAGATGGGTGCACTCCAAAGGCTATTGCTGGGGATCGGATGACTTTCGAGTGCTCCCGGGAAATTCTCGCGCAACGACAAGAACGCACACGGGGAGGGAGAGGCGGGGGAGTTTGGAGTAGGGATTGCAATACCGGTAAACCGGTTTGCCGGTTTATCGGCAAATGGCGCTAAATCCTCTACTAAATTTACCGGTAATTCAGTATTTCCTACCGGTAATTCGGTAAAAGAATAACGTATTTAATGTATGTTTTAATAATTTCACCTGTTAATTATCTTTGTAAAATATATTTTTAAATAGATCTAAACATCTAAATAATAATTAATTATGTTTAATAAATAGAATAGATATTAAAATTGATTAGGCACACTTGAACATCTTTAAATAAAATATTTAAAAAATCATTACACGTCTTACTTTTATCAATACGAACAAAAATTTATTAACACACCTTATTTATTTAGAACTATTTTATTTTTAACCTGCTGTATTTTAACAGATAGTAATTAAATAGAAGAATAAAAATAATATTTCCTTTTTAAACAAATCTCGCAGCACATTGGTTCACACGCGCTACAGTACCTTTATGATCTCACGAAATCGAATAATGAAGATTGCGGAATTTTTAACAAAACCAGCAAATTCACAATAACGAAGATAATCGTGGAGCTAGTTGAGCCCGTTTATAATAAAAAAGAAACGGATAATACAATTAAGCCAACTGAAGTCCGATTCCGAGAATGTTACAACTTCAGTTCCTTCGACATCGGCTGCGTTGTCGATGAAGGAAAAACTTCAATTGGCAATAAAGGAAAAACTAATGTAGCCTATGAAGATCTAACTCAAAAACAAAAAAAAACACGAAAGACCTAACACATGTTGTGAGAAAGGAAATGACGTATTTTCAAGAAGAAAAATTGAGATGAAAATATTTTTAAATGGCTTTCGATTCAGAAAGAGCGTTCTCTACGGCAGGGTTGATATGCACAAAAATCAGGTCGCAGTTAGGAGACCAAAGTCTGGATAAATTGTTTTCTGCAAGCCTATTTTAACAACCAAAGAGACAACAAATAAAAAAGAATCTGCGGCAATACTTTTGTTTTAAAATTAAATTTTAGGGTTTATTTCATGTTTATAATCATAGGTTTGTTTACGATTTTTGCTTAAAGTTTATGTTGTGTTTTCCCTAATTACTAGTCTTTAGAGTTTACTTCATGTTTATTTAATCAAAGGTATACTTACAGTTTTTGTTTAAAGTTTATATTGTTTTCCTTCAAGTAGGTACTTATCTTCAGTTTATTTTTTAATGTTCATTTAATCAAAGGTTTATTTACGATTTTGTCTCAAGTTTTTGTTGTTTTTCCTCAAAGTATTTACCTTGAAATATTTTTGATATTTTTTTATATTTATCGTTTTATTTTAAAATTTATCATTTTTTGAAAATGTCGAAAGTTACCGATAAATTACCGGTAAACCGGTATTTATGAAAACATTTATCGAATTACCGATAATTGAAAAAGTCGGTAAATTTGCAATCCCTAGTTGGGAGTGCCGAGAGGGGGAACCGCGGCGCGGAGGTCGCGAGGTCCCAGACCCGCTGAGGTTTGCTCGATTCGCCGTCGTCGTGTGTCTACCAGATTCGATTCCGATAAACGGCGGATAGCCTTACAAAATTCGCTCCTTAGTAAAAGGTGTTCTTCACTCTACTCGAAACGAGCGTAGATTATGTAACCTGCCTTGATGTTGTAGCTAACGGGAAGAAGAGTCTCATCGTTACCAAATTTTGAAGTACAACTTGACTACCAAAGCTGAGAGCGTATTCATGTTTTTTCTCCTCGAATTTGAGGATGCGATTAACATTACAGAAGCGTTTAAATTATTCTAATGTGCGCTTCCGCCTGTTTTATATATTAAGAGGATAATATAGGCTCATTTTAAAAAATTCTATACAAAATACAGTTTACGAAAATTTATACGCTTGAAGAATAAGTTTCGCATATATACATAATTATTCAGCCGTATAGACGGTCCTGGTTCCGACTTTTTACTTCGGGATCGTCCAACTATAAATTCGAAAAGGATTTTCCATACTGCATGAAGTCACGTGTTGATTTTGCAAGTATTGATCACCATTTTGAGCTTTTTTTATTATGTGCCATTTCGTACCGCATAATGCTTAGTGGTTGGAAAATTATTTGGACAACAAACTTTTTGCAGGAGAAGGGTTTCAGTTTTCCGCATATTAATTCGTTTTTTATATACAGTTCAAAATTCAAGAACTGACAACTTTGGGACTTAGACGTTACCGGATTATGAATTGTTTCGGTCTCTGAACTTGATAAATATGTACATACGAAGGGTGATCTGAAATGAACAGAACTGAATTTTTATCTACAGAATCGGGTCAGATACAGGCACACTTCTCTTAATGAAGTAAATTCGTTCCTGGCATCCGCTTCGTTGCCAGAGTGGATGAGGATATATTTCAGTACTTTGTAATACTGTACAAGATGCATTTTACTAATTAATATAATAATAAAAGAGCATTTAAGTAGAGCATTTATTGAGAATATTTTCTGCGTATGGAACATCCTTACACACATGTGGTGATTGAGGTTGGAGAAAGTGGACTGGCGCAAGTGACAGGCCTTATAAAGTGAGCTCAAAAAATAATACACACGAATTCCTGCAATTAAAGCATAGCTTATTTACCAAGAAATATAGAAAAAATTAAAATATGAGGACTGACTTCCTTATAAAGGAGCTTCGTTGTCAGAGCCTTCTTTAATCGAGGTATGCCTGTAGTTGTTTACTGAAAGTCATAACACGTTAGTACATATCTCATGCATTATTAGCTCATTAGACGTGTTACATATCGTTGTCAGTTGCTAACCAACGTTCATACAGAAGTGTTGATTCATACAACTATCATTGATTAACGAATAACAGTAAGATATTCAACAGTGTTTTGTGCACCTCCGGCAAAACTGGTACAGAAATGTTTAAAATGTTCAAAAGTGCATTCAACAGGGACTTTTTGTCAACATGATGAGCCTCTGCAGTGGTCGAAGTTACACTAACTTTCTCCTACAACATATAATACCAAACGGCCAATGCTCCCTTAATTGTATGCCACCCATATTACACTAGTTGCCCCTGAAAAGTATAGCACCCAACTTATACCAAATTCTCCATGAATTGTATGCCACCCATATCACACTAGTTACTCCTGAAACGTATACCACCAAACTTACATTAAATATCCTCATAATTGCATGCCACCATATTGCACTAGTTTTCCCTAAAAATAATAGCAATACACAAATCCCCCAAAAATTTATGCCACCCATTATTCTCGGTTGCCCCAACAATGTATACCACCAAACTTACTTCATAAATCTCTGTCACCCAACTTACGCTCGGATGCCTCTGAATCATATCACAATGCATACACCGGCGGCCTTTGCAATCTTTGCCACCCAACCTACTATGTAGAATACGTACCCACATGTTACACCCATTTTTAAGAATTCTTTGATATACAATGTATTTAGACCAAGTTTTTATTTGTGACGAGTCGTGGTTTTATCATTAAAACTTTTGCTGTTGATCCAAATTTACAGATGGAATCACTCAGGGAGTCCAAGACCTTAGAAGGCAAAGGTTAGACAAAGTGCCGCAAAAGTCATGCATCTTGTTTTCTTTTGCCAAATTGGGGTTATTTATGGCCACTGTGTACCAAGAGGCCAAAGAGTATTATGCCAATGTGCTGAGAGTCCCGCTATCAGTATAGTTCATAAAAAACGATCCCATCTTATTAAACACGGTTGGATCTAGCGCTACATTAATCCACCGTCGCATCGCTCTTAAGATTTTCCATGAACTATCGACACCATGACTCACCCACCATATTTATCAGAACTAGACCTGCAAATTATCCTCTTGCCGGAAGTAAAAAAATGGAGTTCACTTCTTTGAGTCTGAAAATGAGCTAAACAATGCTGTTACAGGCCTACACAATATCAAACAATGGTGTCTCACCTGTCTGACAAATGGAAAATAAGAAATAAATAAAATACAATAGCATTGCCATTTAGGAAAAATGCATATCATTATATATCGACGACTCTTACAGAGGAGGATATAACATATAGGAGGATACTAATGTCCAGCCTAAACTACAAGTGCTAGAGAGCTGAAAGTTTCAGTTTTTGTAGATATAATAAATAAATCTACAGATAAAATGAGACTTTTTATCTAAGTGACATGAGTTCGACTCCAGAAATTCCGAAAGTTGCGTTTTTCCCATAAGAAAAGCATTGCGCCATTTTTGTAAATTAATTATGGGCACTTGCCGGTAAGCTAAAAAGATGAAATTTTCAGTGTTGCTAGAAGGCTACAATATCTATTAGAAATTATTGTCACTTTTGCTTACAGTGACTTGGGTTCGACTCCCGAGACCCCGGAATATCTCCCATAAGTTAGCATGGGAAAAGGTTTTCCCAGTGTGTAGACCAATCTAATAGGTTTAGGAAGCTGAAACTTTTCAGGTTTATAGAAAATTTGTCATAACCAATTATAAGAGTCGAAATTTTTAAAATTGTAAATTTTAGGGGTTGTTTTAACCCCATTCGAACATTAAATTTTAATAATTTTTTATGTACTACGGGATGAGCTAGGAAGCTGCAATTTTCAAATTATTTACAGAACAGTGCATTTGCACAAATAAACATTTCAATCTCTCCATATATATATATTGCGGCAACCGTTAAAAATGTTTAAATTTTAAACATATTGAAAAATATTATTTTACTTCTAGAAGTACTACAACTTTAAAATTTGGCTGAAATGTGTGGCATTAGTACCCCATAATGGAGAAAGTGTAAAATGTTTAAAATTGCAACATTTGGGGATTGTTTTAAACTATTAATTTTACGTGGGAAAAACGAAAATCGCGACGGAGGTGAAATCTTTAGAATTAATAGAATATTTGTAATGATGAAATATCTGTCTGAAAAATTAATGTTTTTTCAAGGTGAGATGAAATGCCTGCAGTATGCAAGCACCTTCTACTATTCATTATATATCGACGTTTCTTACAGAGGAGGAGGAGATAACATATAACATATAGGAGGATACTAATGTTTAGGCACTTTCAGATGAGCTGAAGGTTCGAAATTTTTTTCATAGGTAGTATTTTGTGCAAAACTGACGAGAAAAAAAGAAAATATTGAAAAAGTACAACAATGCGGCCGCTAAAAATGCGCAATTGTTTAAACAAATTTTCAAGTTTTATGTATTTTTGTATATGCCACGGAGCAGAAATTCTATTTAGAGGCAGAATTTGTAAAAAAAGACGAAACAAAGATCATACAAATTTTGATATTTTAATTTGTTTGGCAGTTAAAAATTCCTAAAGTTTAAACAAATAGGTAGATGTTTAGACACTACGCCGAGAGTTAGGAAACTGAAACTTTTAAATTATTTAGAGGTTTATTTGTGTAACCGATTTTATATTTTAATTTAACCATATAAATGTTATTTTGGCCGTTAAAAATTATTAAAATTTTAACAATTAGATAAATGCTATTTTACTTCTAATTGTACTATAAACTTAAAATTTGGAAAAAATGTGTGGCATTACTAACTCAATGTCAGAAAAGTTTAATATCTTGAAAATTGCAAAAATTAGTGATTGTTTACTTCCATTATTGTTCCATAATGAAAAAACGAAAACCCGTCCAGAGGAGAAATCTTTTGAATTAAAGAAATATTTCCCATGATGAAATACCTCTCTGAAAAATTAATGTTTTCTGAAGGTGAGATGATATACTTGCAGTATGCAAGCACCTTCTACTAGTGTGTGTGTGTGTATATATATTGTGACGAAACGAAATTCGCAATGTTCAAAAACACCGCCGAAGTAGAAAGGTTCCCCGACCCCCCTCTAGTGGGACCAGAGCAATGTGTGGCATTGAGACGCCACCTATTTTAACATGATTTCCGAGTACTAAGGGGGACCTATAAAAGGCGTGACCGGAAAGAAAAATTGCCCTTTTGCCACGGCACCGTTCGCCGGCTATTAGTCCATTAAAACTCGGCAATCGCTAACGGAGTCAGATAGCGTTAGACGGTTATTTGCCATTGTACTTACTAAGAATTGTTCATTGAACTTTCTAAACTTGTTCATTAAATTGGCCTTTTGCCATCGCAGTTGCTTATTTGCCATTGTATTTGGTCATTTGCCCATTGCATGTGCTCATTCGCTCATTGGATGTGTTTTTTTGCTTTTGTGTTATTTTTCTCTTTGTTTTTTTCTGCATTTTGTGTAATGCTTTTTGCTTGTCTCTTATGCAAGAGAATCATGTTTTTTTGATGTACAGTCCTATTTGTTTAGTAAATTCTTTTTTGTTTCGTGAATTTAAGTTTAACCCGAGGTTATCTTTCCCACCCAAGCGCTTTCAGAAGTATTAAGCTATATGTTCTCAGTAAGAGTACCATACGTCCTATTTTCCCAAAAACCCACCATAGTCCGCACGCGACGGGTTGTGTTTAGAAGAGTCCTTTTTGACCTGCGGGTCATCAAGAAGTCTCGAGTCCACCTCCATACGATACTTTCAAAAATTAAGAAAGGGAAAAGTAAGAGAGGGGAGATCGTGATAATATATACATATATATATATATATATATATATATATATATATATATATATATATATAAAGTTCATAAAATGCTATGTATGGAATATAGCTTTGTATGGTGCAGAAACATGGACGCTAAGGAAAAATTACATCAAATACTTGGAAAGCTTTGAAATGAGGACTTGGAGGAGAATGCTGAAGATAAAATGAACGGATAGAATTAAAAACAATGAAGTGCTACGAAGAGTAGAAGAGAAGCGAATGATTACACAGACTATTAGAAGGAGGAAGGCGAACTGGGTTGGACATTAACTGGGAAGAGAGAGTATGATTAAAGACATGTTAGAAGGAAAACTAGATGGAAAAAGGGAACGATGTAGGAAAAGTTTTCAGTTGATAGACAATTTTAAAGGGAAAAAGAGTTATCAAGATATGAAGAGGACAGCGGAAAATAGAAGTTTATGGAGAACCAGGTTTAACCATGAATAATCACGGACAAAATACCTATTATGATATATATATGTACTATATATATATATATATATATATATATATATATACATACACAGAGTGATGAAAAACTCGCGGACACGGACTCAATCACGCGATTCCTTTGTAAAAAGTAAGGGGCCAATGCTCTTGCAAAAACTTCCGCCGACGCATATTTTTCGCGGAAAACACGGTTAAAGTGAATGCCGAAGCCGAAGTGGCAACATTGTAATGAAGAAAACTACTTGGTCATGAAGTATGTTCAACGACACCGAACATCGTAAAGTGCGGTTTAGGTGAGTGGCTAGAGTGCTGGTCTACGAAGCCGCGGACTTAGGTTCAATACCAATTTTCTTAAAGATTACTCGTATTTTGTGTAAAACCTAAAATAATAGTACAGTGTGTAAAGTAAAAATAACGTATTAAAGAAATTTATGACACTTCATGAAAAGAAAAAAAGGTGGGATTGAACCCGAGTCCGCTGCTCCGTAGACAAGCACTCTATCCACTAAACTAAACCACAGGATATGATGATCGCTCTCGTTGAACAGACTTCATGAGCAAGTAGTTTTATTCATTACAGTGTTGCCATATCGGCGTCCACTTTAACCGTGTTTTCCGGGGAAAATACGCGTCGGCGGAAATTTTTGCTAAAAGCATTGGCCCCCTTAATTTTTACCAAGGAATCACGTGATGGAGTGGTATCCGCGAATTTTTCATCACTCTGTATATGCATTTTTCCTAAATGGTGTTCACCTTAACCGTGTTTTCCGCGAAAACTATGGGTCGGCGTCAATTTTTGCAAAGAGTATTGGCCCGTTAATTTTTGCCATGGAATCGCGTAATGGAGTCCGTGTCCGCGAATTTTTCATCAACCTGTATATATATATATATATATATATATATATATATATATATATATATATATATATATATATATATATATATATATATATATATTAGGGTGGTCCTTATTTTTAAGTTTTGGAAAACTGGAGGGGGCAAGTTTTGAATCTGTTCCATTATGAAAAAAAATAATAATTTTGTTAAAATTAGGTTAGTTTTGAATAATATTTAGGGGTCACTACCAAGATCTGAAAAATCGCAATATATCATAATGCTAAACATAGGTGCACTCATTTTTAAATTAGTTTAAATTTTAAACTTATTTGAATTGAATTGTGAATCGTAGATACTTAGTATTGAAAATTGTGATGTAGCACCCATTGGTCAATGTTACGCAATACTGCAATAGATATAACCTTTCAGATGTACCCCTCAGAAATCCTGTGTAAGTCCACTTGCAGGAGCACTCTTTGTGTTATGTAATAGTCCATATCAGGTCCTTTGGAACAATCTAGAACTGTCCAGAGCGTTATAAAACCTTCATAAACAATCGTAAATCTTTCCTCAATTCGTGTAAGTCGCATTCAGCAAAGAGAAGCAACAGCTAAACAAATAATCTCTCAATTTAATCCAACAGTTCCGCTAGTTGTGCACTGGGATGACAAGCTGCTGCCAGATCTTACGGGAAAGGAAGTAGTTGATCGTCTTCCTATTTTAGTCACAGGTGATGGAGTAGAACAACTGCTCGGTGTTCCAAAAATTGCGGCTGGAACTGGATTGGAAATGGGCAAGGCTGTTGTTGAAACTTTGGAACTGTGGAATCTAGCAGAGAAAGGGAAAGGAAGGTGTTTTGACACTACAGCGTCAAATACTGGAAGAAAAAATGGAGCATGTCTTTGGATTAAACCGAAATTAGACAAGAATCTTCTCTGCATTCCCTGTAGGCACCACATATTGGAGCTGATACTGGAAGCTGTCTTCTCTGTCATCGTAAGTTCATCAGCGAGCCCAGAAATACTAATCTTCAAGCGATTTCAAGCTCATTGGGTGTCACTCGATACGTCCAATTACAGAATTGCACTTGATGATGAGTTCACTCTCAGTGTTGTTGCCGATATTAAAGACGAAATAATCACTTTTGCTACAGACCAACTGAACCAGCAGCAACCTCGAGATGATTACAGAGAACTCCTGGAAATCTCTATCACCTTTCTTGGAAGCGAACCTTCTCGTGGAATTAGATTTCTTGCTCCTGGTGCAATGCATAAGGCTCGTTGGATGGCCAAAGCCATTTATGCTATCAAACTGTGGATGTTCAAAGGACAGTTTCCATTGAAGACAAAAGAGGAAGTTGGGATAAGGGACATAGCAATTTTTGTTGTGAGATTCTATTTGAAGGCGTGGTTTCAAGCTGCACTTCCAACTGCTGCGCATTTAAATGACCTGATGCTGTTGAAGAACCTTCAGCAGTACAAGACTACAAACTCAATAGTTGCCAATGCTGCTCTGAAGAAGCTTGCTCGTCATCTGTGGTACCTCAGCAAAGAGCTGGTTGCCCTTACTTTCTTTGATAAAAAAGTATCAATATATACAAAAGCCAAATTGATTCAAGCTCTCCAAAATGATGGTAATGAGGACCACTCAAAGAGAGTGACTGTCGATCTGGATAGCATCATGGAGAAAAATGTGGACTATTTTGTGTCAGCCAACACTTTGAGGTTTGTCGACATACTTGGTCTTGACTCGAAATTCACAGAATTGGATCCCGAACTCTGGGCTTCTGATGGTAACT
This sequence comes from Tanypteryx hageni, assembly GCA_028673005.1. Lineage (NCBI taxonomy): Eukaryota > Metazoa > Arthropoda > Insecta > Odonata > Petaluridae > Tanypteryx > Tanypteryx hageni. The sequence continues at coordinate 179,571,184 of CM054112.1, read as the reverse complement.
ACATTACCACAGAAACGTGCATCAGGTCCATCAATTGCATTAACGATACGGCAGAACGCAGAGTTGCCCTGATCGAGGAATATAATCGATTACACACTCAGGGTGAACAGCAAAAGCAATTTCTTCTGCAGGTTGTCAGCGATCATCAGAGGAGATATCCAGACTTTGCGAAGGGAACACTTGCCACAAACAATTAATATACCACTGTGTCAGTATTTTTATGTTCATCATGTGACAATGTAGCATGGAAATTACCAACTCTAAATTTTATATGCTTTGTACTGTATTGCAGTTTGTTTAAAATTAAGAAAACATAATGTTTCAAACTTTGGTAGCAACCTCTAAATTTCATCTAAAATTTACCAAATTTTGGGAATATTATTTTTTTAAATATTGGATCAAGATAGGCTGGTGCCCCTATTCAAAATAAAATGTTTGTTTTACCCCATTATAAGAACCACCCTAATATACATATACACATATATGTCTTTTTGTGTTCGTGTGTTTCACGTGTCTCTTCGACGCCCCCAGCAGCCTGCCAGCTTGGTCCTCAACTTGGTAAGTGTCCGCTGGGCTTCCCTCAACACCTTGTTGCCACCCTCATCACTACCTTTTCTTTTCCTTTAGTTAATATATATACATACATATATATATATATATATATATTCATTCATTCGTGTTCTGTCTTACGACAGGTCCTACCAATTAACTAATTAATTGGTTTTGACTAGGGAATATACATACACGGTGTGGTGGTTTCCCGTTGCCTTCCACACCGGACACACACACAGAAGGGAGGAGGGAAACCCGGTGCCGGCATTTGCCTGCTCTTGCGAAGAACACCAGGGGGGCCAACGGCTTAACGTCCCTTCCGAAGGACGGAACAGCTGAATTTGCGCGGTCTCCTCAAACCACGCAAACAGGGGGCCGGATGACCTTGAGAAAAAATCCTACTCGCGCAGGATTCGTACCCGATGACTTTCAAGCATCGGGCGAGTAGCAGCCAGCATCCTAACCACTACACCACCGGCACCCCCATATATATATATATATATATATATATATATATATATATATATATATATATATATATATATATATATATATATATATATATATATAGCGTACTTATTTATTCTGCTTCTTGAGATCACAAACTTTTGAGTTACAAAAACAATTTTTATTGCGCAATAGAATATTTTTTTAAATATTCGGATAATTCTGGTTTTTGAAATTTGCACTGTATTGTACATTTAAACTTACAGTGTGACACTTGGTAACCCTGTTCTTTCACCGATCTCGTAAATGTAGAGAGAAACCTTTCAAAACCCAATCGATCCCAATGAAATCATCCTCATTAAAAGTCTTCCCATAGATCTGTGATTATTCTTGGTTAAATCTAGTTTTCTAAATACTCTAGCTTTCCGCAATCTCTTTCATTTCTTGATATCTCTTTCCTTACCAAGTCGTCTCAGCTGAAACCTTTTCTTTTCCCTTTCTAATTTTCCTTCCAGCTTTTCCTTCTAAAACATCTTTAATCATACTCTGTACTCAGAAAGTGTGGGATCCAGTGTGCCTTTCTCAGTTTTATAATCTGGATAATCATTCGCGTTTTTATATTCTTCTATGAATTTCTTCCTTTTTCATACTATATGTCCAATTTATCTTCAGAATTTTTCTCCATGCCAACAGTTGGAAGCTATCCAAGTACTTCATATTATTTTTCCTTTGTGATCATGCTGCTGCTTCTTTCACTATCCTAGTTCTTATTTCATCAGTGAATTTTACATCTCTTGTTGTGATGCTTCCTAGGTATTTCTGGATTATACTAGCACTGATAGCTTTCCATCAATCCTTTTGCTCAATAGCATCTCTTGTTCTTTGTCCTATTCTGAAATAAAATTGATCTTCTTTCAGAATTTCTTTAGCCTCTTAATGAGAATTCTCGTGATGGTCTTCGTCAAATGCGACACTATGCTTATAGTTTTGAATTCTTTACAATGCTATCCTGTGGATTATTTATATGAGGATCAATGTTACTTCTAAGATATCTTGAGGCACTATATTTAAGAATATATGTGTATATGAATGACTGATTAAGGGAATCATTTTTCCAGTGTTGAGCAATGTGGGAGTGGCAATGGGGTTGGACGACGCTGCTCTACGGCTTCAAGTATTTAATTTGTTGATTTATTTACCCTCAAAATGTATTTTTTATATACATAATACCTCTAACGTTGGTTTTGTATTTATTTATTTTCCTAATTTTTGCAAAAGTATGGTTGTGCTCACTTGATATACTATAAAATATATTGATTCTCTACACAATGGAAAGGTTTGAGACCCCTAGGTAAATGGAAGTGTTGAATTAAATACGAATAAATTGTAGAGACAGGTCTTTAATCGTAAATCTGTATTTTAAAAATCAATCTACACAGATAATAGTAGCAAAGACAGAATCAGATTAGGCAGCGCTAGTAAGAGGCATGAGACAGGTTTGCCTGATTTCTCCAGCATTATTTAATATTTATGCTGAAGAAACCATTTGAGATACATAGAAAGGTGGGATAAAAGCAGCCAAATCAGTTGGATTTGCAGATGATAAAACATTAATGAGTAATTCGGAATTAGCTTTGCAGATGCTAATTAACTACTTAAATGAAACCGCAAAGGCATTCGGGATTAAAATTAATAGGAATAAACTAATGAGATTTTCAAAGAAAGTGGAATCGCAAATCAATGCTATAGGGCTTGAACGAGTGGAATATTTTAATTATTTATGACTTATTCTGACTTAGGATGAAGGAAGTTCAAAAGAGGTCTGATAATGCAAAACCAAAAGAGGCATTTGCGAGAGATGACGAGAATAATGTTGAAAATTTGAATTAAGATATTAACACGAGATGGGGAAAATTTTTGACGTAGAGAGTGTGAAACATAGACCATGAAAAAAGAAAATGCAAGCAGAAAGGAGAAATTAAGATATAGCTATGGCGAAGTATGAAGAAAATTAGTTAGACTGAGAGAAACAAATACCACATTAATGAGGAAGTTAAATGCAGTAGGGAAGAGATAGGCTTATTTAGAGTAATAAGAAAACGATACAGAGCAAATGAGTGGGTAAAATTTTAAGAATTGAAAGATATCATAAAATGGAGGCGGCTCAGAAAGAGTCAGATAACTGGAAATGAAAAAAAAAATATTAAATTTCTTAAGTGAAGGGAATGAGCATTAGATGGTGAAGAGGAGAGAGGTATGGGCCAAAAACCTACCGCAAGGTAGAATATTTAAATGAAGACGTCTACACAGCGCTTACCTTCAATTGCTTATAAATGAAATGAAGGCTATTTTGTCCAATTTAGATATTATGATACAAGTTTAATCTCAATAACAACCTCTATGATAAGTTTTGAATTGAATGGTTGGTAGTCGATGTTATAAGAACAAATAAAATTTTGAAGCAGCCAAACTTAATACATGTTTGAATCAGTTTTTCAAGCTCTAAAGTCAAACAGTGTGTTGATAAGCGTTCAGGAATTTCTCGTAAATAAATTTGAGAATTATATACTATTAGCTTTTTGAAATCAAAGTAACCAGAGGAAATGAATGAGTCTAGTATCCGTTGGCGTTATTTTTGCGGGTTTCTAAAAATGTATTTCTAACGATATTATGACATGCATCCTATTGAATATAAATAAGCAACCAAATGACAATTTTAAAAAGACTCGTGTGAAAGGTTCTAAAACGAGGAATGATACATGGAATGGAAAAAGTCGTAAATAAGAAGTTTATTCATATAAGGATTAGATATAAAGAATTGGAGCTAATGGAAATTCCGTTTGTTGTTTGGTGACCTTGATTCTAAATAAATCGGTCCCTCGGTTTACAGGTTGTGTTGGTATTGTACAGATCCGCCTTGTTCTAAACTAAAGAAAACGGTACGATCCTACTTAAAATACGCTTTTGAAAAATAAAATTAATTAAAACAAATCTATAAGATCCGCTTCCTACTGCGCCATTGATTCGTGACGTCATTCTCGGAGGATTAGTCACACCAAGCACGCATTCAGTAGCTACAAATAGTCTTTCCTGTTTTTTTCTTATCCTAAAAATCTAGTGTTTCCTTCTCCTCTCCTCCAATCAAAACCTACTTCGGCATCGATCTTTTCCTTTTCCACTCCAACCGTTTCTGAATACGTGCTGCAAATTTCTTATCATCTCATTTTTTAATCACAAATACCTGCAAATGCCTCACAAAAATTTCAGGTGAAATCGATTTCCACAACTTATATATTCTGTTTGTTCATGTCTGTGCATATATAATTTGACCACTATCAGTGTAATGCTAATTTGTTACGATTATCCTTTCATTTTAATATAATATTTCATCTAACTCATATATGCACTTTATGAAGTTTTTCATAACTTTTTTATGCGATAGAGAGTTTCATTCCGTTTCCTTGTTAATACATCATCCCAGAGTATTTAAACTACATACATGACCAAATATTAGTCATAAAAGTCACCTCATTAGCCAAAATTCCATCATCGGTATAAATCCTATATTGTTCCTCTACTGCGTGTAACCAGCGTGTGACTTGTATTTCGAATAGGAAAGTGAAAATTTTCCTAAAGAATAGTAACAGGAAGAAATTTGGTCATTTATTCCTAAAATTCACATCAATTTAAGTCAATAAGAACCAACCTCAAAATTTATTTTAAATGTAAACGACTCTATAAATAAGCATTTCATTATATGTAATGGTGGCATAGTATACTTCACTTCAACAAAGTTTTCTCATGGAACTTTATAAGATAATCAGTTTTCTATTTATTTTCAGTACTGAAACATACAGTAAGTCTTGAAATTTTAAAAATCCTGTATTATTGGCATTTTTACTCAAGAGTCTCATATGGTATAATCCTCTAGGGGTCCTCTTCCCATGTTATCGAGGTCTTAAAAGTCCAAAAAAGGATAATACGCTTAATGAGTAATGCTCCTTTTAGAGCTTCTTGTAGACCCATATTTAAAAAACTAGGTCAGTTGACTTGTATGTATATTTACCATGTATGTTAAGCAAAATATGGCTGAATTCAATAAAAACTATTCATTTCACATTTATGATACTGGGAGAGGTAGTGACCTGCATGTTTATAGCAACAAACTGAAAGTTTGCAGCAAAGGTCCTAAAGCAAAGTGTATATAACTATACAATAGATTACCAGCTGAAATTAAGATAATTAGGAGTCTGCCTATATTTAAAAAAAAACTGTTCTTGATTTCCTTTTAACAAAATGTTATTATAGAATTGATGAATTTATGTAACTTATTATTATAATTATTTTTTGACGTGTCCTATGCATTATATACTATGTAGTGTCTTTTGGATAAGTAAAGTATTGTATTGTATGTATATACAATGAAGTAATAATAATAAATAAAAAATAATATTCCCTCCCTCTCTCTCTCTCCCTCCCTCTCTGCCTCTCTTTTGTTTCACCTCCTCCCTCTCTCATTCCCTTCTGTTCCAAAATATATTTTTCTCCGTTTCCCTATTTATCTCTTTCCTCCCGCCCTTTTCTAATTCTATACCTCCCTTACTCTCTATGTACCTTCCATATTATATCCCTTCCATCCTATCTCCCTCCCCACATACCTGTCTCTCTCTTACTCTACATCTATATAGTAGTTTAGATAAGCAAAAAATTCCAAACTAAATCCCAGTGCCATTAGGATTACGTAATTTCGCGAAAAATCCTACGATAATTTAAGGCAATCTATGCATTCGTATATATTACACATGTGCGGGTTGAGACAAGAATTAATTCTCAAAGTTTAACGATGACGTGGTCGGCAAGACAACATCCCGTTTAAAATACGATATTTTCCCAAAATAAGTGATTTCAATATTTAATATGAGAGACTTCGAACGGAAGGCGAAAAAAGGTTAATAGAATAGGAAACTTGATTAATTTTCCTAAAATGGTTTAAATTTTGAGATCGTGCGTCATTTTTTTCTAATTTCAATATCCAAAAGAATAAAAGCCTGCCCTTTAAAAAAGTCGATTTTTACGCGTTATCTTACGGAAATCGCCCCCCTGGTGTCGAACTCGGATCTTTTTCGTATTTGTTTTCGTCATTTAATTTTTATAATTACATAAAACATTCCTACGAAATTTAAACCTTCTACCTAATCGAAAAGTGTGTTAAAACGCGTTAAAAAGTGCCACTGATGTCTTCAGCGTTATACTCAAACCCTAACCATCTAGGCTTATATATATATATATATATATATATATATATATATATATATATATATATATATATGTGTGTGTGTGTGTGTGTGTGTGTGTGTGTGTGTAATTTATTTAATATTGTCTGTATTTCCTTTACAAAAGAAATAATTGATTCCAGTTAGTAAAATTAAGCTTTTGATAAATTAATTGTAATAAAAAGATTAAATTGTAAGGGGTTTTTGGATAATGTGCAACAAAATAGCAGAAAAATACTTTGATCCACTGTAAAAGTGCAATAAATTTGCAATGAAACACTGTTGTATTTAAAAAATTTCAATTTAATGAATGTGTGACAAGTTAGAGTAACTAGAGTACCATAAATAAATAAACACAGACCCTCCCCGGGTTACGCAAGACGTTGCGCGAATCCGACTTTACGTAAAAACATTCAAAAATTAATTTTTAAAATCCTAATTTTCTTACAAGGTGAAATGTTTCAGGCTTAAAGGTCAAATTTTGAATGAAGTATAAACACATAAATTTATTATAAATTTAACAAACTATACGTTACCATTATTTTTAAAATATTAAATAGCTAGAGATATTTAATAATAGTATTTCATACAAAATTTTAAATTGCGTTGCATTTCGTTTCGTATCGCAATTTGTTGCTGAAGATGATAAGGAAGATGGATTATATGATTTTTAAATTACTTACATTTTTAATTATATATAATGTATTCATTAACTAAAAATACTTTCAATTTTAATATACATACCATGTTTTTTGTTTTCGATACGTGTTTTGCTGGAAATCTATCTGACAATTTGCGGGAGACTACAGCAATCAGCTATTGAAATGTGGAATATTTGGAGAGGATGGAAATAGAATAATTGTAAGGAAGTAATTAGGTATTTCATACGTTTCATTAATATCTAGCGTGGTTTTCCCCTCAATTCACCCAAAAATGGAGAATCTGGAGCGAGGTAGATACACTTCAATTTTTTATTTTAACCGCACAGAAGTGTTACCCGTGTATAACGCGCACTCCTACTTCATGACTAAAAGATTTGGTCTTAAAGCTGCGCCTTATAAATGAGTATATACGGTATATATAATATTTTATATAACTGGAAATTCACCTTATTAACAAGAATACTCCAAACTCGTTAGCATGCAAAGACTCCCTGATGTGAAGATTATGAATAATTCAGTAAATCAACGACATATAAGGATACCTTTCTATATGAAGGACATATAAATCAGATTAGATTGTTCTTGTACGTCAAATAAGAACACTTATCTTCTCTTAGCCAGCTGAGTTTATAAATAGAAATTAGTGTGAAATATTTATCTAAGCTTATTTTTAACACCAAATATTCGAGTCCTTTCCCATAAAACAGGGCTGTATCTTGAATAAATATCAGAAATTTACATTATCCTAAGTTTCTGTGCTCTTATCAAAAATCACAAGATAATCTATAAAACTTTAAGCATGATATTCGAGTTATCTTTTAGATTTTTGTTATGCCATTATATTCTACTTTAGATAAGCAAATATAGCTCACTGATTTTCTAATTGTTTCATAAAACATTCGGCTAGAATATATTAACACAATGTATATCTTGCCTATGATATTGAGCTCTATTTGTCAATTCAATGAGATTTTCTACCGGATTGTAGTGTTCGTTGACCTTTAAAAGATGAACGAATTTACTCCTTTATTTCCTTTCTTGTGATCATCAATTACGGTAATAACATTTTATTATCACATACAAAGCCTCATATTTTTAATAAATATTTTCAAAATATTTTAATTAATACAGATCTGGCAGAAAATATTATCCGAATAATGGTAATCATAAGTTACTCCTACAACCTTGATGCAGGCACACAAAAAAATGTGTGAAACAAGAGCCAGAAAACAATACAATATTTCCTAACGAAACATATAATATATTTACCGAATTAGAGGCGTCTGCTGCTACTACAAATTTTTATGAAATCCTTGCTTTTAATGTCATTAATATCATAATTTACTTTCAAAATTTTCAACTTTAGAAAAAACAAAAAACCAACTCACATAGTCTAACGTATTATTAAAAAATCGTCCCGTTTCCGTCAAATTACAAAAAAACGTTGAATATTTTTTCGCTTAAGCTGGCTTCCTGTCAAAAACAACAGCTCTTATTGTGAGAGCCAACTCGATCGTTTTGAAAGCGCTAATCCGAGCATTATTAATCCGTGTTCTCTCTTGGGATCCCTTCATTTTCTATCGCTCCATTATCTCTTACCACGCCATTCGTATCTGCGCTTGATGAATCCAAAAACGCGATTCCCTCTCAACCCATCTTTTCCTCTTCTCCCATTTCCTTCTTCTCTGTACGCGACAGAGGTAATTGACGATGACAAAAACGTACGACCGCCATTTGTACCCCTCCGGAGAATGGATTGCGGTCAGAGGGAATCTTAGACATAAGAGAGTATTATAGGGTTTATCGGTGACGGCGTGCGGCGTAGGCGTGGGAGGTATAGGTGCGCTCTGCAGAAAGTGAACGACACGAAGGGAGAGAATCCGCAATTGACATTAGGTTTGGTTTTCTCTGCAGCGTGTTTTTTCATATAGCAATCCTATTATCGACGCTGTAAAGATAAAGCGCCCAGATAAAATGTGTAAAACCGAAATTTACACTTAAAAGTAAATATGATTATTAGCACAGTATATGATGCCGAACTTAAATATTATTGCGTGTTTTATGGATCAACACGGCGCGATCGAACGCTACCGACGGAGGAAATCTATGTTGGAAAATATTCCATTTTCTGGAAATATTTTGATGCATTGAAAAATAAAATTAATGTAGAAATATATAAAATAAGGATTTCAATTTTTCTCAACAAACCTAAACTAAATAATTCATGTAATCATAAAATAGAATAATAATTATCAGCATGATATGCCTTATTTTCAGTCAATGCGCTTCGCAAACCTCTGTATGTTCGTCCTTGGATTCGTATTCTTAATCACACGAGATTTGTTGATAAAGATATTTGCTAAAATTTGTAGATTTGATTTTACTCAGGTGCATATTGAACAATTAGAACAATTTCTTTAAATAGTGACGTAAATGCAATCGCTAATGATAGGTTTTGTAAAAAAATGTTTCTATCAAAAATTGTAGGCATCACTTTGTGATGTTTCTGTGTTTTAGTGTTCTTTTACGTGTGTCGCTTCGACATCCTCGGGGCCTCGCCAACCTGAAGTCTTCCGATTGGTGAGTGTTCACTGGGTTTCCTCATCCCAACACCTTGTTGCCATCTATATATCCATTTTACCTTTCCTTTTCCGTAAGATGTTATATATATATATATATATATATATATATATATATATATATATATATATATATATATATATATATATATATAGGCAATAATGGTAGGAGCTTCAAATTTTGCAGCGGCTTTATGATAATCATGAAAGTTGCAGTGCCGGAAATAATTTAAATCAGTCCTCGGGGGCACAAGTGGTTCCAATGTAACGGTCGGTCCAAATTTTGTTTTTTTTTTAATATCGTAGCAACCAATTGACCGATTTCTATGAATTCATCATCAGTATCAATATTTTGATAAGACATTTCTGAGTCGAAAATGAACAAAGTCGGTCTAAGGGGTCGAAGAGTCGTAATTTAAGAGCCAGTCCAAATTTCGGATTTTTAATACATCTCATCAAATAATTGACAGATTTAGATGAAACCTTCACTTATATCTATGTTTTGGTGAGGTACATTTTCGATCCATAAATAAAAGGCATGAATGAGTTTTAAGCTTTCTCAAGCATCGCGTGATAGTTAGAAGTTTATCTTTTTTTATAATTTTATTTGTAAGTTTCTAATATTCTGAATAGATCTTCCAGATTATCTCCATACTATTATACAGCATCAGGTTGAACATAAGAGTTCCAGTTCCAAATGTAATTTAAATCGGCCACGGGGTAGAGGAGTCTCCATGGAACGTTCGGTGCAAATTTCGGGTTTTTAAAGATATCTTAGCAACTAATTGACCGATTTTGATTGATCCTCCATCAATATCCATCTTAAGTTAAGAAACGTACAAACTTATGACATGGTGCACATACTAAAAAGAGGTACCAAAACTTCGATATCCTCGGGAAAGGGGGATGTATCAAATTTTAATCTATATTTAATTTGTTCATACCAATTAAGGAGAAATATTAGTCACTTATCTTGAAAGTACTCTGAATTTGAATGGAAATATTAGCGAGTGAAATGTAGATAAAAAATTCGAAACTGTAAACCCGGGGCACAGCCCGGGAAATTGTTTAATATCGTATATAATAATATTTTCTAGAATGATGTGACTTAAGTAAATACATGATACTACTTGCTAAATTATCATCATAAATTCATCCAGAATAATGTTTCGTCAGAAAAGATGGGTAGGAATGAATAATGTCCAACGTTTGTAATTTAAAGATGTTAAATCATCATTATAGTTTTCTTGTACTAGTTCATTGTTTTCATTAGTGATTTCCGACATATTATAAACTTGCATTTGATCTGATTTTTATAAAATCTTTTGTATGGGTTCGTCCTATTTATATACTTTCTCCAACACCTTGTTGTCAACCTTTCATTTTCCTTAAGTTTATATACATATATATATATATATATATATATATATATATATATATATATATATATATATCATCATAGGTAGTCTGTCCGTAGACAGGTCCGTGATTATTCTTGGTTAAACCTGGTTCTCCATATACTCCTATATTCCGCTGTCCTCTTTATATCTTGATAACACTTTCCCTTTCAAATCGTCTATCAGCTGAAACCTTTTCCTACCTCTTTCCCTTTTCCCATCTAGTTTTCCTTCTAACACGTCTTTAATCGTACTCTCTCTCCTCAGGTAATGTCCAACCCAGTTAGCCTTCCTCTTTCTGATAGTCTGTATAATCATTCACTTCTCTCCTATTCTTCGTAGCACTTCATCGTTTTTCATCCTATCTGTCCATTTTATCTTCAGCATTATCCTCCAAGTCCACATTTCAAAGCTTTCCAAGTATTTGATGTCATTTTTCCTTAGCGTCCATGTTTCTGCCCCATAAAATGCTATACTCCATACGTAGCATATTATCAACTTCTTGCGGATATCTTCCCTTATATTCCCTGTAAGTAGTTGTTTCTTTCTCCTGAAAGCCGCTTTTGCTTTTCCTATTCTAGTTTTGATCTCATCCGTACATTTTGCCTCTCGTGTTATGATACTTCCAAGGTATTTATATTCTGAATCTTGTTCTAATGGCTTTCCCCCAATAGTTATGTTCAGATTCTCTTCTTTACCCGATATTCGAATGACCTTGGATTTTTCTGTATTTATTTCCATAGCGTATTTTTTACCTGTTATCACTAGTCTATTTATCATTTTTTGTAGCTCCTCTTCCTTTCTTGCTAGAAGTACTTGATCATCTGCGTATTTTACTGTTCTTATAATCCTTCCCCCAATTTTGAAATCCCCTGTGCCTTCTAAAGCTTCTTGCATTAGACTTTCTCCATATATATTGAATAGGGTTGGCGATAGGCAGCATCCTTGTGTTACTCCTCTACCGATATTTATTCCGCAGGTGTCCACATTCTCAAACCTGACCTTTACAACTTGATTCTCATATAGATTCCTAATCAGTCTCCTGTCTTTCCAGTCTACACCTATATCCTTTAATATCTTCATCAACCTTTCCGAATTTACTCTATCAAAGGCCTTCTGCCAGTCTACGAAACATGCGCAGATATCTTGACTGTATTCTATTGCCCTTTCTGATAATGATTCTAACTACTCCTATAGCATCTCTAGTTCCTCGTCCTTTTCTGAAATCGAATTGATCTTCCCCTATTATTTCTTCTGCCTTTTTCTCCAGCCTTTTATTAAGAATCCTCGTGATGATCTTCGATGTGTGTGACAGAAGGCTTATAGTTCTGTAATCTTTACACTGCATTGCCTTTGGCTTCTTCTTTAGAGGGATCATTGTTACTTCTAGGAAATCCTGAGGCCACTCTCCCGTGTCGTAAATCTTATTAATTAATTTCGTGATCGCTTTTAGTCCTTCTGATCCTATGACTTTAAGTATCTCAGCCGGTATTCCATCGTTGCCCGTGACTTTCCCCTTCTTTAGTTCCACTATCACCTTTTCTACTTCGCTCTCCATAATACTTGGTCTTAAGTTGTCTTCTTCAATGTTTTCCTCATTTTCCAGTTCTATTTTTGCCGCTCCTGCCTGTTTGCTGTATAATTCCTTAATGTATTCTTCCCATACATGTGCTACACCCTTTGTTTCTAAGACTATCTTCCCATCCTTATTCATAATTCCTCTACCACGAATTCCATTCGACTTCTTATCTTATAATTCCAGTGCCCTAGCATACATCATATCATACCATCCTAACTTCTCCATTTGTTGTATTACATCACATTTTTCTTTTATCCAATTTTCTCTAGCTTTATCTGTTACCCTTCTCAACTCATTGTTTATACGTCTATAGTTGACTCTACCTTCTTCACTGTTAACGTTTTTCCATTTTCGTCTCTCATCCATTTTCCTCAACATTTCCTTAGTTATCCATCGTTTTTTGATTTTCTTCTCTTGTTTTCTAATTTCTTTATCCAAGGTATCCTTGATACTGGTTTTAATTTCTTCCCATTCTATATCGACGGTCTTTGGTTTGTTTTCCAAATTTCTTAGACGATCTTCCAACTTCATGCTGACTACATCCTGCCTTTCTTTCAGTTTTTGTAGGTCCCAAGTCTGTCTTTCTCTTCTCGTTTTTATTTGTTTGAGCTTTGTACTGACCTCAACTATTAGAAGACTATGATCTGAATCAATGTTTGCTCCTGGTAATGACTTGGCAGTCTTTATCCTGTTCCTGAATCTTTGTTTTACTAGGATGTAATCTATTTGGCATCTCATTCTATCTCCTGGGCTTTTCCATGTGTATAACCTTCGTTTATGGTTTTTGAACCATGTATTAGTCACTACAAGGTCATTATTGATGCAGAATTCTACGAGTTTCTCCCCTCCTCGATTTCTCTTCCCAAGTCCGTATTGCCCGACAACATTTTCTTCCTGTCCTTCTCCGACAATGCCGTTCCAATCTCCCATAATTATGCAGTTTACCTTTCCTCTTCCGTCTTCTTCGTAAATTTCATTAATTTGCTCATAGATCTCATCTATTTCTTCATCGTCATGAGCTGACGTTGGCATATATACCTGGATTATCAGCATGTCCACTGGGACTGCTTTTAGCTTTATTGCCATCAGTCTATCGTTCGTTGCTATTATCTTTGTCACGCTTTTCATCATATCTTTCCTAAGTACCAGAGCTACTCCCCTTTCCCCACTATTTCCTCCAGAATAAACTACCGTGAATTCTTCCGAGTCGAACTGTACTTCTCCCTCCCATCTAGTTTCGCTTAGCCCTATAATGTCAACTCTATTTCTTCTCATTTCTTCTTTCAAGTTCTCTAGCTTTCCTGCCTTTCTCATAGTTCTTACGTTCCAAGTCCCTATTCGTAATTTACTTTCGACAAATGTTTTTCTCAAGGCAGTCCCCGCCCGGAGATCCGACTGGGGGACTATATATATATATATATATATATATATATATATATATATATATATATATATATATTTGGTACACCATTACTTGTTTCCTTGTATCTCTTGAACTGATGATTGTATTGAAATTAATGTTGAATAGATCGAACGCTTATAGTTTTTAGATGGTTCTTACACCATATTCAATTTTGTATCTGTTCCAAATATTAAACTATTAAGATTTAAATTTTCCAAATGTCTATGTGGTGTACATGGCTTTGACGTCGGGTCGAGGAGCCCAGGATTGACATCTCTGCCTTTATAAGAGTAACATAACTGGCGTACAGCTATTATGGCTAAGACACTCCCTGCAAGCCGAATTTCATGGTTCAAGTCCTAGTCGGTATGGAATTTTTCCTCATTTTTTCTTCCTCTGCGAGTCAAAATATTTTGCTGTACATAAGAATTATTATAAAATCTTTCAAATTATTATTATTATATTATATTATTATATATTATATTATAATTATTATTATATGCGCTCGTCCGATATATATTTTTTGGAGTAGACCGTTTTTTCAGTGTTTTGGTTATTATTTTTACATTGAATATTAATTATTTTAGCTCTTAAAAGATGAAAACAATTACGAATTTAACAAAATCTTTTATCGTTTAACAAGAAGTCGCCCTTAAAAGGAGAAAACAAGAAAAATATTTCAGACCATTTGATTTTGGTGCCCTGATTAATTTACTTTTCATTTTTACTACGTTGAGGATGTCCCAAAATTCTAAATTTTTTAAGCGCTGTTCTACCTTAAAGACCTTCGATTAAAGTGAAATTATCATATTCTAGGCTTTGATATGCAAACTTAAGTTATGTAAATAAATAGTATTGAATTGAAAACATGACATCAAAATCTTTTATAACGGACAAATAGTCTGAAATATTTTTCTTGTTTTATCATTTTAAAGACAACTTCTTGTGATACACAATAAAAGATTTTATTTTTAATTTTTTTTTAATATAAAAAATTGTTACCCTTTTGATTTCAAATTTTTATAATAAAGTTAATTTATTTGTTTACATAAGTAAAATAGCCCCTAACGGTCACACAACCAAGCCGAAATAGAAATAGTGTGTGAAGAAAATAAAAATTATAGGAGATTTGCATTTACAGTTAATACAATGCAGGCATTTATTAATCTGGTTACATGCATTTCTACGATCTACTATGGTTCAATTTTTTTTATTTCTATACATATATCCGGTGAGTTGGCACTGGTTATCGAAGGGCACAAAACAGTTTATATTTTGTAAGCAAAGGAAATGAGATAGAAACTTGGCATTAACAATAACAATTATTCATACATTTCTACGTTTTCTTATATATATTGGTAAACCTACCCAATTTAGAAAATTATTTGACATTTGACCCATTTAAAACCTGAAGGGGGATGCAACAAGTATTGTTCTTGAATCATTTGGATTAATTCATAAAAGCAGAGTGATATAATCAGGTTTCCTTGTATTATAATAAAATGATAGCAGCTGTTTTGGTAAACAGACAATAAAATTCATCAAAACGTTCACTGATGACAAATTGCATATAATTCATTCATTTTTAAGTATACCCAATTGCAATACGGGACTTCTATTGTAGACAAAGTTAATATCTAGTTAAAATATAGTTTTTACAATTCTCAAAGTTAAATAGAATTACATAGTTACATTATATTTTACGTATATGCAATGAGATTTTCTGTTGTCGAGACCGCCGTAAGTTTAGGCAACACACATAACGTTTGTGTATTGAGGATTGACTATTAAGTAATTTTACCTGGGCTCGAACAGCTGCAAGATGTATTTGAGCCACACGTAGATCAAATCTCTTCAAACTGATATCCTCTTGTAATTCGTTCGCCTTGTTGTAAAGGTTGGCCTCCAGACTCCTATAACAATTAAAAAAATTCGTATAAAAATATATCAATTATAAAATTGAAAGTCAAGTTTTAACGTAAGATGAGCGAAGTAAGCAAATTGAAAAATAGTTTAGGAAAAGTTATAAATACTTTTAAAATTTCAATCCATAAAATTGACTAACCATAATAATTAGCTTATCAACACTAATTACGCTCTGAGATGATTATATTAAAATGGACTTGTAACTTAGCGGAAATCATCATGGCAAGTTATAGCGTAATATAACATTAGATGGACGCATTAATTAAAAGCGTGTTTTAAGAAACAAGAAATCTCTGATTGTGTCGATTGTTGGTCACCTTAATGTGATAATTATTTTTTAAATAAACCAAGATTGCTCAGAGAGACCCATATGATTTATAACATTGTGAATATATATTATCTCTATTCATGTACGTTATTACATAATTATTTATTTACTATCATAAATGAAGTAATTACTTAAAATGTTCAAAAATAGAGAAATGAGCAAGCTTTTAAGTATGTTCACTTCTGTGTGAATCGAAACGATATCCCGTGTCTCTTTCTAAGAGAGAAGAGCTAAATATATTACCAAAAGCTCGGTTTCCAATTCCTTTGTTACAAATTGCTGCTCAATAAAAGTAAATTAAATTTATAATAATATTGTATTATTTTCTTATCGACATAACTTCACTACACTACACAAACAGTATGCGACATTGCTAATAGGAATGCCATCCAAAGCAAGATATATAGTATAAAATATTTATGGTAAAGATAAAGCAACTGATTCAGCCACAGTAATCAAAATCATCAATTTATTTGTGCTAAACTTTTCAGAGATTTATTTTATCTGAAAGTAGCAGAAGGTTCAAATACTATTAAATGATGAATATGGGTATAAGCTAAAAGTCAGAAAATATAGACATATGCAATTCAGAAATTATTATTGTTATTAATATTATTTATTATTTTTGTTTTGCCACAGATGAAATATTTATTATTCATAGAAAGTTACAGTAGGAAATTAAGACAAATAGACTAATATTGGCTTTTATATATGTTTGAATAATACATATTGAAATATTTCATGTATATTAACATAGTGATGGTAAAGGTAATTTCTCGATCTTTTCAGAGCGTAATCCACTCTATATCAGTAGTATCCCTATCGTCATTAGCTCCGATTACGCTTCTTATCTCTCCGATAGAAAATAATTTTTTAATTTTTTTATGATATTGAAACACTGTTTTCCTGAGAAAAAGAAAGTCTATATGCACCTATTGTATGTAATCAAGAAAACACGCAATAATCGATTCAATGAAAGACTTTTGTGGCTTTCGAAGCTATCACGAACATATCAAAGTCCGAGTATTTATTTATCTGAAAAGGAAATAAATAGGATGCATTCTATCCCTCAAAAATATAATAAAAAGATATTTAGGTTTATGCGCATGTATATTTACATAAGTTATCGGTGCTTGCATACTGCAAGCACTTAAAAAATCACCACACACCAAGATCTAAACTCGTAAATAATCCGACGCGATCTCCAAGGCATCTCAGCCAATTGGAGTGCATATGTACAAATAAATAATAAATTCTCTGAGTTCTCACAGAATATTTATAATTTTCCGCGAAATTAAGGCAATAACCGTAATTTCCAAATTCTCTGGCAATCGACTTGTGTCCAAGTTTTCGTATTTCAAGTTTTCTGACTCAGAACGCACTGCATGAGCAATAAGAATAATCATCACTAAGACAACATCCTATACACTAAAATTATGAAAAAATTAGGATATTTTGTGTTACGATTATGGCATCATCATCCGTGACTTTATCACGTATTTGGATAAAAGAATCGTGAAATAGGTATGACGCCAATATATTTAACACTTGAATAGAATTAGAATTTCTCGAAAAATTACGAAACAAAATATTAAAATTATTTTCACGTATTACTAAATTTCGTTTGTCAGTATAATGACGTCCCATAAGTTTACATCGGAGTATAAATTAATGGCATAATAATATAATCCTAAAAATAAATTTAATATTTTGTTTGTTAAAATTATGACGTCACCATATGTTTACCACGTTGGTCGACATTAACGATATTATCTGATATAGCCCATTAAAAGCATTAAATAAATACTCTTAAGTATGGAAAATCAATTCCCATGGAAAGGCATTGGAGTCGTTGCTATGGTAATTAATATTTTTCATTGTTAAAAACAAAACTTTTTCTAATTTTATGATTAAAATCAAATTTTTCCGCAAATTCAACATGGATTGGAAATTTGTCTTAAAGAAAAATAAACGTCATTCTTTCTTCCACGGCACGGTGCATGCCACAACTTTGTATCTTAAATGTAAATAATTCAAAAATAATTTTATATAGCCCTGCACCGTTTTCGATGCTTTTATTATGGGTGCTTAAATTAAAAACATCCCTTAAATATAACTTTTTCTAAAATTTTGGATTTTTTGGAGTGGTTGTACCTAATGACCTATCTTCATGCTAAATTTCAGCTCTGCTGTATTTCTAGAAGTGCCTTAGGTTTTATATAATATATCCTATATATGTAAGAAGCTGATGTTTATAATGATATACTAGATGTCGGTGCTTGCATACTGCAAGCGTTAAAAAAATCATCACACACCAAGATATAAACTCGTAAATAAACCAACGCGATAGCATTTGAACTTCACAGAGCCCATTTATATAAGATAATAGTTATCATTTTCTGAGAAATTAAGGCATCTATCCGGAATTTCTAAATTCTTTGCAATGGGCTTTGCGTCCAAGTTTTCCAATTTCAAGTTTCATGGCTCAGATCGACCTTTTTAAGCAATAACTATAATCATCAATAAGACAATATCTTATATGTTAGACTACAATTTATGTAAGAATTACGATATTTTGTGTTAGGATTATGGTTTCATCATCCGTGCCTTTTAGTATGTATCTGGATAAAAAAATTAATTTAAAATTATCATTTCATCACATGTATTCGTGGTTGACTGAAATCAAATGGATTATAATGCAGATTGAATCAATGCTCCTAAAGTATGGAAATTCAATTCCCATTGAAAGAAATTGGAGTCGTTGCTATGGTAGTTAATATTTTTCATTGTTGAAGACCAAAAAAATTTCATAATTTTATGATTAAAATCACATTTCTACGCAAACTCAGCACGGATTTGAATTCTGTCTTCAAGACAATAAACTTCATTATTTTTTCCACAGTATGGTGCATAGCTCGACTTTGTATCTTAATTTTAAATAATTTAAAAAAGCAATTTTATATAGCCCCGCACAGTTTTCAATGCTTTCCTTATGGGTGTTTAAAATTGGACTTTTGGGTCAAAAACATCCCTTAAATATAACCCTTTCTAATATTTTGATTTTTTCCAGAGGTTGTACCCAATGACCTATTTTTATGCAAAGCTTTAGCTCTGTAGCCCTTCTAGAAGTACATTAGGTTTTATATTATATGTATATATATATATACATATATATATATATATATATACATATATATATATACATATATATATATATATATATATATATATATATACACACGAGTAGTCGGTGTTTGCATACTACAAGAGCTTAAAAAATCACCATACACCAAGATCTAAACTCGTAAATAAACCAACGCGATCTCCAGGGCAACAGCACTTCAGTCACGTGAAGCCTATATGTATTAAATAATAAATTTCATGAGTAATAGCAGTATATTTATAATTTTCCGTGAAATTAAGGCAACTATCCGTAATTTCCAAATTCTCTGGCAATCGGCTCGTGTCCAAGTTTTCGTATTTCAAGTTTCCTGATTCAGAACGCACTGCATGGCCAATAAGAATAATCAACATTAAGACAATACCCTATGCATTAAATTTATAGAAAAATTAGGATATTTTCTCCTAAGATTATGGCATCATCATCCATGCCTTTAGCGCGTATTTGGATTTAAAATATCAAGAAAAAGGTATGACGTCATTATATTTAACAATTGGAAAGAGTTAAAATTTCGTGAAAAACTACCAAACACAACATTAAAATACATTTCACGTTTTACTGTCATTGCTATCAGGGTTACTTCTCCTATTGTGATCCTTTATAGTCCTAGAGAAAAACAAACCTATTCGTTCCTCCCTACAGTCGATAACCCACATTTAATCGTCATGTTTGTGCATTCACTATTACATGAGAATTGCAATTTTCTATGATACCCTCAATCACAGTGCGTGAGGCAATTAGTGTTTTGGATAGAGTAAAATCTTACATATTATCGGGAGAAAATATTGGTGATGATGTTTAATATGAATGGCATTGAGAATTAGATTTATATTGTTATGGAAATTAACTTGATGTTAATTCAATTAAAGAAAAATGAAAAAATATATTTCCGTAACTCGAATTTTCTATAACTCGAATAATTTTTGCTTTCCTTCGAATTATAGAAGTTCCACTGTATATATACAAATATTTAAAAATATCTTTCCATAACTTGAATTTTCTATTATTCGAATAATTATTACATTTCCTTGAGATTCGAGTTATGAAAGTTTAACTCTAATTCGTTATGACGGTATTAATTTCCATTAAAAGCATTAAATCACTGCAATCGTAACGTATAATATCAGATCCCTTTAAAAGCATTTAGGTCGTTGCCATAGTATTTAAAGATTTCCATTGTTGAAAAGAGGAAAGAATTCACACTTTTTTCCGATTAAAAGCAGATATTTACGCTAATTCTGTATGTATTTGGATTGTACCTTCAGAAACTAGGAACTCCATTTTTACACATAAAAAGCTATTCTTTTCGCGAATTTGTGTCCCAATTTTAAGTAATTAAAAATGCATTTTTAGAAAGTCTTGCACTGAATCCCATGCTTTTCTCATGGAGTATTGACATGGAACATTGGGATTAAAGAGACCCCTTAAATATTATATATTTTGTGATTTTTGATTGTTCTCGTCTGTTGTGCCACTCGACCTATCAACATGCCAGATTTCAGATTTCTACCCCTTCTAGAAGTACCTAAGAGTTTTGTGTCAGTAAGTGAGTGAGAGTGAGCGATTATATACTAATAGGTGCTTCCATTCTGCAAGAATTTCATCTCACCTTAAAAAACATTAATTTTTCAGAGAGATATTTCGTCATCATCATTTTAGCGGCCGCATTGTAGAACTGTTTCTAGATTTTCATTTTATCTAGTCGGTTTTACACATAATCATACCGACAAAAAAATTTCGAGTCTACCGCTTTTCTGGAAGTGCCTAAACATTAGTATCCTTCTATAGATATGTTATATGTTACTCCTCCTCTGTAAGGAACGTCTATATATAATGACTAGTAGAAGGTGCTTCCGTTCTGCAAGCATTTCATCTCACCTTGGAAAAACATTAATTTTTCAGAGAGATATTTCATAATGGGAAATATTTCTTTAATTCAAAACATTTCTCCTCTGCACCGATTTTCCTTTTTTCCTTATGGAAAAATAATGGAGTAAAACAATCACTAATATTTGAAATTTTAGGAATATTATACTTTTTCACATTGGATTAATAATTCCACACATTTCTGCCAAATTTTAAATTTGTAGCACATTTAGAAGTGAAATAACATTTATCTAACTGTTTAAATTTAAATAATTTTTAACGAGCGCAATAACGATTTCATGGATACACTGAAATGTATATTCGTTTATATAGACTGATCTCTAAATAACATAAAAATTTCAGATCCCAAACGCTGCCCGTAGTATCTAAACATTTACGTATTTGTTTAAATTTTAAGAATTTTTAACTGCCAAATAAATTAAAATATCAAAATTTGTATAATTCCTATTTCGTTTTTTTACTAAGTCTAACAATTTCAGTTCCGTAGCACATTAAAAAATACATAAACCTTGAAAATTGGTTGAAACAATTTCGAATTTTCAGCGGCCGCATTGTTGAGCTTTTTCAAGATTTTCGTTTTTTCTAGTCGGTTTTACATACATACATAATCCTATCGACAAAAAAATTTGAAATATTTCCCATGATGAAATGAGATGATATGCTTGCAGAATGCAAGCGCCTTCTACTAGTATCATATATATATATATATATATATATATATATATATATATATATATATACATAGGTATATATGTTTCTCCTCTGTAAAAAGAGTCTATATATAATAGATATCCTATATATGTAAGAAGCAACTATTTATAATGATGTGTGTAGTGATGTTTATCTGTGTAATTACTAACAATATTTAGCAATTTTTATTAGTATAACTATATCTATTAAATAATCCATCTTGTACCTATTTCTTTCAATAATAAAGTCATATCAGCCATTCCTTAAAACTGCGGAAAAATATTACATTTTTACGTGATGAAATTAAAATGGATTATTCTATAAAGAACTTTAAATAAAAAATGAAACTTTTAGAATTAGTTTTTTAAAAACTAACTTTCTTTTGACTTTCATAATTCTGTATAAATATATCCAACAGTAGAAAAAAGTAGTTTTACACGAAAACGCCCAGAACAGAACATTAAAAACGCCTGACCGAGAAAATTGAACGCTATCAACAATATTGATGAAGGCTATCGACAATTTGATAATCGAGGAGTCATAGGACTGGATTAATTTAGTACAGACGAATTGGTTGGTTTACCCACCTCTGCTGCATTCTGATAAGAGTATCCAGGGCGTCTGCTGTCTGCTTTATCTGCGTTTCCAACTCCACTGCGTCCTTCTTGAGGGATTCATAACGGCTGCGGAGAGGAGCCACCGCCGAAGCACTTTGACGGTCCAAAATTATTTCATTCTTTAGAGCAGGTGGCAGTACCAGCGAGTCCTGAAAATAAAGTAAAATGCTTAGTTAGCTATTTATCTTTATATGAAGATAAAGGTGTATGAAATCAGTGATAAATTACTGTACAGTGTTTACACTACCAACGAATTTATGATGTTTCAACGTTTAAGTTGAATTTCATTTATTCAACAACAGAAAATAATGTAGAAATTAAGTATTAAATTTTAATCAAACATAAACCTGCGCACACAGACATGTTCATTCAAACTTTCTAAATAAGAGTTCTGAGGAATGCTAGAGGAAGAGCAATTTTGTTTTTATATGCAGAAGAACAAGATATTCCATCGTAGTGATGAGAATCGAGGAACGGCAATGAAATGCCACAACCAGCATTGCTGTACTTGTTACTTTTTTGGTGGAATATATTTTATAGATTGGATTGGAGAACACTGATTGGGGAATGATTGGCGTGCACTGAAAAGATATAAGATTAAAGAAGAGTTTACACACTAATTAGGTGGTATAATATAGCAAGATAATGTCAACCTCAAAGTTATAGAAACAGGAGAAAGATAAGGTTGCTGCTGATACTATGTACTAAATAAAGAAAAAGGCCAATGCAAAAAGCATTTGGAGAGACGTAGATCTGAGGTTCAGAGAAAACCTTATTAGGTCAGTAAAGTGCGTGGATGATTCAAGTAATCCTCAGAAGAAACAAACTCCATAAAGTAATAGGTAAGTGATAACCGGGGTAAAGTGCTGGTTGAAAATATACAGAAAAACTAAAACATTGATGATAACGTAAAAAGAATCCTTAAGGAGTGATTAAAAGCCTTTAGAAAAAGTTGGGCAATATGGATACTGCTGCTGGATGGTACAGCTGAATAGAGAGGCTAAATGCATAAATAAGGTAAGAAAATTAAAGTCGCTTCTAGATATAAAAAAACGAACCCACTAACAAGCAAAGTAAATAAAAATTGAAGAAAGAGTCGGGTAAAATCTGGAACATTTGGGGGAAACATTAATGCTTAAGAAACATAACATAAAATATCTGGACACATATCTTCCTGTTTTATTTTACGTGATAATCAAAATGAATGCACGAAGTCATTTCTCGAGTCCAATACACATCCTTATGGGGGTTTTCAAATTTTTTGAGCAAATAACTCAGGCAAGTTTGCGTTTTATTTAACTTGAATATGAAATCTTTAAAAGTTTTAAAATATTCCTAAAAATTTTTCAAGCATCTCATTTAGCTTTAGATTTCTAAATGTACTCGAAAAATTTAGTTGAAAAGAATATTAAAATTAAATCCTCTGCTTTTTCATGGTCAACCTCTAAGTGTAGAATATCACGAAAAGTTTCCTTTCAGAATTATTGGCAAATAATATACCATGACGTATCAATTAGGTTTTTTTAACTCTGCGAATATTTAAACCACAATCGTTTTCGACTTATTTCACAGTAATTGCAATGAAATAAGAAGGTTGATTTATTGCCATGACCTAAATTCATTTTATACAGGGATGTACTTAATATAAATACACCTTAACGAGCAACCTCTAAAGGAAAATAAACATTCCGAATAGCACATTTTCAGAAAATTCCGAACATTACTATATATTACTATATGCCTAATGACTGAAATTATTTTTGGCTAATGAGCTAAAATCATAGAAAACCCTTTGATGCCTCCGCTTTGCCGACCCGCCTTTCATTCTGTATCTCAACCAGTCTCACAGGTGTTGTTTTCGTCAAACGCACTGCAAGGCCGTGAAAGAGGTACAGCAATCGATAAATTGCGGCGGGAACTGTGACCCCGCTCAAGAGAAACAAACAGCGACGCGGTCTGCGAGTTGGAAGAGAGCGAGAGGGAATGAAATGCTCTCTCTCTCTCTCTCCCCCCCTTTCTCTATATATCATGGCACAGTGCCTTCCCCCTCAGCTTTCTCCCCCACCCCCTCTCCCTCTCCACTTCCTTCCCTCTCATTTTTCTTCTCTCATCCCTCGATCCCCCTTCTCGCACCAAAATTACGCTTTTTTCTGTACGAGGACTTACGTTTCCAGGTCCCACCACTCCTAAGGAATTGGCGTCAGCGTCAAAGCCTCCAATATCCAGGTTCGTGCCTCCTCCGGGAGATGGCGGGGAAGATGTCTGGCCGGCCGGCGGTTGAGGAGGGGCGAACGGCTTCTGCCTGTGGATTCAAAATGCCATGTTGAAAGGCACTTGGCACGCAAAAGTTGTAGAGATATGAATAACATATGGGGCTATAATCTGATCCAGATAAATACACGATTCGTTTGGTACGATGGATGTTTTCTTCTTTCAACACAGGAAAATGATTGACGGAAAATGAGCAACTTTTAAAGTTCGCGGTGGATTCACAAATTTTTCTCAAATAGAATAAATATTAAAAAGTTTATCGTAAATGAACTTATAATTATTATATATTACTATCATAATCATATATTACTATCATAATCAATGATAAACGGATAAAGATTCGTTTATAAATTTGCAGCTCATGCCGCATACATTCGCAATTTTGTCGTAAATTTCTTTAATAAGTAAATGTTAAATTATTGAGTATTGGTAAGATATTAATATTGGCCTATTATAAAACAAAACCAAGTTAATTCTTCCTTCGGTGTAATAATTTGATGTCTATGAAACAATCTAGTAAGCATTAATGTAAACAACACTTCCCTTATGGTTTGATTTAAGAAAGTAAATAAAATATGTACTGCTGCATTGGTGTTGTTTTGCTCACCTCGGCATTGGGTGGTGGTGGTGCGCCATAACTGGGACGGAGCGAGCGAAGTTGGCGAGATCCGCAGGGCCCGCCACGGAACGGCACAGGGCCGACAGCGACTCGTAGCGACGCCCTTGCTCTGCGGCCTGAAAAAGAACTCGGTATAAGCATCCTCGACCCTAACAAGTGGGAGGAAATTTTGAAAACAACGAAGAATGCTAATTTTGTTGTTAAAAATAGGATAAACTAAATTTCTGAAATTTTATCAACATATATTGCGTAATTAGGCATTTTAAAGCAATCTGTAGTTAGTTATGAAAAAATGAACCAAGACTAAACGCTATAATTTTCTTCCACGTAGGTATATCTCCCCTTGTACACTAGAATTATCTGGCATTAATTATGAGCCAATTAATTAACTGCAGCCAGTAAAATGATAAATATGGATGTTACAATAATAAATATATTGTTATAATTTCAATTAAATTATACATTTTTTTATTTTTACCATCTTTATTGTAAAATAAACAATTGCAACTATTAGTATGCATTAATTTCTATTTTTATTTTTTTCGCGTAAAAATGATTCAACTGGGTAATCTGGCACACCTTAAAGTTTAAAACGCGCAGTTTAAGTTTGATTATTCATCCATAAAGGAGAGAACAATTTTTAATAATCAAAAGTCAGAAAATACAAGTTTGAAATTATTGGGAGATTGAAGGGAACATCAAATGGGTCGTTACAAAAAAATTTCAAAGCGATAAATTACTTCCAAATGGACAAGTTAAACTGTATGAAAAAATGAGACGCGGCTATAGTAATATCTTGCGTCTTTCTAGGAACGCCTTAAAGGAAGGAGTAGGAGTGAAAATTTTCTAAAGAAGCACCAAAATATTCTCTCGCCCTCTCTCTATCGAAACTTTAACTTAGAGGATTCTATTCTAGCAAGGATAGAGATGTTGAGATTGAGAAAGCCCTCTCCGTTCAATGGGAGGGACAGTGTCGTTTTGAGTGTGTGCAGGACGGAAGGGGATTGGTTGCAGGAGGAAGAGGACCTCCCCAGGCGACGCCGATGCTACGGAGTAGCACGAGGACTTCCACTCCAGTAGTCCACGAACGCAAACCACGGAGTCGCAATCGACGAAACCTCTCTGGGGAGAAGGCACCGTGCGAAGAGCTGAAGGACCTACCCAGCCTTCTCTCTCCTTCCCCCCATTTCCCTCCCTCACTTTCCAACCCGATGGCACATCTCTCTACTCCTTGACCTTTTCATATTCCCCTCAAAACTTCAAACCTTCCTATCTCTTCTAACCTTGCCTCTATCTTCAACCGGCCACCACTCTGTTCTAGTGCCGGGTATTCTACACCGATGGGCAAAAGACACGGACACCGAGGAGAGCCGTTGCCTCACAGTTGTTAAATCACTAACCAGTCTTTAGATCGCGAGGACACTTCGAAATGCATGGTATGAGTCGCAAGGAGGGAAGGATGAGGCTGGTAGTCGATAGAGAAGTGGATTATTTCTGTGAAAACACGAAACTTTACCTTCTCCAAACATTCGTCTCCGGAGAACCTTCCACAAACATCTGCCTAACAGTCGTCGAGAAATCAGATGCGACGTGACGTAGGCGTGGAAGTTGGTTAAAAAATAAAGAGAGTGGGCGAGAATACCAGAGAGGCCGGAAAGGAAACGCAAAGTAAAGTAGTTGTTAAATAAGCGGGGAAAGAGATAGATAGAAGGGCTGAGTACGAAAAAGTGGACGATAAGAGGATGGAGAGGAAAAGAGGGAACAATAAGAAATAAAGATAATTGAGAGGAAGGCGAGAGTGCGGATCGAATGCAGAGGGGAAAGGATGAGTGGAACAGAGGAGATGATAGATAAGGGGAGGGAAATATAGGAGGAAAAGGAGGTGGCAACGAATAAGTGGAAGGTGATAAAAAGTGAAGAGAGAGGGAGTGGGACTTTCCAAGAGGAGAATGAAAAATTAATTGGGGTAGCCCAAGAGAGAGAGAGAGAGCGCGCGTGAGGAGGAAGACATCTGAGAAAAGGAGGCCCGTCTGCCCGAGTACAAACTAATGGGTATTTCGGTTCTCCAAAGATGAGCCTCAGCTGAAAATGATGAACGAGAATAATGTAACGAAGTAGGGCGAAGTCTTCATTTAGCTTTATTAAGAAATGTTTATGCCAACTTAGATTCTCAAATACAATACGGCGTATTTTCTTTTTTGATAGAGCAAATATAGCGATGGACAGAACACTTGGAGATTTATTATTTTAAAATAACTATGCCATTCCAGATAATAATTCTTAGCCAAAAAATGACATAATATGGTTGGTAGGAAACTTAAAATTACTTTAAATACGAGCACACGAAAGGTTCTTGAACGAAAAATAAATTTTTGAGAAAGGCCTTTGATTGATGACGTAAGAATTTCAATATCTACTTAGAAATCGCGTAATTAACAACAGTACCTCATTTATAATTCAAATCCTTTAAAGGAAAACCCGATTAAAGCAAACATTCCGCGAAAATCAAAGTCATAAACTGTGACAAAACATTCAGGTACCGTGCAGCGTCAAATGTAGACTTTCTAATTATTCGAATGGAAAATTATCGATTTTATACGCGAACAAAAAATACATAACGCTTGTTAGAAATGAGATCTTGGGAAAATATTTTAGGGGAGATAAACGAGGAATGGCAGAAACGTGGACACTCAGAATAAATTATATAAAATTCTTGGAAAACTCCGAAATAAGGGTGTGGAGAATAAGCTGAAGATAAAATTGACAGCTAAGATGAAAACGGGGAAAATAAAGAACAGAAGAAAAGAGGATAATCATGCAGACTATAAGAAAGAGAAAGGCAAACTGGTTAGGACATTACCTGAGGAAAGAGAGCAAGATCGAAGACATGCTAGAAGGAAAGGTGGAAGGAAAAAGAAAACTGAAAATGCTTCAGCTGATAGACGACTTGTAAGAGAAAGAGAGCTATCAAGAAATGAAGAAGACTGCGGAAAACAGGAGTATACGGAGAATCGTGTTTAACCAATAGCAATCACGGATCTGCATACGGATAGAATTCCTATGATGATGATCGCACGAATAATTAAAAGATGATACATACAGAAATGTCAAAAATGCTGGGAAGTAATGAACCGACGGATGTGAGTGCCAAGGATGCGCATGAGCCAGACTTAACGGCAGGACTATGGACGCGAGGGAATAAAAGTGAGAAGAATCTCGGAAAGGATGACGGGGGAAAGAGGAGAGAATGAAGGGAAGATAGTGAGGTAGAATTATACGGAGAAATCGGTGAAGCAAGGAAGAGGGCGAATGAAATTCGAGAACACGGAAAGGGACTAGGGTAGAAAGGAAAGCAACATACCCTTCTATCGAGCAATGATGAAATGACGTCCTGAGCTCCTCCAACTAAATTAAAAGAGGATCCTATGAGATACTGGTAAATAAATAAGGCGCCATATTGAAAGGGTTTAGATTACAGGACCGGCACAAGATAAAGAGGAAAACCTGAAAGGTCTCCACTTTTATTTCAAAGCGCCAAAAATAACAACTTTCGTGCATTAAACGCATAAATTCAAAACTTGAAATATCTCTAGGGCAACGCAAGTAATAAGTTTAAATAAATTGACAAAACAATCTTTCTTTTACCCAACCTTTACTGCACATTTAATTAATTTTAATATCAAAAGTATCTTCACTCCACTGTCTTTAATATCATGCAAAATAACCAACTTGACTTTCAATTACGTTCTATCTTATCTTATGCGCCTCTGGGACGCGGTTCCGTAAACTGTAAGCCATCAAATTATCCTGCATTGTATCGATCGCATTGATTTGGAACTTGTTTTTGTGAAATAAAAATGGATAGCAAACATAATTGATAAAAGGAAGGAACAAAAGAAAGAGGATGAGGAAAAGAGAGTGGCTGATTAAAGTGGGAAGCTATGGGAATTAAACGGAATGCAAGAGAGAGAAGAAAATAGGGAGAGAAAAGGAGGCGAAATCATTTATAAAAGATGGGATACCTTAAT
The DNA here is from genome assembly GCA_028673005.1 of Tanypteryx hageni. Classification (NCBI taxonomy): domain Eukaryota; kingdom Metazoa; phylum Arthropoda; class Insecta; order Odonata; family Petaluridae; genus Tanypteryx; species Tanypteryx hageni. Next base: position 179,541,746 of record CM054112.1, on the reverse strand, counting down.
TTCTGGGAATACCATTGAAAGGTTTCCCTTGCTGTGCGTTTCTCGCATCTCGCTTATTGAACGGTGACGCAAAATGAAGAAGAAAGGGAGAATCATTGGACATGGAGTTCCTGCAGACGAATATCAGGTAAAAAACAAGGGTATAAATAATAAAAGAATCATGAAAAGGGCGCGCGATTAATAACTAAGGAGAAGTAATCATGACGAAAAAGGTGAACGAGGGAAAATAAAGTTGGGAGGAAAGAAAAACAGCACGTAATATAATTTGAAAGAATAAAGAGAGTAAATAATGAAAAAATATACAGATTTTTGAGCGATATTACAGCACCAAGAAAGCTGCATAAAAACACATCGCTTTCACTAAACACACGGAAAACGGGAAAAAATACGAGACTTTTTGCAGAAGTCCCTCATCCTCCAGAATACAAAAGTTTTCCCATAACTAATTGTTTTCAGTTAAATAATATGGGTACCAATTATAAAACAAAATGTCATATCAACAAGTATGAGCAATGCACGAAAGATACCGGGGTAAATATAAAATTTATGTGTACCGATTTATTATCAAATCAGTTTTAATCAATCAATCAAAAATTATTTAAAATATAGCTCAAGTTAAGTAGTTGTAATATTTACGTTTACTTTCTTTTCTTCGTGGTAGATAATCCATTTCCTTCCGCTTACAAAATGCACACGTAAGTAAATTTAACGTATTTCTGTAATTACAGCAGATCTTATGTACAGCGAATATTGTTGTCGTTGACAAATATTAGGTAGCTATGCATGAATATTTTGTTCAATGCGAATTATGATATTATTTTTTGGTTTTCTTGATAACGACTATTCCTACGATAAAAATTTACTTGATAAGAAATATTTCACTTGGCTAGTTCTACAAATTTTATTTCAAAAACTTTTCGGTATAACTAGTATTTTACGAGATATGACGGAATGTTAGTTTTTTGTTTCCAGTAAAGTGGAATTCCTGATTGGATTATATGGATCATTAATGAAATTTTCTTATTTTCTTTAGTCACAAGTCCTTAATATCAAATTACATGACAATCGGTTCGGTAGAAGCCCAGAACTAACATGCGTACAGACGGACAGACAAAACGAAGCTAATAGGCGCTTACGTTGGAAATATAACGCGCTTAAAAACGATAGAAACACACCTCAAATTGCATCCGTACAGGTGAAGTCGGTTGCTCCAGTCATAAATCTTTAGAACACGTAAGAATATACTGAAAAATAACAAGGAAATATGCGCTGGAAAATAATGCATAAAATCCGCCTAATTTGTCAAAATAAAAGCGCCTAATACCGTACATCTGCTTTGATTCCCTGAAGAGATCAATGGAGACTGGGAAAGTGATAAAAAGAGACAGTGAGAGAATAGAAAAACAAATAGTGAGTAAACAAAAGACAGACGGAGTGTAAGATAAATAAAATAAAAGAAAGGTTTAAGTATACGAGAGTGGAGAGGAAGAGAGGTATCGAAGAAGTCTGTGAAAGTAACCAAGGCTAGTGTAAGATGATATATTATTAATGAGGTAGGCGCTCATTCCATCAAATTACCAACTAAAATTAAATCAAACTTTAGGGTAACCAAAGAAGTAACAAGTCAAGAGATACTGCAATTACACTTTATATGAGATATATTTTCTAAAATTTTCAAAATACTGTGCCATTCAACATTGTTTCCATTCCATTACCATTCGTTGGACAGTTTTATTAACTTCTTGGTGCCTACATTACCTGAAATTGTTAATTATGATATAGTCAAAGCAAAGGTACCAATTTTGTTGGTGTCCCTTTGAGGGTCATCTGGCACCATTAGTAGTGCTGTTACCACACTTTGAAGGACGTTGTTTTAGTTTTTTTCTCGTAGACTCTGCACCATACACAGCCATACACAGAAGTATTGGTTGTCATACCTTCCTTAGTTCAGCAGAAATTGGCTACCTAGATGTACGGGCCCACAGAATGACCAAACAGTTTTTTCAAAATGCAAACTATCCTTCTGAAGAGAAATGTCCATTACATTCCAAAAAGAAAGAACTAGCATGTAAAGTTTACATAAAGTACATAAAATGTAAGAGTTTTGACTTATGTGCCTTTCGCTGGAAACAGTCAACCTGCCACGAAAATGCTAATATACAGAAAGCTTTCTTGAGTTAACCATCGAATAAATAGAAAAATAAAAAATAAAAGCAGACAGACAGACTCACTAATAAAAAACTCTCTGGAGGAAAATAACGAAAAATGGATTCGGTTTTTGCTAGTAATTAGGATAATATTATTCAGTTGAAATAATATTTGCAGACGAATATATAATTTGTTTTTGTCTACCTATTTTGTGTATTTGTGGTTAATTGTTTTAAATCATCTTACATTTTTTTAAATAATTTACCTGCGCCTCTTGTAGATTACATAAAACACTCTCCGCCCGACCCTCCACGAAGATTTCTAGGAACATTCTTAGTCACTAAAAATTCACCATAAATCCTGGGAATGAGGATTGAGGATTATTGGAGCTAATTAACGCCCTATATAAAACCCCATCATATAACTTGGTGCAGACAACCCCTTCAACAGTGCCGTCTTCACGTTTCCAACATCAATCCTTGTCTCCTTTCGTCTGTCCCCTCCCTCTACACATCCTCTATTTCTATCTCCCTAGAAGAGTTCCTTAAAATGTTTTCTTCCTTTCCCTAATTTTCAAGGGCAACGATGATATCAATTCCGCCTTCTTAAAACACGCTGTCCTATTTCTAAAGACTCTCTTTCCATACTACGTAATCGGAGCTTAACCAACATTTATTTTCCATTCGTCAGGATTAACGCCATGTAATCGCGATTCTTGTGGGTAATTCGTCGAAAACTATCTCCTTATTAACATTCTTCCAGCACTGTCAATTCTCTTCGTTCGTAACCACCTCTTATACAATGTGTTTCAAAAGTAGACCCCTCTATATTTCATGATGATATTTACACATCGGTTGTTCTATTATCTATTATTGGGTATTATTCATATCAAAGCAAGTGTTTGAAGTGATCATACACCACTCAATTCTATATCCATTTTAAACTATAGCTGATGTGCAGATATTATAGCGAACAGGGTTGCGCAACTTTTGAAACGCACTGTAGTTCACTCTTTCCTGTATCTCCAAACATCGGCATGGTATTATAACCGATAGTTCTTCTCTAACAATTTTAGCAACAATGCACACGTTCGAATCATTCTCTCAATTATGTCTGCTATATCAATTTTCCCGTAGTTTTCGTCCCTATTAATAACTCCCTTCTTTAAATATCGATAATCGCTTCAATATCCATAATATTCATCTCTAATTACCAGATTTACTATATTCTCTGCGACAATACGCGCTGTAATTGGGAGCGTCTTCTCACCCCCAGTCCCTGTTATCTCAGATATTATCTGAGGTAGAATTCTGAGGCGACTTCGTTTACTCAATTTTGAGAAGATACTATACTATACTATCATTCTCCTCCATAACCACATCTCAAAACTTTCTAAATATTTTTCCTCCTTTCTCCTTACCGTCCACGTCTCTGCACCATAGCTCTTTATGGTGCAGAAACGTGGACGGTAAGGAGAAAGGAGGAAAAATATTTAGAAAGTTTTGAGATGTGGGTATGGAGGAGAATGATAAAAGTGAAATGGACAGAGAGGAAGAGAAATGAAGAAGTATTAGAAATGGTGGGAGAAGAAAGGATGCTAATAAAAACAATCAGGAAAAGAAAAGCAAATTGGATAGGGCACATATTGAGAAGACAGTGTTTACAAAGGACGATCTTAGAAGGAAAAATTAGTGGAAGAAGAGGAAGAGGGAGAAAAAGAATAGGAATATTAGAGAATATAAAACAGGGATATAATACTTATAGAGGTATAAAAGAGGCTTCTAGGGAGAGAGAGAAATGGAGGCAGCGATTCAGTTAAAACCTGTCTTCGGACAGAAACATGATGATGATGATGACTATAGATGCAACGCAGCCGCATAATCCTCCATTAAGTCGATTATTGCAAAATCTTCAAAAGAATACACAATATCGCCCATTCCGATTTCTTTCAGAACTTACTCGTGTCTCGGAAACTAACAAAATTCGATCAATTCCCCCCTTTCTCGCTGCGCTTTGCACCAATTCCAACACTGTGTACATAGGTGTAGTCATCCTCTCCATGGCTCCCTTTCTTCTCCGTATTACATATTTACATATTCACCGAAATAAATTATCCATATATGTATCTTAAAATCATTTTTCTGTACAACCGAGTTTTTTCTTTGCAAATTTCTTCCCCTGATGAAATGGCATCCTTTTTTCTCAGAATTTTACCATCATCCAAAGGTATTTATCTTTTCCACATCAAATTCATATCCTCAATTCTAAAAGGGACGATCTTCTCCAAACTATCTTCTGACTGTCTATTTCCTCCATGTTCCATTACGGCCCATTTATCAACATAACCTCTCTCACCTTCCTAATTTTCCTCTCTCGGTCAATGATCTTGCTCCAAATCCTTATCCAACGAAAACTCACTTGAAATCTTTCAAAAACCTTTCATTCTCAACTGAGATCATAACCTCCTCAGTGCGTTTGCCTGTCATGACCTAAATCTCACCATCAGCCATTCTTACTATTTATTCATTAATCACACGTTATGGTTGCTTATAGTTTATTTATATTTTAGGCGTCTATCGTTTTCTGTATTTTATTATTGTTATTTTAGTGATGCCCGGTGATAACACCGCGAATGTGGATGCACCGCGCATCATCCTTAATCTTATTTTCATTCTATATTTAATAGGAAAAAATCCGCTATGTTGTCTATAGATATTCAATTTTGTATTTCATTGTTTGCAGAAATTACGACAGTTAAATATTGAAAAATATAAAGTTTTATTATCACACAGTATTAGTCAAAGTGACTGTAGACTCAGTTATACCGCGGGAGTTTTCATATAACGCAGGCCGTCGCGTCTTCTCTCTAAATCTGCGGTATAACCGAGGAAAAGCACCATATTTTCAACGTTAAGGGATTTGTGCTCTTTTTGAAATAAATAAACCGACAAATTTCGACATACCATATTGTATTACTTAGAAAATAACCGGTAGCAGGGACTCTAATCCTAGATTAGAGCGACACACCAACAGAAAGAGGCAATCGATATTTAAACATCAGTCTGCAAACCCCAAAACCGGTATGAATTTTCAGAAAAAAAGATTTCAACTAGATCAATGAACTCAAGAGCAAGCACTTAAAAAAGTGCTTATCTCGGGTATCTCCAATTGCCACAATAAGGTTATGAAAAACCAGATGCAGATTTCGGCTGCAAAGCAAAGCAAAGTCTGTGTTATCGATTAAATTAAAACAGCATGTCAACGGTAAGAGATATTAGACTGAAATTTGCAGGGTGTATGTAATCTATGATGCCATTTATTACACTGCTTAAGAATTGTTTTGAAGAAATCGGTGGGCAGCAGAGGGTGCCTCCAAAATGTTCAAATTAAGATTCTGAGCAATTAGTTACAGATATAAAGTTAAAATTTCTTAATTAATTATTGAATAAATTACTTTAAATCATGTGATTGTATTGGTAAATCTATAAAGAGTTTTAAATTTACAATTCAAAATAAACCTCAATAAATAAAACGCGCTATTTTATTCCTTTATCTGATTTTTGAGCATTTGTTCATGAATTTTTTCCAGCCATAAGACGAGCTCGATAAATCTCTGTTGAATAAGATCAATGAAAGTTATAATGGGAAATGATTGCGCCAGAAGGGGTATTCGAGAAAACGGAAGTCCCTTCCGTGAGAGCAACTTCCGTTGGGATGGTGCGGAAGGGATGAAAGGGAGTTGCGGGGAGAGGAGAGAGAGGGGGAAAAAGACGAAAAAGGAAGAGATAGAGGGAAAGGAAGTAGACAGAAAGACGCGTTACGTCCGTGGGTAAAAGAGCTCCGGGCGAAAGAAAAGAGCGTGTCTTCCAATAACAAATACGTAAATTAATCACAAGTTTTCCCCTTCAAGTCGGCTTTAGGCCTTTTTAAATATTGAACAGTGTTTCCTTAGTGACGACGAAATATTGACTGAGTGGTAAAGCCGTGGTGGTGTAGATGTGGCGATTCAGAAAGAGAGAGAGAAATCGAATCGGAATGACGTCTTGAATAATAAATTTGAAAAATCGTATCGTACCCGGAAATAATTCAAAATGACGGCGTTTGATTCGTTACAAAAATTATTTTTTAATGGCTTTATATCTAATAATAACAGACAGATTAGATTTTTGAAACCTTCACTAGGCGTAAAATATTATGCATTCGCCAAAAATTCATTAAAATTCCGCTTTTAAATCACCTACTCCATTTTGAGGTCAGATTTCGATTCCTCGAAAAAAGTTTTCAAAAGAATTTTATTACCCGAAATTTTTCTGAAAAATAAACTTACCCCTAAAATGACGCCAATGGTTGAATAATGTCAGTTATATAATTAGATCAGTACGACAGACTAACTCAAATTTTGAATATAGCGGGAAAAATATTAAAATCACAATTAGCTCTACACAAACAAAGAAGCCGAATGCCTGTTTCTTGAAAGAATGCTATCAGAATATATACCAACTATTATAAATTGGGTCAAGTTATGTTTTTCAGCCAAGTTGCTATCATCTTGTCCACAAATTTCCAGAATTACATGCAATGACCAAATCTAAAAAAATATCTTGCCTTAGTGCGAAATTTTTTTCCGGATATCAATTATATCGAGAAATCATTAAAGCTGATTGCCTTGGGAAATTCAGTAAGCTTAGTATTATACTAATTGCCAAGTTGGTCTGATTTAACACATATTTTAAATGAAAATATAAACTATAACTCAAACATTTTTCATTATTTATAACTAAAATTATTTACATCAATTTCAATAAGAGCTTATTCGGTCTTTCACAATTAGTTTACTAACAATAACAATCACTATCTCAAAATTTTATCCCAAAGGCAGGGTCCAAACCCACTACCAGAGTTATTGCACAAATAAATCTAGATTTAAAATTTTTCTGGGATGCATTTTTTTGCATTAAATCAAGAATAAAAACCTCTAATTTAGGTTTTTTATTATATGGAGCTTTGTCAACAACACAAAAAATAAATCTTAAGTATGAAAAAACCTTAAATTCGAGAAGTATTCATCGGAATTTTACTCTAAGCTTTCTGAAAATTTATGTTTTAAATTAAAGAAACATTCCACAAGTAGTTATTTAAACGATGAACAAGAAAATAAAATTCTTTTGAAAAACTTAGAATAAAAAATACGCTAAATTCGCAACAGTCTCCAAAATTCTAGCGAGTTTCTTTTCCTCAAGAAACTATGAATGTTAACCTGTGATTTTGACATGCAAATCCAGAATTGAAATCAATTTTATTCTTAAATGGTAATGAATGTAGTAAACTGTTTTTCAGTCATATTATAATGCTTTACAAAGATCTTACGAAGCTATCTTATTAATGAAAATGTTTTTGCAAGTGTCACACCCAAATAGATGGTAACAAGCTAAATATTTATGACGATAAAACTATAGAACATTAACTTTATGAAGGGTGACGTGATTTACTAAAGAGACCGAAAAAATCAATTTCGATGAAAGAGCACGCAGTGTTATCACCTAGAATAATTAACACTTTATTATTGACCTATTGGAGCGAATTTCTCGGTGCAAACTCAAGAATTTGCACTTAATAATAGGAAACTACACAGTATAAAAACTGATAATTACCGGCGTTGACGGAATTATTCAACTCCGTGCCGCTTGAAGTAACAGGTACGACGAGCAGACCCAGTGCGGAAGTTGTTTTCAGAGCAAATACGCTTATTTCGCAGAGAAGCGCTAAGCCCGTTCCTCTCGTTAAGCGATCCGTGAAAGATAGTATACGCCGAGAAATGGAACGAAGGGGAGAAAAGGGAAGGCAGATGCCAGAAGAGAGAGAGAGAAAGAGAGGACACGAGAGAGGAAATATTCTCGAGAAAGAGAGAGACGGGAAAGGGTCGTGGGAAATGCAGAAGGCGGCCCCTCGCAACTAGATTGATAGGTAACGATTGCAAGACCGCGCCAAGAGAAAGAGGGGATGGGAAGAAAGATTCGATTCGAAAGTAAAGAGGAAGGGACAAGGGAGAGGGTGGGATAAAAGAGGTAGGGTGGCACGTGAGCGAGGGGACTGACTTCTTTACGGGGAGATAATTTCGGTAAAAGTGGTAAGACTGGATGTCGGACCGTGATGGAGATATTTATGGGTCAGCTGCGAGGAAATGAAAGATGGATGGACTAAACGAAGTGGGCGTGGCAAAGTTCTGTGTCTGTATGTGTGTTTAACCTCCTCGTGATCATCGTTTGAGGAGGAATCAGGGTGTTATATTTGGTGTAAATTACATGAAGTCGCCGAGCCGCACGAGCGTGTTTTATTATTTATCGCGGGCGAGAGAAAAGCGCATATTATCCGTCCATCTTCCTCCTCCTTGATGAGATGGAGATATTTATGGGTCAGCTGCGAGGAAATGAAAGATGGATGGACTAAAAGAAGTGGGCGTGGCAAAGTTCTGTGTCTGTGTGTGTGTTTAACCTCCTCGTGATCATCGTTTGAGGAGGAATCAGGGTGTTATATTTGGTGTAAATTACAAGAAGTCGCCGAGCCGCACGAGCGTGTTTTATTATTTATCGCGGGCGAGAGAAAAGCGCATATCATCCGTCCATCTTCCTCCTCCTTGATCTAAATCCGCGTCGATGATCGTCCACCGATTACAGATTACACTTACTCTGGACGAAATGATTTCCGCTCCTTGGACCACCGCTTCAGACAACATGGAGCAGAGGTCAGAGTAGACATCTTCAAGTTCCTGCCAGGAAAAAATAGAAGTATAATTAGTCATAAAGTTTTAGAGAAATCCTTAAATACATTCAAGATTTGCCACCTATTTTTCTGAAACAATACATATATAGTCAGATGTATTTATTTTAGTTTATTTCAATTGAACAATGGCCATTATAACACAGACTAAAATATAAAAGTTGAGATAAAAATGTTGAAAACTGAAACAAAATACTAAAATTAAAATTTCCCCTAGCATCGATAATACCGGAGATGTGCGTTATCTTTCTAATTATGAAAACATATGAATTGAAACTAAATCGAGAAATTTTGCCTCGTGCTTAACTCATCAGAGCAAGTGTCAGAAAATGTTCTTTTTTCCTATTTAGCGATTCTATAAATGAAATAAATTTAAACCACTTATAGATACGAATTCGCTATATGCGAAAGAATAAACAATATTACCCACTTTTATTCCAACGGAAACTTTATTGGAATATTCTTTTATTCTCGAAGTTCACGAACGTAATCATTCGTTCGTTTGCCGCTCCCATTCCTCTGCCGCATCTTGTTGAAGTTGGTTGGAAAGTTGAAATTCCATACCTTTTATCCCACCAAGCAGGCGCACACGCTATATTCCCGATCTCTCCCTTTTCTTTCTCTCTCTCTCTCTCTCTCTCTCTCTCGCCCCCACCCTTACCCCTATACTTCTCCGCGTCACTACTGCAATCGGTCGAGGACTCATTACTCCGCGAGGAAAACGGAATTGCATTGGGAGGGCGTGAGAGAGAAAGAGAGAGAGATATAAGAAAAGTGAGAGAGAATCCGGAAGGTGGAAGGGCGGGTATATGAAAAGAGAAGAAAGGGTTTTAGGGTTCAGCAACCAGGGAAACAGTGATGGAGGGGAAAGGGAAGAGACATACGATGCTTCGAAAAAGTCAGTCGGTGGCGGTACAAGTTTACGAGGGTTTAAAAGCGGAGGAAGGCGAAAGGAGGAGAAGGAGGTAAGTGACGTGTTTTGGGAGGGGATATAAAGGAGAGAGCAGAGAGAGAGAGAGGCGTGGCGTATCCGAAGAATATAAAAGTCTCGAGACGATGGGCAAAGGAAACGAATAGATGAGGAAAGGTGTGTTGGGTGAATCGGGAGAGGTAGACAAGGGGTTGAAGAAGGCGAGGGAAGGTGTTCCTGGGCAGGAAATAGTTCTCTCATTGTGTTTTAATGCAACCTCTGGGATGGTAAGTGATTAAGGCAATTGAGAAATTCCAAGAATAACGCACAAAAGGCGGAAACTGAAACAATATTGCAGAAAAATTTCTAAACGAAGAGATGAATTGTATCTACTATAGAGTAAGCACAGTAACAGAAGAAACGTGACGTAGCAAAGGATACATAACATGAAATGTACTAGAAGGATCGACTGCTTTCCAGGCGAATTGATGCAATGAAATATTCTCGGGTTTCCAGCCGGATGAAAATGGTGTCTTACGATGTTTCGGCGCCTTTCTCTTGCGCCATCTTCAGGAAACTCCTGAGTTCCGTACCGTTTGTCCGTCCATGCTTATATCCCCACCAAGGGTTCCCTGAAGATTGCGCAAGAGAAAGGCGCCGAAACGTCTAAAGACACCATTTTCACCTGTATGAAAACCTGAGAATATTTCATTGCATGAAATGCACTACAGGTAGACTACAGGCAAGTTATAAACCTAGCCTCATTTTTTCTTAGTTCTATGTACAGTAAAAATTTTCTGTCGAGATAAAGGCCAAAGGACAAAAATATAGTTCACAGAAGAGACTTCATGGAACTCCATAATAAGGAAGGGAAAAATTAAAGTGGGAATAAGTACAAATTTTATACTAATTTGTGTGTTATATTTAACGCGGGTGTCCAATCCCGAATAATATAAAAGAAAGGAAGAGAAGAAGATAAATGAAAGAAAAGACAATATTAAGTACATTGAGTAGAAAATCAGAAAGAGAACAGATATAAGAAAGGATAAGCAGAGACGGGTAAGTCAGACAAATCTCTGTTCCTCTTCTTTTCCTTATCTATTTACTTTATCAACTCTTTCCATCCTTTCATCTTCTTCGATAATTCTCCTTTATCATTATCCCACATACTACCTAGCGTTTCTATCGCCTTCTTCCCTCTCGTCTTGCTTTCACCATCTGGTTGCGCTTCCATCCTCCTATGTTTCAATACGTCACTCAAGAAAAGCGTTACAAATCCTCCCACTCTCTCCCTCTCTCTCTCTTTCATTCTCTCTCTCCCTCTCGACGTGTCCCTCCTTCCCTTCTGACGTCTTTGCTTCCAAACCTTTTGCCACTTAACTCAGTCGACCATAAGTGCCGTCCCACAAGCGGCTGTGACCTTCTCCCCGACTACCACCACCTCCTTCCACTACATTTCCCTCGTCCGCCTCTCTTCCCCTTCTCTCTTTCTCCTTCACTCTCTCCCGCGTCACTCTAGCTACATTCCTTCTCCATTCCTTCGAGCATACCATGCCTTCTTCCTCCTCTTAAATCTTCTGCATTTCTCCTTTCCTCTATATCCCATTCACCTTCTTTCTCCCACCCCTCGTGCACACTCCACATTCCTTGGTCCCCGTCATTCTACATCGCCTCCTCGAGCGCTCTCCTTCCTCTCCCTTTCTCCTTACCATAAACGTCCGCTCCCTATCCTTTTCTCTTTCTGTCTTTACAACCCTTAAGGCGTACTCGCCCCCGTACATAAAACTGCCTTACCTCCTCCTCTTATTTTTTCCGCGATGAAAGAGAGGCTTTAAAAATTGTTTTTTGTGGTGTATCAGAGAGAGAGAGTTTTTTTATATCATCGCTTTATCAAAAAATGAACTCCATTTTGCGTGAAGTGCTACGTCTGAAGAGTTTTTATCCTCGTATCCATCAGTAATAAAATCGAAATGGAAAAATTATTACCTTGTGGTTTAATGATTATGTTTTAATTGGATTTTTCCCAAAAAAACATCGAAATTATATAAGAATAATGTATGGTATATAGTATAAACGAGAAGAAGCGTTTTTTATAAAATAAAGCAAAAACTTTAAAAAATATGTACTTCATCCACACAAATAAAATTTCAGTCAAATAAATTATGATGATCATTTGCCCTAACTCAACAACTTCAATTTCTATATGCAGAAAGAAGTACGAAGTTAGTAAAACTTAATTTATTTTGTAAAACTTCTTTCTTACGTTGCTTTGTATTAATAATAATAAATTTCTCTGAAGTAATGATTACTTTGGCAAACATAAAAGGGCTACTGGATGATATTCTCACGCTTTTTTAAATTCTCTTATTTTCTTAATGTTGTGACTCTATCCTGTCCAATAATCATGCATTTCATATTCCATTTATAAAAATTCATAAGGCAATATGACGTTTTATTCATCTCGTATTTCAAATCAACTTTGATGATGCGCTTTCACTGCCGATATCGATTTTCATTGATTTTTTTACCAAAACCCCTCTATTGTGATACGAAATGCATTCTTTCATGGGGGGTCAAGGACTCAAGTTGATCGCATCCTCTCTTCCAAATCATCCTTCAAAATCCCTCGAAAAGGACAATTTTCGAGGTAGGACAATCGGAGTACCGGAAGGAAGCCGTGAAGTGGGGGAAGTCCCGGTCGAGTCGGAGCGGAAGGGAGGCTGAAATGAGAGGCTGAGTAGAGACCGAGGGGAGGCAGTCGGAGGGCAAGGAGATTCACGGCAAATCCCGTGTGTTAGGAGGGGAAAGAGATGTGTAGTCGGAGCCGAAGTCATCAGATGAGAGGTGAGAGAGAGAGAGAACTAGAAGAGAAAGTACTCGTGACGGAGGTTCGCACTAGAAGAGGTAAACCTAGGAGTCCGTCTCTAGAGCCAACGGAAGATTCCCCATAATTCTCTCATTACTCCCACCACCTACCTTGCCCAACGCGCTCTTAACATCTATTTCCCTATGTGCTCGCTCCGCTCCCTCTTTCATTCTTACTCCTCCACCACCTGCTAACGCCGTTCCCTCGCCGAATCCCAACTCTAAAGCGTAGGGAATTTGGAGTTTCCAAGATTAAGGAGATGTTTTAACGAGGCACTCTCGGAGTAGCAGCACATCATAATCGCGTTTATGCTTGTACGCCAGATCTTTCGCGTTCATAATCTCATGAGTAGGCGCTGACGGGTTTGTTTACAAAATGACCCATTCGATCGATGATAAAATGCGAAGTTGTTCCAAATGATTGAAAATTTACCTCGCGGTGTATTAATGGTTAAAATTCTTCTGGATAAAGTATGCGAAGAGGTTGTTCCTTGGCGGTGTGAAGTTGTAAAACCATCAATAACCGCCCAGGCAATGGCCTCAAATCGCTACCCACGCTTCGCCTTCTCAACTTCAAGCACGCACAGCTGAAGCATATCCATACGACCCCGCTACGATTCAGGTTAATCCCATCGGGAAACTTCCTGTTAGGGCGGAGTGAAATTGGGAGCAAAGGAGTGTTTATCCTTCCCTACTGGAGGTGAATGAATAAGTTTAGAGAAGATAATCTCTTTTGGGATTTAATGTGTAGATCACATGGCAGCTGTAACCGTTCTCTCGATCCATCATCTTTAAAAAATCCGATAAATTTTCCGATTATAGTTTAATTCTTATCTGATAGGTAAAATTTATTTTTGCGCAAATGTTGTGATTCTTTTTATGAAAGGAGCCGCTTTATTAAAACTTTAATGCACCATTATATTATAAAAATATAAACAATCAAGTCTTATCTTTCATTTTTATTAATGTAGTATAAATTATTCTGCTCTTACGAATACGTTTTTAATCCTTTGTATTATGATATTCGTAACTGTGACAAAAATGTATTTATTTTAATTTACAACGTATTTATTTCAATACTTTTTAATGTATTCTTTAGTAGTGTGTCTCATCGTTTTGATAATACGGCCCACCTAAGCTACTAAAAATTATCTGCGGCCCACTTAAACTATAGGAAATTTTCCTCGATCAACTTACATGTTATATATATACGTGTATATATAGGTAGAAGAAAATTCTATAATATTGACTAAAAGTAGCGGGTGATTTAAAAAACGAAGCAATTAATTAAAATTTTTATTAGCCAACCAATACGTTAGCTTTTTACAAAATATGAAGTTTTCGCTATACTAAAGTGACACTTCAAATATTATTAATCGTTCTTAGTTTTTAAAATTTGTCGAGGTCCTTTTATGACACACCGTTTGAGAAATATTGTTCTATGTCATATTAATAGAATAATAGGAAAATTAAAGCATTTTACTTAATAAAATAATTCTCTTTGAAAGGAAATGTCGCACTCAATAATACTGACAAGTCTATGAATCTGATTAAATTTACGTGACAGTTACCTGCGAAATACAATTACGCATACGAGCAGAAGAGCTTTACACCTCAAATTCTAACGCGTGGGCTGTAAAAGTGGCATATTCTTTTTCCTGATTTCACATTTATGTTCCGCATAAAAATACGGAGCGATTATTTTTCCTCTAAGAGAATCAGTTTTTCGTGTTGCGGAGAGATTCGCATACTTTTCGGATATCTTGAAATTTCGATGGGATTAAAGTTTCCGAAAGGATCTTACGATCCATGAATGGGTCGACTCCGAAAAAAAATGATTTCGTTGGCCTCCGGAAGTTGTTTAATAAATATTCGAGAAAAATCGACCTAATACGTTAAAGCCACGGATTTTTTTAATAGAATTTTAGTCTGGCCAACCATACGCAAAGCAAAATTCAAATGGTTTCCACAAATCAGGAGAAATAAGAAAGAAAGGCAAGTATAAAGTCATAAAAGGGACAAGAGACTTGGAGAGGGCCTGAATAAATCGAATTAAGTCAGGCCAACGGAAAAAGTGGATTTTAGAAAATAATAGCACTTAGGATTCATGTCCTAATCATGAGATGTTCAGTATAATACATTGAACGCATATACTATTTTTAAAAGAGCAAGGAATAAAACATGGAAGATATAAACGCAAAAAATATGGGGCATGCACGGTAGAATTACTTTTAGTGATACTTTCCGAGATGAAGGCAAACGTTCATTCATTATAAAAAATATTGCGTTTTTTTGAAATTTCCAACGTAGCAAGTTTTAAAATGACATTATTAGAGTTTTAGTGTGGAAAATTTCAAGTCGAAAGTGAAATTTCAACTGCGACGCGTAAATTAGTTTCAAACGATCAATGCCAACCCCTATTCATTTTCTTAAAGATAAAAAATCTAACTAATAGACGAAATCGCGACTCGGTAATTATTTATTTTCTCACAAACGATTGATATTATTGGACTAAAATTAATCTAATTTTTTTTAGTGTCTTTGCTTTTATGGCATTACACTGCAAAGGGATTAATACTTTGATGGAGGAAAAACTCGTCGAATTAAACGAGCAAAGAATTATATCGATAAATTTTATATTAATGACTGGCTAATCAGCATGCTGATACCCTTCTTCTCATATCTTTTATATATTCGATTTGTCGGTGCTTGCATACTGCAAGCACTTTAAAAAAATCACCAAACACCAAGATCTAAGCCCGTAAATAAACCAACGCGATCTCCAGAGCAAACTATTTATAATAAATATATATCACACTAAAAATAATAATAATATAGAAGTAAATGGAATATTTTGTGTTAGGATTAAAACGTCACCATATGTTTACCTAGCTATTATGAAATATAGTCCATTGATTACCATTTAAAGCATCGCATAGTATGGAAAATCAATTCCCATTGAAAGGTACCGGAATCGTTGCTAATTGGTTGAAAACCGAAAAACTTTTCATGATTTTATGATTAAAATAAAAATTTTACACAAATTCAGCATGGATTTGAATTTTGTCTTCAAGAATAACAAACTTTATTCTTTCATCCACAGTATGATGCATGTCTCGACTTTGTATCTAATTGTTAATAATTAAAAAAAGTAATTTTATATAGCTCTGCGGCGTTTTCATTGCTTTTCTTATGTGTGTTTAAATTTGGAATTTGGGGTCAAAAACACCCCTTAAATATAACTTTTTTTTAATTTTGGATTTCTCCAGAGATTGTACCCAATGACATATCTTTATGCCAAATTTCAGCTCTGTAGCCCTTCTAGAAGTACCTTAGGTTTATATCATAAATTCTATATCATATATCCTATATATGTAAGCAGCAGCTATTTATAATGATAATTACTCAATGTCTGTCCGTCCGTCTATCCGTATGTCTGTCCGTCTCCCCTTTTATCACTTGAACGGTTTGTCATAGAGAAATGCTGTAAATACCATATTGTTTCTGTTATATAGGAGACCTCGAGAAAACTATTTTTGCTTACATAAGTGTCCCAGGTTCGACTCCAGGAGACAATTATTTTCCCATATGGGAATATATATGGAACGAATTTCTCCGTTTTTGCTTTATTCTACGGCTGAAACTATATAACATCTCAGGAGTGGCCAAACTTACTTGCCCTCGGAGCCGCACACAATAATTTTTAGAATTTCGAGAGCCGCATGATACACATTCTGCGCTCAGAAATTTACGAACAGAAAGCATAACTTGCATCTGAAGCAATTCAGATATAATGCACGTCCCTTAGGCGTCCCCAACACGTCTCAAGTTACACTACGTCACTGTGCTCTGTAGAGAAAAACGTTGACACGCCACTTAATAGAAATTTAAAAGAGCCGCATACTAAGATAAAAGAGCCGCATGCGACTCGCGAGCCGCGGTTTGGCCACCCCTGTAATATCTTATTCTTGCAATGTTTAAATGTTACATGGAAGGATTTATCATAAATATGCATTTATTTTCGACATTTTATGGCTTTTTCATACTCCTTCCGGTTGTTGCCAAGGCGACCTGCATTGTTGCCTCCGATTGAATTAGCGTCTATTAAATCTTCAAATAGACGAAAGAATTGCGTTATTCGCTTCACGCTTGGTATGAAGCATCGAAATTAAAGTCTAATTGCAGATTATTATTTTTCAGTAAACTGCGGGCATTTTTAGCGATTGACCAAAAGAAAAAATCTTTCTTTATTACAATACTAGAATGTTACTTTTTTCGTAAGGGAGAAGAAATTAAAATTGCGCATATAAATTATAAAAACATACATGAAATTTAGAATGCCATTTGTCTAATTTTATAAGGAGAAATGGTCTATTATTACTTTTAAACACAGATTTTCTCGCCATTCGTTAGTCCCAAACTAGTTAAAGAGGAGTTTCATATAAATCATCGTGTGTCAGCGGCGTTCTTTAATGCCAAAAAATCTTTCTTTCAAACCCTCAAAAATTCATTAAATAGCATTTGTTTTGTTTCGCAGAAAAAATCGATTACATGCACTTTAAGTTAAATTTTCATTTTAATTATAGACAAAAAATCACGCTGTTAAATTGAAGAGCGATTTCGAGCTTCCGTGATGTGTTAATGATAAATCTGGGAATAGTCTCCATATCAAAATATCAGTCAGACCGAGGCGATTCCTTTTATCTCCCACTTCACTTAATACCTTTCGGCTGAGCCCAAACGCCTCACTAGGGTGTCCAACGATTGTCTATGACAGTTTGGCAGGTCATTACGTTTGAGAAGCAATATCCCGAGGCAGTGCATTCCAACCATTAGCTCAGTCAGAAAAGCTATTGGAATGAGGTACGAAGAGAAGGTGAGTGGAAGGCGAATTATGAGTTAACGGAATGAACTGAGAGGTTGGGAGGAACGGTTTTGAAATACATCACGAACAAGAGTTGAAAGAGAAATGAAGGGAACCTGACTGAGGATGTTTGCTTTTGGGGCGTGAGTTCGTTAAAGTCGGAGAGAGAGAGAGAGAGAGAGGCGCATGTGGAGTATTACCGTGGATGGGAACCTGCCACTCTTAATAACCGATGGAGCCACCTTAATGGAATCGCATCTCCGTTCATTTGTTACGAAAAGTTGAAAGGCTGATGGCGTAATATTTGGGAGTGGCGTGCATCAGCAGGTAGGGTTGGGGTGGAGGAAAGCGTAAGGTAACGTGCCAAGAGAAAGAGGATGCGTGGATTTCAGACAGAAAATGGAATAAGAGAGGGGAGATTGAACGAGAAATTGTCAAAAAATACAGCACATTTTTCGATGACAAGGGTGTGAACTTCGTTTTAAAACTAATAACGGGACTTCAAAAATCACGGAAATTTGAAGGAAATAGAAGGAAATATATCCAAAACATTCATCGAGTAAATAAACCATATATTGACTGAGTTGAAAAATAATAATTTTAAAACGGTAAGATATTCGATTATATCATATTTTTCTTAAAAATCTTTTAATAGTTTGTAAAATTCTCAGCAAAAATATCGCTTATTAATATTTACTTAAAGTTAAGTTAAGTTAAAAAAGTGTCACTACTGCAGAAACTCATTGACAATAACTGATCGATAGGGACTTCTAAGTTATCTCTACATTTCATGTGATTTATTGGATGTATCAAATCACATTTTGGTTCACTCTCAATAAGCCAAACAAAAACTCTTCGTGAATCAAGTATTTTTCGCGATAAAAATATAACAAACGGAAACGCCGACTTGAGATTTGATAAAAAACTTTAAAATAATTATAAGGCCTGTAAATACAATTAAAAGATCTTCAATGAACCAAACCAAAAATTTTCGTTGATCCAAATCTAAGTTTTTGTTCTTAAAAAATTTCCCCCGTCCATGAAACCGTTACGGTTCCACTCAATGCCAAAATTCGCAGCCGGAAATAAATTGCTTTTGTTTCGAGTAATCGCGACATACTTTCGGCCGGCCGGCTAAGTCCGGCATTGATTTATATAGAGTCTGTAGCGGTGACCGCTAAAATCCACTGTTTTCCCCAAGAGAGTGTAATGTCTCTAAATCTGTTCAGAATGTTCCTATTTGAGTAAATACAATTTCTGAATTACGCTTCCGGAATATATATATCGTCATTATAAATAAATAGATTGAGACGATAGAATGTTCTAAGGTCAGCGAGCAACTTCAACTAAAAAATTTCAAGACGCGGATAACATACATTGTAATTATTTATATCGAAGTACAAATATTGTTAAAAAATAAAATGAATCTAAGCCTAATAATATTATTATGGAAAAGCGAGATATTTTATCTTTTAGAATTCTGACGTGAAATATGATATTGAATTTCGTCAGCTGACTTGGTGTGCGAAGGAACTAATTCGTCCAAGTTATTCTAATACCGTCATTCAAATACTTGTCCGACAGAATTGATCTGCAAATTGTTTCAATATTTTTATATTATAAAAGTCAGGTTTACTTATGTACCTTAAAACAAAATACGGATTCAGTCTAACATTTTATAAGAATTAAAATCTTTGTTATTGCTTGAAACTTGATCCGCTTCGCGGACAACATTGAAATATCTTGTGGGCAAAATGTTGCCCGCAAACTATGGGTTGTACAGGTCTGCGTTAGAGAGGGAGAGCGAGAAAGATTTATATTTTATATTGTTAGGGATCACTATCATTGTACAGTATGAGTTAACAAACAAACAAAATTATTATAGAATTTTGGTGGGGTACCTTACGAATATTTTTTATTAATGTAATGAGAGAAATAAAAAAATTCTCCGATGCTATTATCGCACATGGCATAACATCGAATCAAAATAAATTCTGAATAATTGTTCCACAACTTAGTGCTACCGCTATTATTAAGCTTATAATAATTATATCACAGAAATTTAATTTTAAAATTTGTCTGTAATAAGATAATTTTCAAATAAGAGAAGTTTTGTTTACTTACGTATTGTTTACACGTAAATATTTTGGCCTACAAACTAAGTAAACAAAAGAAGTGCTTAATATACATTTATAATTAATTATACTCTGTAACTCGTAAATAAAAAGGCTTTATATGTTATTCTTTTAATATGTATAAAGTGCCTTATTAAGATTTTCTTTCTTGTAAATTTTAAGAGCTAAAGTTAGTTGAAACTAAATATGTATTTACTTTTTGCACAGCTGTTCAAAAAGATCTAATTTTTAAATATATGAAGCGAAAGAAAATCTAAGGTTCCTATATTGCTCGATGTTGTATAAATCCACTTTTATATAACTAGAATTCCTCCTGTTGGTGCAAAAATTATAGTTGTTTGAACGTATTTTCCATAATTATTTCTGTAAACCGCATGTTATATCATTCGAACTGTTAACACAACTTTTTACAATTTATATATGATTGACTTTACGGCCACAAAAGGCCTTATAATTTTGTTTCTGAAAAAATTGCAGGGATGTTGTAAATAATTTAATTTTTAATCACTTAGAGAGATTATTCAATCCTTCATTAGGATGAAAATTTTATAAAATTATTTACAATACTATTGAATTCCAATAAAAATATATAGAAACTAGACGTATTATATTGGAAGACAAATTGTCGAATCATCTATATAAAACCTCTATATTTTACTTAATTAATTAATTAATCCGTATATTTACACTGCAAATCGATTTTACCATGCAGTCCAAGGTAAATATCAAATGACTGAAATGAAATGAAGCTATTTATTCTTCAGCAAAGCTTTGTCCGTAGCACCACACACGATGAAATGTGGACACGTGAAGCCGGTAATTTAAAATGGGTAACAACCACCCCACTGCAACGCTTGTCACAGAATACAAAAGGTAAATGTGAGAGTTTGATGAGTCAGCGTGCTGTTTCCGAAAGATCTACCGAATGACAATAGAACAAATTGAATTCTTTGTCCATAAATTAATGAACGGACCTAGCGGAGCAGGTTTCAACTAGCCATGTTTAAATGCTCCATTCTTTAAATAAATTGTTTGTTCCCATTATATTTATATTTACCTATCTTTCGTCAGTGCAATTAAAATGGAATCCATTAAATCGAGAGAGATTTTCAATCTTACATTTCAATTTTATACGGCCGTTGCGATGGACTAAACGAAACGAAATTGGTTCCATGAAGCGTTTATAAAATTTGCGCAAAATGGGAATCGATGCAATATGAGAGCAATGTCAATCAGAAATTTTTTGAAACATCACCTCGATATAAATATTCGATAGAAAAACGGTGCCTGGCGCAAAATCAGTTTGACGTTAAGTGCCGCCGTTTCCGGAGTAGTTCGTTTCCCTATGGTATTGGGAGGGGACAAAGAAAGGACACATTTCCAAGAGTTACTCCGCCTGTCTCTCCCTATGTAGCGTGATAAAGGATGTAGAATAGCGATCGATGCAACCAAAGAAACAAGAATTCCATTGATATTCCTGTAAGTAGAGGCTTTCTAAAAAATGCCATTTCAAAGAAAAATACGAAATAAAACCAAAGTTCACTTTTCCACAACGTAAATACGAGAGTAATGCAAATGATATGAGAACGCTTATATTGCAGAATGCTTTGTTAAACTACTCATAAAACGGTGAAGAGTTTACCCTTAATACCAAGAAAGAAAACAAATGTGAAAAAGCACTTTTACCATAATCATGAATTATTATATCACAGACCTACCTTTTCTTTGTTTATTACATGATTAAACTGCACTTCAATTGCTATTTGACCCTTCGTCTCTTACATAAATATTGCTTTCATCATCAAGTTTTGTAATTTTATTCGATATATTGATTTTATTTTCCGTGAACTAAACTTATACGACTGTGAATGGATGATAGTTAACAACCATTCATCCTGAAAGATAAAAGGCAAAGGCCTTGATAAAGAAGTGATTAAGGTGTCAACCTTCCTATGGAAGGTTCGGATCCTGCGGAGGAAATGGCCGTATATGCTTGTTCTTACATTATTAATAACACATGTAATTGGAGAAACCTGTTTCTGTTAAATAAATAATTATTATTATGGCAGCACGGATAAAAAGCTGTCATAGACGAAAAGGCATTAAATTATTAAGAACGATGAGAAATGAAAAAGAGAGGAAATAACAAAATATTGGCATTGTTCTGATCACAGACTGCATTACAATATTAATTTTAAAAATCAATCTGACGTAAATAAATTTAGCACATTAAAAAACGATATGACTACTAAGAAAATGTGGCTCGCGACCAGGGTTTGATCCGGAGTCTCCTGGTTTTCGAATTTGTCTCCGAGCGAGAGAAAAATTCTCCGGGTCAACATGAATATTTTCGAAATTGGCATTAGATATTGCGATTTATTCTTTAATTTCTCTAAGGGAGTAAGGATTTCATTCTAGGGCGGCAGTGTCATGCAATTAACCAGATAGAAGGTACATGAAAATATTAACAAACAGTCACGCGTGGTGGTGAAGCAAAATTCAATATTAAAACACAGCATTATAAGGAGGCATCATCCTGCAGGCTACATTGTAATAGAAATATACGCGCGGGGAGCATCTCCTGTAAGTTTTTGAAACACAACTAGAACCTCTGAAAATGTTATTATTGTTCAAACAATGTAGCATCTCAAAGGTATAAAAACATTCTTCAGGAATAATGTACCTGAACAAAGTTCTATATAATAATTTTGACGACTTGCCAGTAGACAGGAAATGGGTAATATATTATTATTATATATTAAAGATGGAAATAATTTCACTGAATTTTCTAAGCTTTTGTCAAACGTTTTATCTATTCCCGATAGAGACTCCTTTGTGGAAAGTGTTTTTTCTCCCATGAAAAATGTATGGAGACCTTAAATGGATAGGATAAAAGTAAAATTAATAAGAGCGGAAATTTGTACTAAATTCAATTTTAATATGACCTGCGAAGAGTCTCTGAATTTTATAAAACAGCCTGAATAAACTAAACTATTAAGATGTTCATTAAGGAACATAAAATATACTTTTAAGAAAAGATAAAAGACAATCATATAATAACCCTATTCGTCATTTGATATTAAATTTATGTGGAAGTTCATTACGTATTCATTTATATTCTGTGGCTGTTTCATTTCATGTTCAAATTATACCATTTATTGTAAAACTGACCAGTTAGCATTGAATATAATATGTATTTTTAATATATTAAATTTTTTCTTTTCTAAGTATTGTTCAATCTTGAATTATTATTGTAATTTTGGAGTTAAATACATTTTCTCGTCACATTTTTACAAAATACAAAAACTACGTATCTCCAGAGTATTAAAATGTTAACAATATGATCCGAACAGAACTTATGATGCGTAATTTCCTATAATAGAATTATTTAATTCATTACCTGTATTGTCGTTAAATTGTTAATTAACTGGATAGCTTACTCATTGGTTATATTAGCTTTTAAAGCTTAAAATTCACAGCCAATGAGGTTTGTTTTCCCACATTACATACTTTAACATCATACATACATTCACATCAAAAATTTAACTACGCGATTTCGGAAGGAAAAAATAATGCATTTGTGTACAATATTATACTCCAGACAAGTAAAACAATAATCGTTGCCATGGCAATAATCTCGTTATGAACGAATAAAACTGCAAAATTGCAATCATTAACGCAAAATTCAAAGAAATGATAAGAAAAATTCTACGATGAAAATTAGAATTATCATTCTATTCCGCAGAGAATAGCAAAATTTTCGCGCCGATAACACTTTTCTTAGATATTTTATTGGGCATAAGGAAATGATCCTGCACGATGGGTTTCAGATTTCCCATGTAAACCAAGTGGAAAGGATAGTTCGTGGAATCGATACCGGGATTTTTGACATAAAACCTATCTCCAGGAGCTTGGCTTCTGTAGAAATATTCTCGCCAATTATCATGAAATTTGGTGAATTGGCTCAGAGGTTTATAGCAGGGACTGGTAAACAATTACAAAAGCATAGGCAGTCACAACAAAGAAACAATAAGCCTATTTTCATTCTGGAAGGGTAAAAATATTAAAATATTTCACCTGAATCATCGGGTCAGATTATGAAATCTCCGGATCAGATCAGAAAACTCTTCGGGTCAGATTAGGAAATCTCCGGGTTAGTGAGGATTCTGAGGTGGCCAACCCTGCTCGCGACATTACGGAAGATAGTGCTCGAAAGTGCGCCCGTTATGCCCGCAACCGGCATTACAAAAAACTTTGCTGGTTGCCTAAAGGCTCGGGGGTATATCTGGTAAAGTTCTACGAGAGAACTGCGCACAGAAACCTAAATGGTGCATAACCACACATCAATTTGTGTAAGGTATAATTCCCCATGCGGATTTTAAAATGTAAACTAGTCTTAACGTGATTAATATTTTTTCCGTTGAAAACAACCTCTTTTAAGGAAATTTTCCGCGCTGACATTAGAAAGATAGATATGCGTCTTTATTAGGGCGAGATTGAGACTAGACAGCCTCTTCTTCCGTCTAATCCATTAGGGGAGAAGAAAGACAAGAAGATGAGATGGAAGGGGAGAGCAATGAACGCAGAAATGACAAAGCAGCCTGGGTGTGTTGCATTTGCAAGGGGAGGAAGAAGGAAAAATTGAGTGAAATGGAAGAAAAGATATTGGGAGAATGCCGATGGAAATGGGAAGGAAGCGCGAGGGAAGGGATCGCAGGGGAGGGAAAGGATGGAGGATGAAAAGGAGGAGGCACCGTGAGGAGTATTCCTTCTCTTCTTAGAGTGGCGCCATCCATCAGACTTTTTGCGAAGGCATTCTCTCCAATCGGCTCCGCAAAGTGGATATCTCACATCTCTCGCTTTTTCGTTCTCTCTTCCCTCCTCGACCGCATGACCCACTCCAATTCTTCTCCAGCAGCCTGTAACCATATCCCATTCAATAAGGGAACATGAACCATCACGCCCTGTCGCCGGAAAGGAGATTAAATAAGTTTTTATCTTTATTCCTTTATTTCGCTGCCGTTCGTTGTGCTAATTGATGGATCACAGCTTTTTACCGAGAAAGGAATCAAAAGTTGGAATTCAAAAATAAACTTTAAAAATCACGATTAAAGTTTAATAAAAATCTATGAAGAATCCATATATACCATAACATCTAATCGTATAAAATGGCCGAATGTAACTTTATGTGCTTAAAGTTGGATTTTTTGGGATTTTTATCATATAAATGTTTTATTATCGTCTAAATTGTTTACCATATACCAAACTAAATTTCTATGCAACACAATTAAACAACGGAAATCTAAGATAAATACTTGTATGCCAATACATTGCAAAAACACTTTCCTATTCTCAAAATTAACCACTTCATCGCAGCAATAGGATTTCGAAGAGAAAATATTTTATTTAGTCGATAAAAAATTAGGTAAGATAAGATGTTTTTAAATCTCTTCAATTTTTCAAATAATGATTTCCAAAGATGCAATATCAATATAGGACAGACGCATAGTTAATGCAGCACATGCCCATCATGAAAACTGTCTCATCATTGTAAATAAACGATGAACATCGCTCCACACAAATGGAATCTCTTTCGATCGATCGCCACTACGCATCATTCAGTCCATACACCAATCAACATTGCTTCTTTTTTCGATTATAGCGCTCGAATCCTGAAGAGATTAAAACCTTAATTGGAGCATTTCATCTGGCCCCAGAGATTTATTTTCTCGCCTCTCCAAGACCGATGGTTGCTCCCCCGGAAGGCATTCCGACGAAAAAATAAACGAAGAACAAAAATATCACCCTTTTATTGGGTCTCAACTGCAAGAGCGCGCGCACACACACACCCGAAGTATGCCCATTCCATTTCAGCCTTCCAATCAACGGGTGCTTCTTCATCGGGACGAATGATTTCTCTCGGGAAACAAAAATGTGCAGATCAAGAACAGAAGAGACAGAGGCAAAGAGAAATTAACGAATCTTGAGAAGGGGGAAGAGGAAGAAATAAGAAGAGGTAACATGAATGATAAATACAATGAAGAAGAATTGAAGAGAAAGAAGAGGGTAAAGATTGTAAATAACTAAATACATACTGAAAATATAAAGTTTGATTTATTGATTGATTGAACCATTTATTTGAGAAGTTAACCTAAGCTTGGATTCTCTGGAAAGACAGAAACGATGAGAATCAAATGGGAAAATAAATTAAAGTTTAAAAAATGTATAGATGTAAAATAATGTACACTAAGGTTTTTCAATTTTTTTCAACCTACGGACCCCTACTGGAACATATGAAATCCCACGGAGCCCTTGAACACGTAGTTTGACATTAAAACAAAACCCTGAGGAATGGGAGCATGCGTTATTTGCTTTAGAAGACCTTACAACTGACAATTAGTAAAGTTAAGTAAGGTAAGCAATAGATTCCTTTTAAATTATTGCTAATTAATTAATTATCAGTTCTCTAAATTAATACAAAAGTATTTTTTCTACTGACCCTCATTTGGGAATTCCTGGTGTAGATCAAATGTAAGAGACTAATATAAAAATGAACCTAAAAACTTTTGAGTAGTGATTTTGCAAATTGGATGAAACAATGTACTATACAAAAATAAATGTTAGAATAATAGAATAAAATGTTACTAAATGGCATTAATAGCATATGAAGAATTTTATAGACAAAACTTTGCGAAATCGATTTCGCGGATATAACACAAGACGGGAATTATCGAAAGCATTCGTTTTACTTTGCAAACTCATTAGAAGCTTTGATTGGCATCAGAGTTTCTCAAACCGACCTCAAAGCTCGTGACCGCTAACCGCGAAGTACTACCAAAGCTTTGAGGATTTTGTAAAATAACACAAAAACCGCGCGGGATAATCCTCCCAAAAAAACACGCTCTCTCAATTAAATAGGAAAATGTGGATTTTTGGTACTGGAAAATTCGCGAAAACGATTGCGATCAAACGCGCAGATTTCGAAACGACCCCGCACGGGCTTAAAAACCGTGGAATGAATTCGTCGACGCGTCCATAAAGTCGATCAAGGATAAGAAGAGGCGCGGAAGTGGATTGACGTCGTCAGAGAATCTGCGAGAGCGTTGCCCCGCGTCATTTGTCGATAGCAGAGAGAGAGAGAATATTTAGGAGAGAAATGGAATTTTCGAGAGATGCAAAGAGGGTAGGGTGAGAGAGCTTAATTGGGAGCTTCGCTACGTTAGTAGTAGCGTGCGTTCGGCTGTCAAAGCGGATCGGCCCGCCGGATTACGGAGGGAACTCTCCAGGGATAAAGTTTTATGGAGAGAAAAACCCTCTCGATAAACCGGAAAATCCATTTTAATCTATGAAATATGGCGCAATCAATTTACCAGCATTTTTCAAAAAGATCTCGCTCACTCCAGCATATTCCCTAAACCGATAGGACTTAAGCGCTGAATAACTTCTTCACTATTCGGAGCATGTTTTTTTTCAAGCACGGATATGGAAGGAACTAAAATAAATAAAACGGGATGTATATTAAAAGAAACGCGAAATCATAAATTGTGTAGGACTATAAAGTGGAGCTCACGCTGAAACGGATATCATATTCACGCGATGCTTCTTCAGGCTATTCCTTCGTCTTTTTATAGTAATTGTGTTGCTCGCCGCTTCCATCTTTGTCGCACGCACAGTCCCTACTCCTTAGCATTCTCTCATTCATATCCAATACCTCCAACCAACTTCACTCGTAAATAAAGCTTTCACTTTTCCCTTGCACTCGGCCTTTCAGATATTCTACGCTTCTGTCGCGCCATCTCCGCTCTCTTCGGAATTGAAAACATTTCGACGGAAAGCAAGGAAATGTTGATATTTGGAATTTTGCGGTGATTGAAATCCCCGAGTATGGAAACATATTATTCGTCCCTACCATGCGGAATATGTGATAGAATGTAATGTCACATCCGATACATGTTATATTACGGCTTTTAAAAAAACAAAACCATTCTCCGTAATATTATGAGAATGATTATTTACATGTGTTAAAAAATAATGTTTTCGTGATTATTATATATTCTTCCAATTTATTAGCGCATCATAGCAATTAAATTACTTTTGTTAATTACTTATAGCGTTAATATTAAAATGCTTTGTATATTTAGAGATTTGTTTTAAAGCGACTGATTTGAACTTTTACATATACCAGTGTATATGCTTAACCTAAACGAATTATTTTCATCGGCTAATTTTTTAACTAAAATGAACTGTTGAGATTTCAGTCGTACACTTAATAAGAGAATAGCACCAGGCTTGGAGAATTATTCATAGCAGCTTATATATATATACACTCACCCTGAGTAACTGTGGGAGTGTCTCCTTCCCATATTCCTCTATCATGCCGTTAGTAGCACCCAGTTGCTGCACGTAAGCATTATGGGCTTCCACATAGGCGGCGAGTGACGCAGTCGTGGGTGCAGCTGCGCACGCTGCATAGGCCGCCTTGTAATCTTGGCGACACTATAGAGGAGCAATGAAACAACGAGTGCTGTAAAGGAATGCTTCATAAGATTGAATTTCAACTAAATTATAAAGATGGTTATTATCGGGTAAGCTGTTAGATGCCGAAAGGCTTCTATAAAAGAATACTTCGGTTAGATGAATCGTTTTACGAATTTTTGAACTCGATGCACCTCCGATTTCTATTTAAACCAAAACACAATTAAATCCCCGTGTACTTAAAAAAATTTTCTTTCAGTTATAAAATATTCCTATTATTTCCTCATTCGGTATAATTGCAAATTTAGCATATAAAATGAATTGCAGATGTGGAATTTTTATAATATTGGTACATAATGTTACTAACTAAATTTTGATTCATTTTATACAAAATATAATATTTTATGACATTTGGCTGTTTTTTCAAAAAGCAAAATCGTAATTTAACACTTTAACCAAGTCATTAGAATCTGTTTAACTAAATTTTAGCTTAATTTTAAATAATCAGAGCTCTCCATGGCCAAAGCAATACTTGTTCAAAGTTTCCCCCGTGATCATACCTTTGATAGAACCTCTTCCGTCTTGCTGAGGATCGTCTCGAAGCTCTCTCGATGCGTAAACACTTTCCTTGCTTGAATTTTGCAGTGAAAAGTGCGCTCAAGAAGAGGGCGTGCTACCTGGCGGCCTAGTACGGAAGCTATGTCAGAGTGTGCCTGAGAATCCACCTCAACCTCGGCGAGGAGTGTTTCCCAAGCGTTGAAAACCGAGCTCTGACAGGCAGGCCTTAAGAAAGAATGGAGGAATGAAGACGTTAAAGTCATGGTAATTGACGATTTTTTTGAACTTAAAATATCTAAATAAGGAAAGGAAAATGGAATCGAGTTATGAATAATCAATCCAAAATCATCTCGTGTCTTAGATGTAAACAATTTTTCATTCGATAGCCATTTCTACGCACTTACGCACTAGGGCAAGGAAAATAATTAATTTTTTTGGTTTTAGCAAACTTTTATTTTAATTAATGTAAAAATACTTATTTGACGTACCGCTGATGATTGGTGAGATTTTTAGAATTATATAAAGTAATTTTTAATAATATGTAAATGTCAATAAGGCCACGTACGGTATGATATTCGTCTATCACCCCAATAGGGTCGACTGTTGCCATACTAATGAATAACAAAGTTCACGCTTATTTAAAATTACCTAGCATATTTTTACAATTGACATTTTAAATTTTGTGTGCTATTCGAAGATATAAATTTAATCCTAAAATCGTTACTCGCGCAATAATTCGTAATTTTCTGAATTAGAACCAGAATTTTTCTATCCGTTCTCAAGTTATTTAAAAATTTAAACAGTATATTTTAGTTTAATTTCACTTAATTCGCACTAAATTATTTCAACATTATTATAAAATATCCAAATACCACGCGCCATTTTCTTATGAGAATTTCACATCGAAAAACCCGGTGCGCGTTATATTCGAGGCTTTTTCTGTAGCATAAACGCGCGTCAAGATATCACATAGATCAGTGTTACTCAATCGTTTCTATTTGGCGGGCCGCATGGGTGGTTGCGAATCCTACGGCGGGCCGCATTGGAAGTTTCCAATTCTTCGGCGGGCCGGATTAGATTTTAAATCGGAAGTTACCTATATATTCCGTGGTGCCATGCGAGTGAAAATCACTTTTAAATAAAGTTTATATGGTTAAAATTTCGATATTAAAAGTTTTTTACCAAAGCTTTCATAAACGTGTATAAACTTGTGTGTTAAATTTTTCGGATCGCCTTTTCATCATATATTCGCGGGCCGTACAAAAACCCTTCGCGGGCCGTTGGTTAGGCACCACTGAGGTAGATGGATCGCAAAACGGCTTCCTGGTGCCTATGAAGAAAAATTGTTCGCTTTTCGGAAGCATGTTATTGGATTGCGGAAGCAACATTTATATATTCTTTCACAAATTGCGAACGCAGACCAAACGCCAGCATACTTCGAAATTTTGCTCTGATATTACTCTTTACTGAAAAAGCATTGTTTATTGTATTACAGAGAGAGAATTGCCTAAATTTACTGGCCAAGGATGAAGAATGTTGTATTTTAATGCACGTATTTGACAACTAATGTACACGATATTGTATTAGTTGAGTAAATTCATTTTTAGATTTTTTTGATACTTGTTCCAAAAGCGGGATGCGAGTCTTATTCGGGGGCGCTTGGTACTTGGATGAATGCGGTATTAACTGCTAACATGCATATAGTCAAAAATGTTATAATGGTCAAATGCCGAATAAAATTTAAATTCGACGAGTCAATCATTATGACCTAAAACGCGCAAATACAATTACTGCATAAAAAATAATGAAGTTATTACAAGGATACTATTCTTTTTTTAAGCTGCATACAATTACTATAGGCCCTTCATAAGACGATCTTCATTCAGTTAGTTCCCTTGAAGTAGTGAAAATACATAACAAAGGTTTTCGACTCTTTTCGAGCAAATTTCAAGGCTTTCAATTTTGATGAATATAGAAATCGATTCTTTCTAAAGCCATGTAGCTTTATTTATTTTATGCGCCCATCTTATCACTCCCTTCACCACTCTAATACCTCCCCTCTCTCTCTCTCTCTCTCTCTCTCCCTCTCTCTCCTCGTTGATACCTCACCTTTCTTTCCTCAGCTCGGCGTTCCTTTTACGGAAGCTCTCGACGAGACGTTGAAGTTCCTCAGCGTGGGACTCGTAAACCTGCGATAGCTGCTGCGTGAAGTCCGAAACTGGCTCACAGGAACGCCACCGGAAACAAACGAAGGAGGTCAGGTGAGTATATTGGCCTCATGGACAAATTATTAATAATAAATTTTTTGTCCATGGACACGTAATTAATATGAATAATTAATTCAATATAACATAATAATCAATCAATTAATCAATATTTGTATATTAACGATTTTTTAAATTATTTAAATGCTCCAAATAATTAATTAAAATTAATAATCACATAATTTGTAGTACTGATGCACATGCATATGCTTGCGTATTTTGTATTAAAATTTGTTGTATACTGAAGATTGCTCTCTTTTCACATCAATACTGAAGACTTCGTTAATATATAATATCCTTATATTTAAATAATCAGTAAAGGAGTATCATGAATTAAATTAAAACGATTCTTATATTTCGTGATGCATAAATTTTTCATATTTTACCGAAATCTAATCCTTGATTTAATTTTCAATTATATACTTTAACTGTCCTTATTCAGAAATTGGTACTCGCATTATATATGAAATATGTTCAATTCATTTTATTTTATTTGATTTTAATTATTAGTTTGAATAACTTCTAAAGTATAAAATGCAGTTCAAATGTAGAAATTATGCATATTACTCTTAAGTCACCTCCAAAACGCATACGAACGGTTTTATTCGTTCAAAAGCATGCATAAACAGCTGAAAGTAATCATATCACCCAAGTTTCACATGTGTGGGGAGCTTTACCTAACCGAACCCGCAATTATAATTATTTATTAATTCTGGAAACGAGCTCAGGAATACATGGTGCAAACATTGCCATTCGTTTCGCAGCAAAATTGAAGGCAAAAGTCACATATTGCATTTTAATCAGATGGTGATAGCATACATATGCCAAAGGTGGCGACGCGAAGTGGGCTCGTAACACGAGTTCTTCTCTGACCACACTTTAGGTACAGCGGCGGCGGCAATGCGACGCGATTAAACACTACTCCTGTATGAAAATCGCAGGATTTGAGAAAATCACATGGGGAAGGGGAGGAAAGATAAAACGGCGGGTACACACCAGCTACGTACTGGTTGTATTGCGGAAGCTAGGTAAATGCAGATAAAGAATGGGACGATTCGAAAATGGAATAAGAGTAAGAAGACATAGCCAAGGGGCAGTTAAAGAGAGATACGAGAGATTAAGCAGGAATAGGGATTGTGAAGGGAACGGATGAGAGACAGAGAACGGGAAACACAAAGAGAGACTTAATAGAAACAAAAAAATAACAGGAAAAGATACATGGAGTGGGATAATGAAGAAGACTACAAAGACGTTAGGTAACGACTAGGTTGATATAAAATTCATGAGAGAAGACTTAACTTTGTAGAGCACCTCGATCAAAACAGTCAAAAAGTTTTGAACGTTCACGAAAACACGAATCATCGCTTAGGAAAGTTTCGCTTTGAATGACAAACATGACTTTGGTTATGGTGTTTTCGTCGTTATCAGATCACAGTTGATTTCATCACGAGCGCAACTTTCTTCGAGTCATAAATAAAGTTTTTGCCTGCCTCTTTTGGCCTATTCACAAACTCCGTAATAATGTATTGATATTAGCATCGTAGAAGCTGTAATGAGACGCATAAGCGTAAGATAAGAAAGGAATTCAAAAGTTATATATAGCAAAAGAGGGTCAGAGAGGAAGGGAAATTAAAATCAGTGATAAGTCGATTGGAAGATAAGGAAAGGGGAGAAAAAAGCGCCCGTATAAGAGGAAAGGGAGAGAGAAAGAGGATGAAGATAAGGGACACGGGAAGTGTTATAAAGAAAGAGTAAGAGTAGGAGAGGAAGAGGGCAAGAAAAAACTGAAGGATAAGATTCAGAATTGATTTGTTGAAGGACGGAAGGAAGGAAAAATTATAGAAGTTTGGGGAGCAACGTGAAGCTCAGGAAAACGGAAAGATCTTGGAAACAAAGAAAACCGAAAGATAAAAGGCGATAAAGAGGGGGAATCGGAAGCTATGAAATTAAAATAAAGAGAATTTACCGAGATGTTAGGATTCCGTTGGTTGTGATGGAAATGGGGAGATTGCTATGAATTTCTTTATACGAGAGAAAGAGTCGTTTTAGAAAGTAAACAATTAAAGAAAGACTGCAATTATAACCGGAAAAGGCATCGTTTCCGTTTCGAGGGTCGCCGACTCCGAAATGATAGTCGTGCTCAAAAACTCTCCATGGTGTTTGATGAGACGACATTAAGGAAGCGAGAGTCGCTGTTGTACATATTGGAGTATTGAAATGTTCGCGTTAAGAACGAAGTAGAGAATGGAATAGAGAGCGAGTGAGGTTAAAGGAATTTAGATAGAGAGAGAGAGTGGATATGGTAATGGAGGGGGCGTTGCGCGGCCACGGTGTTCGTCCATACCGTTTATCAATTCCAGAATTCCACCACTCCAAAATGTTTAAAGCGTACGTTGATTTAAATTCCATCTTTACAGCGGTCATGGTCATTAACTAAAAGCTCCTTGTATTAATTATGCATTACCCAATTAACGTATCTTCCTCGGTCTTTTAAGTGAAACGTGTAGGTATTTCGAAAAGAAAAACCACGTTTGAAATGAAAAAATAGCTTTAGTTGAAAATGTTCGTAATTACCAATTAAATTAATCCAAGTTAGCGGTTTCTGACACAAAAATGTTAAATAATTTTATTTTTTATTGCGTTATAGTTAAAGGACAACGTCGGTAAATTGAATGCATAGATATACCATAAAAATGTAAATATTAACAAAAAACTTGATTCGACACCGCACTGCGATGGGGTGATTAGTCCAGCTCGCTAGACTTAAGAGGACTGCAGGATAAAAATATTTGTAGGGAAACGTCGATATAGATGGATAATCTCCGAAAAGCTTTTATAAAACGAATGGCATCGGTAAATTTGGTTCGACTGTATTAGCAAAAAATATCGATCAAAAACACATTATACCTTCAAATCTTCTCCCCAGAAAGCGTCCGTTATGAATATTTAACATTCTTTTAAATAGAGAGAATTATGAATATTCATACTTAGCATGCATAAATATGATCAATTTCAAAGAAATTACACGACCAAAATAATTTGTCTACAGGTAAATTTCACTTCCTTAAGTTATAAAGAAATCTGATAAAAATTAAATAAAAATTGTACTAATTGCTTGAGAGCCATAGTTCAAAATTTTTTATCACAAGGAAGTGAATCGCAGAAATGATTTCATTATAATTGAACAAGAGAAAAAAGATTTAATAAACGAAGTGCGCATCTGGTTTTCTAACATTTTTATTGCTATTAGATAGAAATATTATATGAATTTGATTTTAGCCATAAATATTTATTAAATATAACGCATTATTGATAAAGTAGAAACACTGGTTTTATAACAAGAAGTCTAAATTGGATATTGTATTTTAATATGTAGCAGAATTCTCTACAATGGTAAATATCTTCTATTATTTAATCAAATTCCATCTTTCCCACTCCTTAAGCCAACACATGTTTTATCCTCCAAAATTTAAAATTAAGAAATTTAATAGTCTCATTTGACGTGAAAATAAAAAATTTCGTCACAACTTGAAATATGTCAGTGAGAAGTAGTACATACGCTGTCCTTGATGTATGTATAGTATGACGGAGACCCCTGCAACACCATATAGTGTTTCGTGCGGAGGTAAACGGAAATGACAGCAGTTAAGGGGTTTAAACATTGGAGGCTAATTTATACTATGACTGGCGATCGAATTTAATCAACGTCAACAATATCCAATCCCAATTTATTTACGGACAATTTATATTTTTCTTTTAGCTCCAATTTCAGTTTGAATGTCACACAGTAAAAACTAAACACTTCGGTAGCTATTACTTCTTCCATAAAGAATATTATTTTAATGGCGCATTCATTCTATCTCTGTATTTTTAAATACCTAAGATTGAAGAAATCAATTACACAATTTGAACAGATATATTTTAATTAGCAAATATTAAATTTTAGCCAATCGCATGATCTAACTGGCGGAGAGAAATGTACATATATCGCCCCAGTTAAGCAACAGGCAGGAAAATAAATATACAAAGCGTACTTCTAAACAATGAGCGATGAATAAATAGCAATATGAGATTCTAATAAAAATATGATGCCGCGATCTCGAAATCATGGAGTCGTGGGAAATGAAAAAGTGAGAGAGAGATAGAAAGAGAGAGAGAGGAAAGAAACCTGGTAAAAAGAGTTTCGGTGTAAAGAAAACAGATGAGAAACAAGTGTGGCCTCCAGATGGATGAGAAATTTAATTCCAGGATGATGGAAATGAGCAGTAGTGCGGCATGAAGGGAAGGTGGAAGAGCGAGAGGGTCAGGGGTCACGCGAGAGAGAATTAGAGGAGAAGGGTGGGTGGGGTGGAGGCGGCGCCAAAGGGGAGAAGGGGCGCAAGGAAGTGGGGACGGGAATGCGAGGGAGAGGGCTCGGGCGAAACAAGCGAGGCGATATGAGGCGGTGGGTAGAGAGAGAGAGGGTCAAGCGGGAGAGGCGAGAAATTTTAGGTGTGCGAAGGCAGCTAAAAGGTGGTCGGAGGGGGAGAGAAAAGACTCGAGTGGCGCTTGAAGGAGTACGAGATCCAGCTTATGCATGGTTTATTAACGGGAGATAATGAGATTTTTAGAAGGTAGGGAGAAATATAGAATGAACATCCGAAGGAAAAGGTACGTGATCTGAGAAGAAGTCCTCGTTAATAGAAAATGCTTATTTGAAAAAAATAATTATGAGATGGGTTAAAGACTGTTATAAAAGTAAGTTTTTGAAAGAAGGTTAAATGCTTAAGGTCAGAGAAAGAGAAATCATTAATAGAAGAGAGCAAATACGAATGCATTTTATCTGATAAATTAATATAGGAACATTTTGCTACTGCTCATAAAACGGTACAAAAACAAAAAAGGAATAGAAAATGGCCAAAGAATAGTTTTATGAAACGGAAAAAATAACGACTGTTTTAATTGGAGTATTTCTGAAGGCAAATACATCAAGGACGGCTCGACTGATTCAGATCGACCATTTTAAAAAAATAGCCATTCTATGACAGGGAGTATAATAGTCGAAAAACGAATGTTTAAAGCTGACTACAGTTGGAGACGAGACAGATTAGAAGTTGAGAGAAGAGTAAGAGATAGCAAAAGAAAGCGGGAGAGAAGAGGAAACATCATCTAGATCCTCTGTGGAGTATAGCATTCTCATTTGCGTTGGAAACCTAAGACCCGCAACAGGCGAGAAGGGGCCGTGTCACAGCGCCATTAAAACTTTTTAAAGAACTTCCTTCAGTGCTCCTAGTTGCACTATGGAAAATAGAAGACGGAGAATAGCAGTTTCCACGGCGATAATTTACTCTGCGGTCGATTACTACTCCCAGGAATATCAGAGGTACCAACCAAACCCGCCTGGCATCGTCGTTGAAAAGGACTGCGCTACATTTTATCGAACATTTAGGCCGATTTCGCTCCCTCGGCGACAGTTCTCTAAGCGTTTTGAACACATCGACGTCGAATCCAAAGGCTCTATCGGTTCCGTAGGCCGAACCATTTTGAGGCACCTCTATAGATCCTTTTTGGACCCCTGCTTTTCACAACCGCTTCGCCTCTCTAATACTCGAGGGACTTTCAAACGAATCAACATTCAAACGGATCCGGTGTGCAAAGGGAAAGAATATGTTTAAGAATAAGAAGGAGAAAGAGAAAATATCTGGAGAGAAAGATGGAAAGGGTTCGCCGAAGCGGAGTTGAGCCCGGAGGTGAGGCTCTGCGGCGGGGCTTTAGATAGCGTAAAGACTTTGGAGAGAGATTGCCACTGGGGAAGGAGGTGCGAGGGATAAGAAAGAAGAGAAATGATAATCTAGGATGTGCGCAAAGAAGAGGTAGAATAAAGGAGCGAGGAAGTGAGAGAGAGAATAAGTTGGTAGAGCAGTGGGAATGGAATGGGAAAAGGATAAGAAAGAAAGAGGGAGCAGAGATAAGTGATGGGGAGGAGAGTTAGGAATGGGGAAGGAGAGTTAAGGGGAGAAAGGGAAAGAAAGGAGAAGAATTCTAAAGTGAAGTTAGAGAAACTACAATTTAAAACGTCGAATTGGGAGGGTTGTATGCTCTGAATTTAATGGAGATTTGGCGACAGTATCGAGAGTGGAAGAAGAGAAAACACGATAGGAACAGGAATGAGGCGCTGCAAAAAATGAGTAATCGGGAGAATTGCTATGGATGGAGAATAAACAAGAGAATTATGGAAATTAACGAAAGAAATACAGTTTTGGAATCAATAAGAAAGAAGAGTAATATAGAGATCTTTGAAAAATAAGAAGAATAAAGAGAGGATTGAAAGAAAAAAGAAATGAAGATCGGAGTGAGAAGTGTGCAGATGTATAAGAAAATTTATGTGTCATTATGAGTATGGAAACACCAATTACATTTAAAATACTATGGCCATTCCTATACGTAATTATAAACAAGTCAATCAGCAATATCAACTATAAAATGCATCACTTACACACACATACAGGTACATAAATATCAGAGAAAGATTAAAGTAAGATGAGGTAGAACGGTCCAGCTCGGAGGGAGTGAAGGATTATTTCGGAGCGGTTGGAAATGCTAACGAAAAAATCTATTTATGTGTGCACAAGCGCTTCCGTTGCACTGCGCAGAGACAAATGCAAAGTACTAAACTTGTGATAGAACAAGAAAAGAAACCTTTTTCGACTGGAAAAAAAGAAAAATGTTAGACTCTGCTTCATGAATTTACACTTATAGTATACAAAAGGGAGCATTTTATTTAACCAATGTGATAAATTGATTTAATCAGATTTTATTTGCCTGAGTGACTTTCACAAAAAGGACATCGGCTGCCTAATGAATAGATAATTATGTCAATTACTTAAGTAAGTTCCGGCTTATATAACCTGCAAATCCATAATTCTGTAACGATTTTACGACTTCCTTTATTGATAATGTAATCGTTTCATAAAATGTTGCATTCACAATACACCTAGAGTCATATGCTTTAAATATAACAAATGTATATATTAATCCTGAATTTCAAAATGAATTCATCAATAGATACATCATCACGTAACAAAATTGGCAACCTTTGGTTTCAAATGCAAACTTTGCGAAAAAATAATGTAGTCATTAATAACTTTTTTTAATTGAAAAGTTTATGGCTGAAATGATTAATGTTATCAGGAAGATCTATTTGATTTTTGTACAGGGAATTAAATATTTACACAGACACATTATCAGCTAATAAACACGTTAAATAATACAATGGTTTTTTCCGTTTGCGATATTACTATCATTTATAAATCTTTGAAAGAGTGCATTTGAAGACAAGTTGCCCCAACATTGCGAAGAGAGGAATAATATACAGCAAAATTGCTGCGTTGCAAAACTGAAATGAAAGAGGTCGCAGACAATCTGCCTTTAATCGCGTTAAGTGAAATGTTCAAGCAATGTCATCCAATGAAGGTGTAGCGACAAAAGTTCGTCAGCAGAAAAAAGAGAGATATTTTTTCCCACCTCGCGCTATGCGGAAGGGAGAGGGGAGAACGGCGGAGTGGGGTATCGCAAAGAGCACGATGGACAGAGATCCTCCCCCACTATAGCGTGAAAACACGTGAGAAAGCCATCCTGAAAGAAGAGGTCACGTCAGAGTGGAAGGACGATAACTGGATGCCAGAAGGGGGAAGAGCAAGGGATGTGCGGTTATGGTGCACGTGAGCAAGGGTAAAGGGAAGAGCACTAGGATATGCTAAGGCCGGCAGCATAATGGAAGAGAGGTACGTGAGGAGGAGTGGGAGGAGGGAGAGGGGTAAGAGGAGACGTATATAAGAGGGATGCTAGAGGCAAAGGGTTTCCGCGGATGGCGGATGCAAGATCTCCACGAAGCAGAGTACTTAAGTGGATTAGATATCATGTGCCTCAAGAAGGGGAGGGCAAGATCTCCGATGCCAGAGGACCCCTTGCACGGAAATTGGGGGAATCCAAAATGCGAGCCCCGTGGCGTGGGAATGAAAGAGACAGGTAAAGATTAGGTTTTGTAAAGAGAGGAGAGGAGGTGAATGGGAGGTCGCACGTAATGGGAAGGGAGGAAGGAGTGGATAGGGAGTTGAGGCGAGCGGAAAGGGCCCTTTCTCGAGTGGGGTTGAGGCCTCTTTCTCAACGGAGTGGGTGGTATATTAAGAGATTAGATTGGATGAAATCTTAAAGAGGGAAAATTCATTTTCCGAATGATTAAGCTCGTTTTATAAGTAAACTGATGTATTAATTATGAGTTTGACGAGGCGTAGTCACTCGTTCATACTCTTGTGGCTAATATTTCTCTAGATCTCTGGAAGTAAATGTGGCAGTAGGATTAAATATTTACCTATCTCAAAATATCATATGGCTTACATTCACTCGAGAAGCCACTATTCCCTTGTATGCTGAAGTGCACGTGCCATCAAAAATCAAGTTACGATGTAAACTGGGTCGCGCACTTTTGAAGTTGTATACCTATAGGGACAACTATATTGTGGTTTTATTGCTTGTATATCAGGTGAGTGCACAAACATTGGTAAAGAAACCATATTCTCTTCCGACGGATTCGGCATGATTCACATCGACCCTACCTAAAATTCCGTAGCGACCTAAAGGAGTATCAGAAATGAGTACATCTCTACCCTATTTATCACGATTAGCACAGAAACTGAGAAATGATAAAACAACACAGATAAGATAGATAGATAACCAACAGGGAATAATAACAACAATGGAAAATAATGGTTAGGAAATCTTAGTCGGATGAAAACAATGTTTTAATAATTATCTAGCATGGCGATAGATAAAAAATGTAACAAAGTCAAACAAGATAATCCTTTAGCATAGATGTAGGCAATCACATCTGAACGGCGGGCTACAGTCGTAGTTACGAACTCTTAGTTGACCCGAGTTCACATTGAAAGGTATCGATTGATTCTGCGGTATTCTATGAGTAAAAATTGAGTCATCGACTGTTTTAACATCATAATTTCACTAAGAAATGATTTTTGCGATTATTTTTATTGACCCTTAAGAGGTTGAGCGGTATTTGACCGCGTGGAAAACAGGTATAATATCCAAATTACCAATTGTTATTTAATTTTTTCTTTCATTTTTAAACGAATTTCGTTCATATCATAATTTTAAATAATATGGCTATATTAAATCCGTGGGTAAATGGAAACAAAGCTTTACAAGGAACAGAATACTGCATTGTAAGTTAAATGAAAATAAGCTTTACATAAAAAATGATCATCAACTATAAAAATTGTGAAGTAAAAATAGAATCATCGGTATCACTCAATCCAGTTATTCCTTCTTCCTCTTATATTAAACTTTTCAAAAGGAGTTTGATCCTTTCCTCCCATCTCGCATCAAACTAACTCATGACGAGGAGTAATATGAGTAATTTGTGTGAAACAAAAGCTCTTCTTTCTAGAAAATTACTATTGTTGCAATGAAAAAACGAAGACTGTATTGAAATCGGACTTAAACGGCCACACTTGAAAATGACTGCGATGCAGCAGGGACCTTTTCTCATCGAGGCACACAGGCCCACTGTCACTCATACAAAAAACAATCGATGGTTTTCTTTTGGGATGTTATAGTTCTTAGTGAGGTTGTGGTAAGTAAACACTTGGCCATGAATTTTTTAGAGGGGATAACAGGTGACATCATAACGAAGAGTAAACAAAGGCACTCGGTGTTTTATATAGTACGCGACCGGCGGAAAGAAAGCAATACAGAGTAGGTAAAATCCCTATAAAAACAACAAACGCCGACACAAAGAGTTTTCCAGTCAATAGCTAGTGAACTTGAGGAAAACTACTGAGGAGGTTACAGATAATAGTTAAATATTAGGTTATAAAATTAAGAAAACGAAAAGTGTGTGGTCTAAAAGGCCGCGCGAGACATCGTAACGGTTAAAAATATGAAATTGTCCGTGTAAATTTTCATCGGATGCTTTTTCAGTATAGCTTGGCTGTCCGTAGTTTACCGACCCCTTCTCTAAGGAATACCAATGGTGATTCTATGTCTTCTCGCTTTCCAGAAAATTAGCAAAAGGAAAGCGAAGGTTATAATATAATCTGCAATAGAATCCGTGAAATATATTCCAATATTTTGATGTTTTTTTATATTTAAGTAAGTGAATTAAAAACACTACTTAAAGAGCAGAATTTTTTATTGAGTAAACAAAATTTACAATTCACTTAAAAAGATTCCTAATTATGAAAACGAGAGAAACGAATTTTGTGTAATTTAATTATTTTCTAATGCATATTTCATGAAAATACGGAGTACGGAAATTAATAAATGTATTTTACTCAATAAAAAACTCGAAATTAAATTTGACAATACTCGAAAATATATGTGATAATGATAAAAACAAGCAATTGAAATTAGTACCGTAGTAATTGCCATAAAGGCAATTCAAAAATTTTATTGTTGTAAAAAAGTTCATTTAAACTCGGATATAACTGAAATTAATTTATACGAATACCGCTCTCATTTTAACATCTAAAAATGAGCGAGATATTATGAATAACAAAAAACCGTAACTACATTATTCGAAAGAATTTTTTCGTAAATAGAAAATAAGTCTGAAATAATTCATTTTAATGAGTAAATGAGGTTAGATGAACTTTAAAAATTCATCTATTTTAAGATGTGGTTATTTTATTATTTACGGGACTAATGCATTAAATATTTCGGCCGTATCGCTAAAACTTATCGGACGACGTTAGTTACCTGAATATATTTTTCGTAATTATGTGCTACCAAGGATCATATTTAGAATTTTCCATCTGAATCCTTATTTTTTAATTCATTTCCAGGTCCCTTTCATTTTTTCCTTCATCCTTTCTCGCTGTTCTAATCTCGTATAACCTCCCATTAATATGCGCTCTTTTTTTTAAAAAAGAAGAAAGAAGCCACGCAAATTTCATAAAGGCGGCGTTATATTAGTCGATTAATCTCTTCTTTTTCTCCACGCTCTTCCTCCCTTCTCTTTTTTCCCTTATTCCTTCCTCCACTTCCTTCCTTTCCTTCGCCTCTCTTACGTCATCCCTCTTCTATCTAGACCTCTATCTACCCCTATTTCTCTTTTCATTTCGAACTCTTTTTTCCTCTCACTACTACTCGACCAACTCCTATCATAGTTCCATTCCCTTCCACTCCCTCGCATTCCGCGGCAAAACGATCCCGTTATGTAACCTTAACACGTAAGCAGCGAAGGAGAGAGCACGAAACCAGTTCTTCTTCTTCTTTTTACCCCAGGGCGAATTTTTCCGGCGACGTCGATACTTTTCCCGTCATCGTATTCCGATCACTCGCATTAGGTCCTAATCTTTCATTACGTTACCGATAAGTCAATTCGTTTCTCTCGGTCTTAAAACCTTTTATGATCGAAAAACACCCCAACACACGCTCCCCCTTGCCTTCCTCGTCTCCCTCCCCCCCCCATTCATTTACTTCTCTCTCCCTCCCTTCAAATCCACTCTCGTCACGACGCACCCCTCTTCGCACGCGTGCGTCGCGTGTCATTAGAGTGATTGACATCCGTTCGATCCGGTTCCATGGAAATATCTCCTTCCTCCTCCACCGAAACGGTAACTCCAATCGGGCATTCTCCCTCCCCTTTGGTCTCTCTCACTCCTCTCCCTCAATCTCTATTTAAATCACCGCCCATCCTTCGCACTCCCTCTCTCTCCCTCTCCCATTTTATACTTCCCTGTCCCTACTGACCCGTTCCATCTCCCGAACCAATCGCGAGTTCCTACAAAACTTGACTCGCGGCTTTCCGCCGACATTTAATTAAAAGCTATTGTCTGAGGACGATCGAGGGACGGGGTTTTAGTTTTGAATAGGAAAAAAGGGAGGAAATGGGAGAACCGATGGGCAAGCGCGAATGGAGAGGCGGAAATTTTGAAGGGCGTATGATAATTCAGATTGGAAAAGAGAGCGAGAGAGAGTAGGAAAGAAGATAGGAGCGACGATGGGCGTGTAGGGAAGGATGAGAAAAATGTTATAGATAGAGAAATTCCTATATTTGGCTTGCCTTCTCTTACACCTAAACTAATTTGTCACATTCATAAGATAACACACGGGCTAAATATTTACCTATTTAAAGTCCTCCCCCCCACCCGGTTACGTCCTTGGATTGGAGATAGCAGGAGGTGATTTGGAAGGCGCATTGATTCGGAAGTTGGAATAAATGAGATAGGAATGGGAGTAGGAGTCGAGTGGTTGAATGGGTAAAGGATGTCGCAATCAGAGAGCGGGGATAGGGCGATCAAGTTTAGCAGTGGGAAGGACAAGGATTAGGAAGGAAGGAAACGGAGCGGGTTGGGAATGGAGGAACGAGCGAACCGTAACGGGAATGAAAAGGAGGTATAGGAGGTGTACAAGTGCGCCTGATGAGAAATGTGATCACGGTTTGGTTTCGCTACTAGGTTAAGAGGGATGGCGGTGGCGGGTTTTGAAATGAGGAGACAGGGAGGTAGGGAAAATGGAT
Organism: Tanypteryx hageni; assembly: GCA_028673005.1. Taxonomy (NCBI): domain Eukaryota; kingdom Metazoa; phylum Arthropoda; class Insecta; order Odonata; family Petaluridae; genus Tanypteryx; species Tanypteryx hageni. The sequence continues at coordinate 179,498,233 of CM054112.1, read as the reverse complement.
ATTTTGTCATAGGAACGGGATCCGTGTACAGGACAGATATTTCATGCAGCACGTTCTGAGCGATTTGAAATCGGAGAATAGTGATTGAGAATACAATGCAGTATACGTTCTGGACATGAGAAGGATTACACGGAAATTGACTTAATGGATTTATCGGGAAAAGCGATTTTTTTATCTTAAAACTAATAAAAGGGTTTCATCGAAAAACATTTTTACCGTCTTTTATAAATCAGGTACGCTATTTTGCTTGATGAATTGTACGCTTTTTATTGGATGAAATATATGCTTTTTGTCCGATAAATTGATAAATTCTCTTTATTTGGCACATTTAAAGCTAAAAAGTACATATTAGATATTCTCCAGGCATAAGTTACATTCAATAACAGAAAGATTGATGTAAAATTATATGAATATGAAAAAAATTGTTCAAAATTAATTAATCTTAAAAGTTTGACAAATAAAGAAAACTGATGGCACAAGACATATCAAACAAGCATACTGTATCAGTAAATCGCCTTTATTAGGCAAAAAAGCTTATAAAAGCTTCGTTGTTGGAATAAATTCCAGCTCAAAAATTATAACTCCCATATAATATTCCTTATAATAGAGCTATCTCCAAAACATCTAATTTTCTCCGAAAAGAAAGCCATATAAATGTGTGAATGCATCAGAACTCTAGATAATTTGTAAACGTGCAGAGACCAAAAAACTACGCCGAAATAAAATAAAAAATTAATGGCACCAAATATGCCCTTCCAAAGTATATAATCAATAATTACCGATAGTATCACTATTTTTTCACTGAATAATAAAATAAAACGCAATAAATTACAATATGACTTGCTCTCACTTAAATTATTCACAGACGTAAGGAAGATTCGTTATCTCGAGATATATATTACAAGACAAATAAAAACTAACGAAAATTACTTTTTCTCGTTATTTCCAAACTTAAATTAATATATGTTCGATTTTAACGTTTAAAATCCATGAATGCGTCAAAAACTATCACTAAGAAAATAAAGTCGTCTTAAATATTTGGAATGGACTTGAAAGATTCACTGCCAAGGATGGAAGAACTAGATGACATAATTCCAAAATTTTGTCGACATAATTCTCTAAAATAAAACTAACACTATAAAAAATAAGTCCTTTTTAATTTTCTTCTACCCCGGTAAGCTCGCATTCACTTTCCATTCCCGGCTTAATATTCCAAGTGGAAAGCGGTCAGATTTATCCTGATAATCCATTGTTCCACGGCGTGATTGTCACGTTTTGATCCCACGCTTTTGTAAAATTGCTTTTTTGCTTATTCTATTCTATGAGCCACTTGGGGTGAATAATCGATTTGTACCTGAGGTACGTTATTTCCATTGAAACCCCATCGTTTTCTTTTGTTATATATAAAATTACCGATTTTGTTTGATTATTTCCGCTTTTAAACGGCATATATTTTCTGACCGTCACTGTACATATTGTGGAATAAACTAGCTTAAATTGCAAGATTAATTGGTAGCAATCAAGATAGATAATGGCTAAGACGGAAAATAATTGTGGTAATGATAGTGTGAATCTTGATAAGTTTTGGTGATAAGAGAGTTAGTTGAAAAATAAAGAGTAAAATTGAAAATAATTATAGCAATGAAAGCATAGCAAGCATAAGCGGTAAAAGTGTAGCTTTTCGACAAGAAAAATATTTCTCAAATGAGAGTGGATATCAATTAGTAATAGTTCTTAAAATCATACGGGGAAATATTACGTGTACAAGAGTTACGCAACAAAAGAGTGGATGACTTCATTACAGTTGACTAGAGAGCCTTTTATATACTTTGATGTATAACAGTTTTCATTCGGTCACTTATAACAAAAATATTGTTTCTTCATTTGCTTTCAATTTTAAAATTTTAAATTCAGAAAAAACTTTTTTTTAAATTATTATACAATATACCATCAGTTCATAATAAAATTTAAAGAAGAGGTTGATTGAAAAGATTAAGGGATATAAGCGTATATTATTTAGTAACATAAAATTACCTTAACTTGATTCGTACACTAAATATATGCACTCGGAGATTATCTTCACCAATTATAAAACAATATTTATTACAGTTATGTTAAATGTGTACTTTAAATGCCTAATAAGTATTAGTAAAAGAACAATAGAATTACAATGGCTGGATCTTAAGCTTATAAACTGATATAATATTTTCTAAAGAAATGAAATATGGGAGGCTAAACTAGGGAAGTATAATATAGTAGCCAAATTCCGTCACTCTAAAATAAAACTAACCATAAGTTAAAAATACCACAAATAAATTTCAAAACGAGTTTAACATATAATTTCCTCTCTGTAGCCTATTAACTTCAAAAAGCGCAAAATAACACAATTTGACTGCCCCGAGAATGAATGCAAATATTTAACGGCAGTCATAACGTTTATTACATTTTTAGCGTTTTTCTCTACCAACGTTTTCATGCTATTAATTCATGTAAAATATACCACTTTGACTATCTTTCGGTCAGATCATATTCAGTTAAATCAAAACACAGTTAAAATGTGTCATATTCATGTAGAATGAGAAATAAAACACTGGAAAAGTTTGCGAAAACAAAAAAAAAACAAATGAAAATCATTTTTACTCGAGGGCGACACTGCCAAATAAAGAGAAAAAGTCCCTCTCTAAATAGCCGTTTGGCGAAGAACAGAATCCAATATAATTTGCAAATTCATCGCACTTCATGCAAAGATCACTTAACGGCCAAAATGTTATGACATAAAAGACAATCTTTACACGATTCCATAAGAGTGGACAATCATATTTTGTGGATTCTACATCGACAAAAGCGCCCGCAGGTAGTTTTTTCATCACTTAACTTACTTTAGCTTTTACGTCCAACCCTTTCAGTTTTTATATAAAAAGGCAATATTTTCCCGTAATTAAAAGAACTTAAAAGTAAACAAGAGGAAAATTTCGTTCTATGAGTCTCTGGTTCCTTGAAAATGGAGGTAGAATAAGAGGGCACAGATAGGCTGAAGCAAAAAAAGAGCAAGAATGGCTCGAAGTGAGGCGAGCGGGAGACAAAGGTGGAGGTAGCGTTGGGGAATGAGAGGGAGGGAGGAATGATGAGGAGGGAGGGATGGAGGAAGGAGGGAGGGGAGGAGGAGACGGGAGGATGGGAGGAGGAGAGAGAGAGTGGGAGGAGGAGGGAGGGTGGGAGGAGGCGGGAGGATGGAGGGTGGGAGGAGGAGAGAGGGTGGGAGGAGGATGGAGGGAGAGATGGGGGGGAGGAAAAGGTAGGAATAATGAGTGAGAGAGAGTGTTGTTAGTAAAGGAAGCCAGAGATATGGGGTGAGTAGAAATGTAGATAGGAGAGAGTGAGAGGTCGCATGGGTCAATGCTTTCGGAGAATTGTCGTCGTTGCCCTATGGCTGTGATCGCTCGAACATTGCCTTTTTGTGTTTTAGCCGCAGGGATCGGAGAAAGAGTTGGAAGATGTGTTCGGAATATCGTGGATTAATAAATAAAACGCAGAATCTGAGAGCACTTGCTCGGTTGTCTTTTATATCCTATGGGTAAATGTTAACAGCAGTAATTATACAGAGCGGTAAAAATGTCGCGGAACGTATTTATGTTTCCCATAGGCGACGAACAGGAACACGTTTACTCATGGATGTGACTTTATAGGATACGTTGGTTATTTTTTGGAATCCTATACACAAATTTACTAATATTTGATTAATATGTCAAAGGGAAGAGAGATTTTATGGTCCATTAACTGCGAAACAAAGGAAAAATGACAATCGTCGGAAATTAAAAATTGGGGCTTGCAAATTCAATGATCAGCGATGCGGAATAACAAATTATACTTCTAAATATATGCACTTGGTCGTCCGTTGAATTTTTGACGCTGTAATATGAGTTTAAGAGACGTCTAAAGGCCATAAGAAATTTCAATGAAATATTAAAGCACACTTTTAAATACTTTTATAATTTGTATTTCTATTAGGAATGTAAATTTTCAGTGGGCTATATTATTTATCATAATAAAATGTGATAATTTTATTCGTCGGAAGTAGCCATTTATTTTTTGCAAAATGGATTTCTTATTTAGGTTGTATTGCATAAAGATAATAAAATTCCAAAATGATCGATAATCACTATATTTTTCACGTGAGACAATGCTATTTTCGATAAATATTCATCATTTAATAGCTTAATAACAAATATAAACATGCATAAAAAATTGTTTCTTTAAAAAAATGGGAAACCCTAAATAAATAAATTTCCATGTTTTTCCTATTTGTAAGGTAAATAGAAAACACTTTAAACGTGTATTCTTGATATTGCAATAAATATTATATTTCTAAATTCTCGGTTGCTTTCAATTACGACGAGGAATTTCAACCCACGTGATTACAACACAAAACTTCGTAACAGGATAAATGAGCATGTGCCTCTCTGCCCTGTGGTTTAGTCTGTGCTCTAATGTTTGCTACTCTCCCCAAGAGTAATCCACTCCCGATTTCCAGCCACGGTGCCTCATTCAAGAGACGTAAGCGAATATTAATTTCCTGCCAGCGTCAATGCATGTCAATCGTGAAGTCCTTTATGCTGTGAAGACAAGAGCAAATGAAGTAACGTGAATTCGATACTAATTTATACGAGCCTAAAATTTTGGTTACTCCTCACAATTTTTTAAAGTTTCATGTTAAACAAAGGTTATTTTAATGTATTTTCAACTTAGCATAATGTCGTATTTTATTCGACGTGATAGTTGTTTTAAATATCTCCAAAAATATTTTTTTTCGTTTATCAACACGCGTCCTCAAAGACAAAGGTTTGAAGAATATTATGCAGAGTCGGGAGGCCTAAATTTAATTGCTTAAGCTGCAACTTGTACAATTTTAAGGCGTAGTTACTGTGTCATAAAAATAGCTGGACAAGCAATCAGAACGGTTGAATGTTAAAAACTGCTGAAACGTGATCTTACTGAACAACGCGAAGTGCAATCAAAGTTTCGATAGGCAAGTTACTAGCTTTTCTCATAATTTAGTTCAGAAGCGGGCAATCGTTTGTTCGTCCGAATTCGTAGTTGTGAGGCTGAATTTGAAGTTGGAACCACTTCAGTGAGTTGGGTTGGAGTTTCCATCGGAAGTTATTTAACCAATTCGCCTGCAACGAAAAAATTTGACTAATATCGGAAACTTGATCTCCCGTTTATTAAAGAAACCGATAATAAGGCGTGTCAGGTCATCTAATTACTTTACCATTGACTAATAAACCACACTATTGATAATAACATACCTCTCAACAAAACCGTCTAGCAGACGGTTAAGTTACAGGTTAAACACTTTTGCTGAGTCCTTCTCGAATACACCGATGTATTAAAATATTTTGTGATAACAAATAAATCTTTTGACGTTATAACTTCACCACACAGTTCTATAATATTTTTTTTAATTTTTTTAAATTAAATGGTCTGTTTTAAATTTCATCATGTTCTCGCAAGCTGCGTGCATTCAAAAATTTAACTCATTTCAATTGTTAAATATAATGGCGCCATAGCTATTTCTCAATATTTTTTATCCAAATACGCGCTAAAGGTATAGATGATGATACCATAATATTAACAGAAAATATCCTAATTTTTCCATAAGTTTAATGTATAGGGTATTGTCATAATGTATTTTAATGTTGTGTTTCGTAGTTTTTCGAGGAATTTTAATTCTTTTCAATTGTTAAATATAATGGTGATATTCGCAATATTTTCTTATCCAAATATGTGTTAAAGACACTAATGATTATGCCATAATCCTAACACCAAATATCCTATTTTTTCCATAATTTTAGTGTTTCAACTGGTAGGGCTAACATATGTTTAAAAAACCTAAATTTATAATACAAAAAAGTATTAATTTTTTTACTTACCAAAAAATGTAATGTAGTGAGTAAATGAAAAAAGTGTCTTGCAGCTAAAATCAGCGGTAAACAAAGTCTATTCGGCGATCTTTCTTGATAGAAAATAAATCAATAACTGTTCTGTTGAAGCTATTTTATTTGCACAATTTTTTTAAAGGTTAGCATGCCTAAAGCACTTAGTCTTTCTTCTTTCATAGTATTCCTAAGAAAAGTCTTCATTCTTTTCATCACTGAAAAACACCTTTCTGCTTCTGATGTCGATATCGGTATCGTGATCAACACTTTTAAAAGCTTTATTGTCTCTTGAAATGTTTCACACAAATCATCACCCACAATTAGCGACAGAAATGGTAATGCACCAGAAACTGCTCTCAATTCCTCTCTTTCGTAAAAAACTTGAAGTTCACTCTTCAGTCACTTTTTTCCAAAAAAGGATCCTTTTCAATTATTTCACTGAGATACGTGTTAGGGAATTTTTTGCTGTAATTATCAAATTCTTCGACCAAAAATAGATTCGTAGGTGTCCAGTAAATTGAAATCTATCTTTTATTTCTGTGATTATGGTGGGCGTAACAGTGTTCAAAATTAGCAAGTGAATACATGTCTTTTATCAGTTTCTGAACGCCATTTAAACGTCCACTCATAACAGAAGCACCATCAAAACTTTGTGCTATAAGTTTACCCGAACTGTCACCAAGTAGGGGGTCGAGTTGTTTTAAAATAATATCTGCGATTGCATGAGCAGCATGTCCGTCAGGATTAACGAAATTCCAGAACCTTCCTACCGGTTTTCCGCCTACAATATAACGTAACACAATGGCTAACTGAAATTGACATGACACGTCAGTAGTTTCATTGGCTATCAATGCTACATAATCTGCTTTTTTAATTTCTTTGCGAACTTCTTCGTGGTATACTTCTAACATGCATTCCAGCAATTAATTCTGTATAGTTTTAGACGTACCTTTAAACACAGCTGATTGACTAAGGTGAACTTTTAATTCTTTATCTAACTCAGAACTAAACTAAATTAACTGACGAAAAACTCCCTTATTTTGTGACTCATCTGATTCATCATGTCCTCTCAATGCTAATTCTAATGCTCCACAAAAACGTATACAATTTATAATCAAATTTAATGCGTACCTATTTTTATCTACTTGTTTGTTATGTTTAGATATAGCTAGTCGATACTGTGAGTTAAACTGACTTTGAATATTTGTTTAACCCAGCAACGATAAACTCAAAACATTGTTCATATGTTGTTTAGATTTTTCATGAACCCTCATTTTTCCCCAAATGTGTACCAAGTCCGAAATTCTATTCCTCGACCAGCTGACATCTCCTTGGAAAAGAAAACAAAAGAAATAAAGAAAGAAAGAAAGAAAGAAAACAAAAAACGCATTTTTTCATCACACCCGCACAGCCAATTGTTCTTTGAATAAGGCATTAAATTTACGCCACCTTTCCTTTACTGTTTATTGGCACACTTGCTTTTAGCTAGGCGTGGAGTGGGGGAACTCCCCACCGGACTCGCCGCCCACCCCGCCCAACCCTCCCGTAAATTCTCTTACCGACCGGAGTATTGTGCCGCTTCACGACAAATTAAACTTATTCAAGACTCAAAAATGAAATCAATCTGTTCAAAAACAATTATTTATAGTGCTGTTTTCTTTCTGTGAATTTTGGTAGGGCCATGGCTCTATGGCCCTATGCCAGCGGCCGCCACTGATTCATATTGCACATGCAGGGCGATCTGAGTCACGAAACTTGAAATAGGAAAACTTGGACACGAGTTGCCAGAGAATTTGGAAAATACGGATAGTTGCCTTAATTTTGCAGAAAAATATAAATATTCTTCTAAAAATCATGGAAATTACTATCTAATACATATAGGCTCCATGTGGCCGAAGTTGATTTATCATACACTTTTTTATTAACATCACCTGAGATATATTCGTGTATTAAAATCTGAAATATAAATGTATATTAATGAGTTTGAATCAACAGTTGTACATGAAAAAAATATCAGGACGTCTCTCCATAAAAAATATTTAAAACGTTTTCACGTTTTTATATTTTAATTATATGTTTAAATTTAGAGGTGATCGATTGCTCACCTAGTAACACCAAGCGGCAGGAAAATGCAATACTCGTGAAAACAAACAACGCCATATTGTGTTTGATTGTAAGATCATAATTGTTGAAATTGGCTTCATAATAACTTATAATAATCCCGAACATGAAAAGAAAAACTATCCATGAAACGGAGGAAGAAAGGCTAGTGATATTAACCAGGTAAAAAAATACTACAAGAAAGGTAAACATTGGAGCAGAAAAAAAATAGACTGGAACGAAATAAAAACAAGGCAAGTACAGAAAGAGAAAATTAAAACAAAGATAAGAATGTTTCGCTACGCTGAGGGAAAATCAATCACAACATTTGGCAAACGAAACTGAAGAATGGCGATGTACTCGTCTAAATAATTTAGGTTTAAATCAATCTGTTCATCTTAACAATTTAATTCCTATTGAGAAATATACTTAGTAGTTTAACGGCGGATGTAGCCGTTTAGGTGATTTCTCTTTGTTCCAAATTCTTTCTTATGGCGCATCTTAAACTTCTGCCATGTGCTTTCAATAGTTTGCATGTGTATCCACAATATTATCACTATAATTCACTTTCCAGTGTTTGTATTCGGATGGAAGTAAATTTATTCCTTCATATAAGCTTTCCAGCAATCCGATACTATTATAGTTCTGGGAAGAACGTACTTTTCAATTAATGGTAGTAAAGTATCAGAGTTTCTTTTTTGAACTGTTTTGAGGACACATTTCTGTGTTCCTCTCTCTTTATCATTCCGAAGACCCACTGTTGATCGATGACAACACGTCTATCGTATTTCCTCTTCGTAATGAGTCTCATCACAAATTTCCACTGATCCACCAAAAGAGTTTGTTCGTTGTTCAAAAAATATGGGCAACAAAATATCTTGGAAGAAGTCGTTAAAATCAACAATAATGTGTTTTGACTTACAGTTGATCCTTCACATTTACGCATATCAAACATTATTTTCGTTACGTTGTGTTTTTTTCTAGTCCAATAGTAGGCTAATTGAAGTACATCTTTAGTTGTTATTTTTACGCCCTCAAAAAAGGATCCCTTCACAAATCCTTCGGTTGTATTACAATGGTTGCATTTCCAGTTCCCGAAAGTATGTCCAATCTGTGGTTTCATCCTTCCCCCGCATTTATGAAATCGTTTATTGAGGGTGAAAATTTCAGCTTCTGCAACCAACTCAAGAATTCGTCATCGTCTAGATTTAATTTCTCTCATAGTTTTCTCAAATTTAAATGCCTCAACTCATCCAGCTGTTGTATCATAGTTTATTACATTTTATTTAGCAAATAAAATTACCTTAGAAACGCTAAGAAGTGGGGGTAACGAAACATAAACATTTTATTTTGCAATGGGAGCTCCGTCACCAAACCCCCGCTAGGGAGGCCCAAATTTGTTTTCTTTGCAAAAAAGAGTTATCAATTCCTGTGTAGCTATTTCTCATCGGTTTTAAGGAATAATAACAGAGTTGATTTGCCTAATGTATCACCACCTGAGCTTATAGAGTCAGACAGACCTTTCTTATGCAAGCGGTGTAAAATATGTTAGCAAATTAATCCAATTCAATCCAAGAGCTTATTTGAAAAACATGGATCCTGGAATTATACCAGGTGAACTATTACGTTTGTTGGCCGTAGAAAAACGCTTGATTTCCCATGTAATTCCTTTTATACAAATTATAAAATACAATGGCAGATTTGGAGAATATGGTTCAATATTATCTTCAATATAAATTTCTATATTGAATAGTAATATTTGATGCAAATTCATACATAACAATTTGGTCTCATTGTCATAATTATAAATTTATTTCACTAAAAAGTATAAAATAAAAATATATTTAAAAAAATCTTTTTAAATTTATATTCTTTTTTATAAAGCGCACTAAAAAGTATAAAATAAATTTTTGGTCTCAGAAAATATCTGGATCTTAAGGAATATTTTCATTAGATGTAATCATGAATCTCTTTAAAAAGATGTATGGCATATGTTGATTAAACAAGAATTTTTCAGGCTATTTATAATGTAGTGAATAATTTAATCAACATATTCCATACATCTTTTTTTAAAGAGATTCATGATTATATCTAATGAAAATTTTCCTTAAGATCCAGATATTTTATGGGACCCAACAATTTATTTTATACTTTTTAGTGCGCTTTATAAAAAAAGAGTATAAATTAAAAAATTTTTATATATATTTTTTACGAGTTTAGATCTTGGTATATGATGATTTTTTAGCGCTTGCAATATGCAAGCACCGATAACTCGTGTATGTATATATATATATATATATGGTTGTGTGTCTAAATTCACATAGTGAATAAAAGTGAATTAGGTTTAGGAGATAAATGTAAGAAAGGGAGAAAGAATGGGATTGAAAGGATTCGAAGCGACTTTATATCCCCTTAGCCCCTATCTGGAGGAGAGGCGGAGAACAATATTAGCGTCAATCAATGAACTAGGTTTGGGCAAAAGATATTGCGGAACTCATCTTCGAACAAATAAGAAAAGCGTCCACTTCCACAGCTAAGGCAAGGGTCCAAATCTTATTCCCATTCCACTGAAAATCGATGCTAGCCGCTCAGGTACCCATCCTTATCCCGTGAGCTGATCCCACCTTGGCCATCGTATTATACTTCTTGTTTCCACGTGAGCAGAGAAAGAAGTGGTTTACGAAGCGAATAAAATTAAATTTTGACAGGCGCATAAACGTCGTTAAAGGAGATATTTTTTAAAATATGCTGAGAAGAATTTTGTTTTTTTTAATTCCTTTTCCTACTTATGGCACAACACTCAATCTTAGTTTTTGATTGGAAGGGACAACGAAAATATATGACCATTATTTCGATGTCAACTACAATGAACAACCTAACCCTTTCGCTTATTTCCCAGAATGATAAAACCATGAATTGTGCACTGAGCGTTAGTTGAAAAAACTGACTTCAGACCACATTCAAGTTAACAACTCAAGTATTGTTATAACCAAATATCATATTTTATTGTTTGTATTTAATATCTGTATCATTAAAAGGCCACATTCATTAAAAAACACTATTTTGGTTAATTACTAGAATGACACATGAAGTCATGAAACCAATGAAAGGGTTAAATAATAAATTTGAAACTACCACAGTACCTTTCATTATATTTATTAAGAATAGCATTTATGTATAAACCACCATGGTAGCTTAAATTTATATATATAGATATATATATATATATATATATATATATATATATATATATATATATATATATATATAAGATTTATACTGCAGAGTATAGGTTCATAACCAATAAAAAATGCTATCCATGTTCCCATAACTCGAGGTTATATGACAACTGGCTCCTCTCCTCGTTCTCTTTCCAAGCTATCCTAACACGGTGAATTCCCCTATGAAACTTGATTGGGTTGCGACCTAACCTGGTTGATATATCGGACTTGTCCGAGAGAGACAGAGAGAGAAAGAGAGAGAGAGAGAAAGAGGAGAGGTCAAGGGAGGGATTTGAGTGAGAGGACTTCATCCGACGGAAAGACTTCAAATGCGTATTGAACGGAACGCCAATAACACCACGAGTCACCCCATGTCGTTGAGTCAAAGCCCTTGACACGTACGCGTGGCTGAAAATTTTAAACGGGTAAAAACAGTTCCCCTGGCCCAAAAATCAAGTCTCTCATTAATGAAATTCCGCTCTCGCGCTAAGCTCTTATCTGGTCGTCCCTGTCATTCATGTTCTTGAAAACAAACTTCTCCAATTTATGAATCAAATCCTATCGAGCTATCCCATACATTGTGTAAATATTTAATTTTACTTACTTTCTCGTATGCGAAGTATATAAAGTATTGCGATCGTGGACAAAAATTGGCAACAGAGCTTTGATGAATGTAAACGTATTAGTCGTCTCTGACCCTGAAAAAGTGGTTGGCGCAATTTTACCCTTCTGTATTGTTATCTGCAACCTATAAGATGCTATAGAGACTAAAAATATGAAAATATCTCGTATTTACATAAGGTGTATATCGATTTTAATAACAATATGCAAACAAATCTTTTTCTATTTAGCTTGTTTATAGTTTATATATAAACTGAAAATGTCATTAAATTGTCATAATCGATTTAAATACATTAAAATTAATACCCAAAGCCGATAAAAATATTTTGCATGCATAACGCCTAGAAAGCAGTCCTCAAAGTTAAAACGAAAAAAAAAATATTTACTACGCCTCTCATGTTCTACGAATAGGTTTTTAAAAAATAATCCCTCCCTCTAAAGGAAATATTATACACTGGAAAGGCATTGTATCGATTGGAGATTGTGCACTCCCTATTCCATTCTCTGGCTTAACCCAAACTTCCTAACTATTGAGAGTTGCTCATCAACAGATTAAATGCATTTGGCAATTCCGTCGGAGCTGGATACTCGCGGAATCAGTTTACTCGCACAAACTGTGAATCAACCGACAGGTAGACTGAGAAAGGCCTTTTGCGTAGCTGGCATTTTGGAGAAAGGGGTGAGAGGGAGAGAGCGTGCGTGTACGCGCACAGTCGTGCCGGGTGAAAGTGTATTCGGACAGTGTGCTTATTGAAATATTAATCAATTGCTTCCATTGTCTCTGTTCTCCGTCCTTCCACCACCGCCGGATAACGCCTCCATCATAAACGATAGTCCGACTGAATGGCAAAGAAATGAATTTATTGGAAGAGATTCGAAGCGAAGTGATTTCACAAAAGGAAAAATAAAGCGCGGCAAAATTGCTGAGAGAGAGGGAAACGTAAAGGGATAGATAGGCAGAGGGAAACGCAGAGAGGAGAGGTGTGACGTGAAGAGAGATGGAATTTAACGAAGTGGATTGAGGAGGGAAATATCGAGGAGAGGATTAAAGGTGAGAGAAAGGGCAGGAAAGGTTAAGGAGGAATCAATAAATTGGGAGAAAGGAAGCGGAGAGAATCAGAGAAATAGGGAGAGAGAGTATTTGATGGAAGGTATATGAGGCGGAGGACGAAAGTTTAGGGGAGAGAAAGTTATTCGGAAACGAAATGAATGCGAGAACAGGGAATTGGAGGAATTTAGGGAAAGAAGTTTGGTGGAGGAAAAGGAATGAATATCGGTGAAAGGAAAGAGGATAAGAAAAGGAACAAAGAAAAGGGAAAGGGTAAATAAAAGGATCCTGCAAAAGCAAAAGAGGAGATTAACGCGGGAGTGGACTAAAGAAAAAAAGGGAAGAAAAGAAAATTTGGAGAACGAAAGACTAAGCCGCAATTCTCCATTTTTATGTTCTTTCCTCGCTCATAAAACTGTGTATTTTGTCTTCGAACGTCGGCGGACCACCTTCCAATAAATTTTCCTTTACCTCTTATGTCAATAATAACTCGAAACATTAATATAAATCATTTTTGAGAGGATAGTGTGGTTATTCAGTGAAACATCAGGAGATATTTTTGAGCTTATAATCAGCGACGATGAAACAAATATTTTTTCTTTTTTTAAAGGACGTATTTTCTCATTATCAATTTCCGGTACCTTTTCAACCGACTGATACGTGATATCCGGAGTAATCAGCCTCATCTCCGTATGACACAGTAATGTACAAAGAGATCTAATCTCTCGCAAAGACCGAGATCTCAAAGAGACGAAGAATAACCGAATGAAAACTGATGTTGCTCCAAAGAATTTAGGATCGAGCCTTTTTTTTATTCTTTCAGAGGGAAATGAAATTGCACCCCTGCGTAATGGCAAATTCATTCGCTGGCGTCCATTCATCCCTAACCCCACCCCTCCTCCTTCGCAAAAAAAGGATCAAAGCAGCACTGCCACCCGTGCAGCGGGGAGCGGAGCCTAGTTTATAAGTCTGAGAAAGTTAGAAAACGAAAACTTTCATCTCTTTTTGTGAGGAAAGAGGCAACGGGGGAGAGAGAGAAAGAGAGAGGCTGGTCCCCCGAAAAGGGACTGAATAAGGCTAAAAAGAGCGGAATAAAGATAAACAAAGTGGAAGAAGAGAGAGAGAAAAATGTGAGAAAAAGAGTAAAGAGAGAGTTAAGTGAGGAGAGAACGCGAGAGAGAATGTAAAATGGGAGAGGTCGTTAGGAAGAGAGAAGAGGGGAGGGGATAAGTGGGAAGATAAGGGGGATATGGAGGAATAAATCAACACATTAAACGTAATGCAAGGAAGTGAGTTTAGGTACCATCACGGCGCCATGTTGGTCGGTATAATGGAGGCGCAAGAAAGGGCCCCCCGAAAGCCCATGACTGGGCATTACCGGTATTTGCCACCGCGGCGACGCCACTCTAACTCCCTCTTTCCGCTGCCTTTCTCATTCCCTCTACCCTCTTTTCCATCGTGCTCTTCTTCTCCGTCACTTCTCCCGTCTCTCCCCTCAGCTCTATCCTCTTCTCTCGCAACCATATTCCCCTATCATGAGCGCTCCATCCGGTGAATAAGAGAGAGTAGATGGCAAGGAAGTGTCCTCCTGTGGCAGAATTCCCGATCCCGCCTGCTTTCGTTCTCTTTTTTCCCCATCCGCAATGTTCTTTAGAAGAGCGAATTCATTAGCAATGTTTTTTGGTTAAAATCTTCTTTGGAAAATAAGGCTAAAAAAGTTAAGAATTCCGTCTTGGGAAGTGCGCTCATTGCATCTATTTAAGCCGAATTGTAGTTTTCCGTGATTAATATATACGATTCGGAGTGGAGTTTTGCAAAAATAACGCAACTACGAAATTTAGCACGAGCGAGAAGTATTTTAATTACTTTGGGGATTCGAAAATTTTAAATTTTATAGGGTTTCTTTTATACTGGATACCTAAACAGTTTTTCTTTTTGTGAATAATCCGTACCCTGTAAATTCAAAGCAATTACATAAATGTAAATAATGAATACTTTCCCGTGATATTTATTAAATTCCATTTTTAAAAAATGGCACGATTACGATTTTAATGTTATTATTTTTTTACATACAATTTTAATGTTGAAATTGTGATGGCAATTTCCCATACGTGACGCGCTTACGTACGTGTTACATCTAGTCAACCATTCATACACATTACAGGTAAAATGTCTTTGCATAGTATTATGGAGCAAATAAAAAATATCAATTTTGATTGCGGTAATTTTGAACACATTTGCGTTGTTACAAGTAGACACGAAGTTAGACCTTTAGGATAACCATGAACATATGTTTTATATCTTGAACCTATGAAGAATTCCTTATTTAAGAACTTATCTATTTTAATCCTAGCAGCCTCATGCTTATTTAAATTGATGTTTAAAAATCAAATGTGATTAATACGTCAGTAGTAATAAATTCTGTAAAATTAAATACATTACGATCACATAAACCTTTTATTTATTGCATAGAAAATATAAATTACACCTGAGAAACTTTTTAGTAATCATAAATACGAATGAAGAAATGAATAAATATTTCATATCTAATATTTTTGTCTTGTCCTTTTAAATTCCTTACCATATGAACTTTTCGATGTTTAATATTGAAATTAGGTTATATTGACCTTTACTAAAATGCAGTGACACTTTTGAATTTATATCAAATTAAACGAAGTTGTAGAATTCTATACAAGGTTACTAAAAATGTGCGCAATACACTACTTAATTCGTATTATGAATGTTTGAATGGCCTACAGTTAATTTTTTCCTCGTGTTTCCGGTAGTAAAATAAATTCGGTTATTGGGAAAGAACAATATAATAACTAACTTCCGCTACCTTTCGAGAACATATCCATCTACCGCTTCCACCAAAGAAAGTTACTTTGGCGTTAATGGCAGCTTTGACAGCCCTGCTTGTAAGTAGAAGGGATGTAAAGGATGATCCGTATGAAATCGGAAGGAAATCCCATGACGTTCGTGAGCCGGCGTTTAGCATCGAAGGGGAGGCGAGCGTGGGTTGTTTGGTTTTGAGAGAGAGAGAGAGAGAGTGAGGAGGGAGAAAGGGGTGGAGGAAAGAAAGTAAAGGGAGTGTGAAGAGAGAGGTTGGTAACGAAAAAAAGAAAAAGGACAGATAGAGGAGATAAAACGGCCAGGAAAAGTATTTGTGAAAGGGGAAGCGGAGAACGTGAGAGACAGTATGGAGAGAGCTTTTGACTAGTCCCACTTCTCTGAGAACACCTCCTAGCGTCGTTTCCTCACTTTACACAAACAGAAATCCCAAAATGCCCATTGAGACGAAAAATGTCCATGTACGCGGAAAATTTAAAAAAGAAGAACACGCAACAAACTTGTGGGGAAAAGGTTTCCTAAGGAGTTTAACAAATTTACCCACGCAAACATTTTTTCACAGACGATGTAATGGCTTAAATGTTCATGGAATATAATTTCGCTCAGTGAATAATTGGTGCGCGAGTGTCATACCTGGTTCTGTTTATTCTGTTAAACAATGAGTCGCAAATTTCGTGACAACTATATTGGCTCAAATCGTGGCGTCCTGAAGGTCACATTGAAAATAAACTGATGTGGGCAACACATGACTCTCTCCATATTTATATGGCAAATTACATGTTGTTAGCTCTGGGATCGTTGTCAATATTTACTTCCGGTTGACAATTAAGAAAAGAAAAAGGAGCGTTACTAAGACGTAACTAAGCGTCAGTTGTTAACAATAGTCTTCGGTAGGTGGCGTGGTGGTGGCAGCTAAAAATATAAGATATCTCTTAAACAATGCACTATATGGAAAAATGTAACAAACAAAGGTTGTAGAATATTAAATTTTCTACAACTTTTATTCCAATACATTTTTACATTTATCAAATATTAAAGCTAATATTTCAAAATAACGGATAAGTGACATGAGTAAAAACTCACTTCCGATCGACCGATTTTTACCAAAAACTAAGATGATCTAACTTTTATAAAAATGTTAAATATAAAATTTTGCGTTGACTTAATTAGTAAGAGCGATCACAAAAATTTATCACATACAGACAGACAGACTGACAGGCAGACACAGACATCATCAAGAAAATAGTCAAAACGTGTTCAGAGGACCTTAAAACATGTATTTCCATTGAAATCTCGAATTAGATTTTTTCATGGAGAAAGTAAAAATTATATCGTACCTTTTGTCTTTCGAGTCACGTGGAGTCGTGGAATTGATTTTGGATTTTGCGGTCAGCTTATAAGAATTCTAGTTCTCATGGAGGGCCGAAAAGGTCACCTTATTCATTGAATGAGAGCTTATGGCTTATTCTAGCGATTGGTCCTGTGTTGGTGCAAGCCCAAGATTACGGCAGAGGGATCCGACGAATGATGCAAGGGAGGGGAAATGGAAGGATTTGGTGATGGAGGCGTAAGGGTTCCACCGGAGACGTAAGAGTCCAACCGTGATCTGGGATGACAGTTGGCTCCACTTCTCCATCACGCCCATTCCCCTCGCCCACTCACCCATCCATTACAAAACCACTTTCCTCCAGTCTCTTCAGGCCCTCCCTCCCGCCCCCTCCCGTTTTTTACTCTTGCCTTTCATCACGCCCGCCCCACCCTCTTTCGCATCCCTATTGCGCCTTATCGAGAACAACACTCACCCAATCCAACTCTTCTCTGCCTCTCTCTTTCTCTCTCCGACTGGCTGTGCCCCTTCAGCAGTATCGGCCCGGGAATGGCGACGATTCAAAGGGCCAAGTTTTGTCGAATGGAGACGACGGTTTAATAAAAAAACACTGGGGCTTTCGTTTGACACCCGATCCCTACAATTATAAACTCCCTTTCTCGGGTACGGCTCGATCATTCGTGCGCCGCTATAACAATTAGTGCTAAGAGTCTCAGATGGACAATGCGCTGGAAAATACAACTCTGACTGACGAATAGAAACACGCATAATTTTATTTTATCACACAACCATTTTATCGACTGAAATGTTGAATAATTAAGCTAACTGGTTGAATAAATAAATAAAAGTAAATGTTAAAGTTTAAATATTTCAAGCGTTTGATTATTACTGTCATCTTTTTGTATTTTTCAATTGAAATTGATAAGTTATTATCGAAAATGTAAACTGATATCCAACAGATTTCCGTTTCTCTTTCACTGACAATGTAGTTAAATAACGGGAACAAAAATTTTGAATAATGTCTGTTTTATTCACCGTTATTTCAAATGCCTTCTTTTTAAATCAGAAGTAATATAAATATTTATTGTAAATAAAAAACTCGTATGTGAATCTTGATTTGTGAATGTTGTAAAATTTGATAATAGGAAATGACCTGTTTCAATGAGGGCGCTCCAAATTTTTTTTTAACAAGTCAAAAAGTTGCATGAAATTTCTTTCAATTTATTTAAGATTTCTATTAAACGTTTGGCTACGGAATCGTCACAGAAATATATGGCAGAGAAGGAGTACCAATTTCTCGCAAGATGAATGAAACTAACATAATAAATCTCTCTACCTCCATAAATTACGGTATTTCAAATATTAAAATCACCCAAAATATCCATATATGAACACGATTGATTTACTGTTTCTTAGATTTAATTGATAATGATCTTATCTTTCTTAATTTATCGTCCATTTTACTCACGAAACCATATAACTGACTCATAAAATTAGCAGCATAATTTTATGCATCCATCAACCTCTGAGTAGCTCAATATGCTATCAAAATCATAGAAAGGCCTGCCAGTTTAAAGCAATAACGTAGTAACTATACTTAAATACTATGAAATCTATTTTCTGTTTAATAGAACCCGTCTACTAAAAGATTCAACTGCCGCTAACCGGTTTATATTTAAATTGCACTAAAATGTTGAATATTATATCAAATATTCATAAAAACTATTGGAATAATCTATAGTATTTACCTATATAAAGTTTCGCAAATGTTACTTTAAATGAAATACCTTAATACGTATATATGTTAGGTATGAAAATCGAAATAAAAGGACGATGAAGCAGATAGGGTGTTAGTAAAGTTATTAACTAATCCAAATGCAACTTTAAATTATAGTGCTGATGCAACACGAAATTGTATAATTTTAATAAGGAGAATTTATCTTGAGTGAAAATGTTTTCAAGCAGAAACCTAGAAAGCAAGGGAAATTTTTCCTCGGAGTATTGTGATATAATTAAAGAAATTATGAGGACATTAAAATGTAAATCTGGACATTTTTGCGCGAGGAAAAATCTTGAAAGGCTCAAATATTACAAAATCCGAATAAAAGGGTGGAAACTTTTTAATTTTAATGTAAAATGTTCATCGCGCAGGAATATGCCACGAGTAGTATTGAAACGAAATTTTATATTTTAATATTCTACAAACAAAAGAAAAGTTCCCAGTCTGATTATTCGAGTGAAGAGTATTTATGAAAATTTTATAGGAAAAAAGAATGAAAACTAAGGGAAAAGGGTCCATCACAGCACCGATCTTCAAGAGGATGTATCTAAAGAGTTTGACCTCCGTTCAGATGAAAAAGTATGGCTAAAAATAATTAGAGAAGCAAAAACTCGGACTTGAACTTGATCTGCTTTTTTCCTTTATCAACGGTTAAAATTTAGTAATTATCCTGATAATAAAGGCTAAGTTTGTATCTTAATTCGTTATTTATTCTAAGGGACTATTATAATTGCTTAATTATATATTACTCAATACAACACTAAAAGCTTGCTCCTTCCTCAATTAAGTTAAACAACGTTTGAAAAATGTTACGCCATTGGTGAAAGTCTTATGAGGATGGTAAATAACATGAAAAATTCAAAATGGACAAAAAAACCTAAAAAACCTACATTTTTAGGATTTTTTTTAAGTGCGCAACAAAAGAGCTCGGGCGTATTATTAGATAAAGACAAATGAAATGTAAAAATAAGAAGAAATGGAAAAATCTCGTAAAAGATACTTTAAGAAATAATATATGGACTTTATTTTTACCATCTCGGGTTAATACTGTTTTCTCTAAAGGAAATAAATTTCAAAAATTAAAAATATTTCTTAATATAATTCAACAATTTCAACTAGTTTAAAAATCTAAATAACTTTAATGACCTATTTATTTTTATGTCTTAATTGTAATACATTTTAAAAAATTATAATAATTTACTTGAAGGGTAACTTTTAAACTGATAAATCTCTGAAGCTGAGAGCTGAATAATAAATATAAAAAACAAGTACATACTTCTAAATGAAACGACCCTTGGCTATGTATCTCATTCGTGTACGTATTATTATTTATATATTGTTCAACTTAAATTAGTAAGTCATGATAATTCTGAAGCTCAATAACCAGAACCTGGGATATTTTTATAGATGAATACATAATTAATTTTACTGAAATAAGTGAAATGGAATCTTGAAGTCTTTAACTTACACTTAGTCTTCAGCAAAGATTAAAAGGGGCATAAAGTAATTCATATTTATCTGTATATCAAGACAGGAAATTTTAACATAACGATAGAAAATCTGTGCTATTTCATGCTGTCAGAAAATGCATTGCTAGATACTCACTCCAAACAAAAAAAATATTTCCTTAATGTAGGACCCTTAATAACCATTTCCGTTCTCTCTCTACAAAAACTTCACGAATATCACTCGTGATCACGATTCCCTAACAGCGAGGGAATCGGGTCTCTAAATTCAGAGAACGGAGCAGAATGAATAGAATGCGAGAACACATTCATAATGAGAATCTAATCCGGGAAACTCAGATGGGGCAACTGTAGGCACTCCAGCTGTGACAGAGGACGAGAAAGAGAGAAAAAGCAGAGGAGGACAGCAAAAAGAGAGAGAGGGCTCTTCCGAAGAAAGACCAGTGGCCAATGATCTGTCAAATATTTAAAAAAGACTAAAAAACGGTGGACAGAGTCGGTCGGATGAGGGAGGGATGTAGAGCAAGAGTAGCTTTGATAAAGAGGAGAGGAAAGAATGAGGACGGGAAGGGAGCGAATGGCGCGTGGGAAAGGTCCAGGTGTGCTGCGGTCTACGGGCGAAAGGTGGGGGTTTTGAAATGGAGAGAAAGAACGTGGGAAGAGAGGAAAAGAAGAGAGAGAGATGGCGGGTGAGGGATGGGTTGACAGCGGGGGAATGTATGTACTAGCGTTACTGTGGATTTGCGGGCTTGAAAGAGAGGACGCGGGTAAGCAAGCGACAATGCTGCGGAGCCGAGAACAAGTAGCAGAAAGGACACCGGGAAATAGTGAGAGTGAGGGGGGTTTAGATACAATGTATGCGGAGATAGGATAGAACGAGAGGTGGATGGAGAGTGAAAATGGAACATGGGAGAATATAAACGAAGAGAGAGAGCGAGAAAAATCGAGGGACGACGAGAAAAATTGGGAGAGACCGGAGGCGAGGCACGAGGAGGAACAGGGATCGCAGTTTGCCAACGCGAACAACGCTCTCCCCACGTCAATGGCGCCCTAGGGACAACAATGGCCCCCGATATGTGGACGCTATGAATATAAAAATGTTGAAAAAAGCGCCCGACAGCTCTCCACGTTTCGTGAATTTGAATTTCATCGGCCGTTCGGAAATTGCCAAAGTATAAGGTCACACCAGAGGTTTCGTGATTAACCATCGTTATTGAACAAGAGAAAAAAAGTCCTTCGTTTTCGACAAAGCAACGTACGAACTCAAAAGGGAAAGATGCGATTAAATATAATATTTGCTCATCGGCGTCGAAAAAATGCGGAAATATTAGTGGGGAAAAGTGAATGGGAAATAAAACGTAAAGCAGTACTTACCTCGCGTCGATAAAATTTTTCGCTTAATAAATCTTTTCCGTTCAATGGCAAATTGTGATTTTTTGCTGCGGAAGGGGAGTAATTTGAACCAGACGGAGATTTCTCACGCCCACATACAAAAGATAACAGTTTGATTCGTCTTCTGCCAGGCCTTCCACACACAATCGTACTAAGAGACCGTGCTGTTTTTTTATCCGCCTAGATTTGTAGATTGTAGATTAACCAAACAGCGTAAATTGAAACGATTACCATCGGACAAAACCTCGAAACTCACAACCTCGAATGGGCGGAACCTCGAATGGACGGAACCTCGAATGAACGGAACCTCGAATGGACAGTACCTCGAGTTGACACAATCTACATAGATATTAACAAGTACGACAAAGTTTAGTAAAATTCGCCAACATCAAATTTCATCAAAATACGTCCTGCGGTTCCCTAGTTGAAACAGGTACATTGTAAGTTATATGTAGTTCTTCATGTAAAGTGGTCATAATTATCGTCCGATTTTAACCAAAATTAAAATCGGTCGACAAATTTTAGTAGAACCTCGAATGGACAGTACCTCGAGTTGACACAATCTACATAGATATTAACAAGTAAGACAAATTTTAGTAAAATTCGCCAATATCAAATTTCATCAAAATACATCCAGCGATTCCGGAGTTGAAAAAGAAGCTTAAAATAATGTAGGTCTTCATGTAAAGAGGTCGATATTGTAGTCCGATTTTATCAAAGTTGGAATCGCTCGACCAATTTTAGTAAAACTTCCCAATACCAAATTTCATCAAAATATGTCCAGTGGTTCTCGAGTTGAAACAAATACCTTTAAGCTACATGAAGGCCTTCATGTAAAGTGGTATTTATTTTAGTCCGATTTTAACCAAAATTGGAATTAGCCGACAAATTTTACTAAAACTCCCCAGCGGTACCCGAGTTGTAAAATTTTAAATTAATATTTTTTTTTGAATGAACAAAAGATCAAAAATCGTATAATTACATAAATACGTTAATTTTCTTTTTTTAAATTTTTCGTGAGCCTTACGTTTTACGGGAAAAATTATTTGACAAAAAAATGTGTATTTAATTATTTTATTCAACCTTTGTTAGTTCAGATGAATACTTAACGAGATGCTTGCGAAATACCTTGTAAATTACATGTAAGTCTTTATGGAAAGTGGTCTTAATTATTGTTCGATTTTAACCAAAATTGGAATCGTCCGACAACTTTTAGCAAAACTTCCAAATACCAAATTTCATAGAAGTATGTCCGGCGGTTCCTGGGTTTAAACATGCGGACGGATGGACGGACGGACGGAAGGACGGAAACGACCTTCCCTATATGCGTTCACTTCGTGCAAAGAACGCATAATAAGTGAGATGTTTTTAAAAATTACGCATATTATGTATTTCCTTCCATATGTAAGTATATGACAATCCTGTCAAGCAATTTCCGTGTCATTTTTTATTCATAGTTAGTCCAAACTAAATGTAGTTCTAGGAAAATGTGAAGTGAAGTGCTCTGGGTGAAACGTCCGGCTACCACTAAATATTTCCAAGAGTCTTTGCTATTTACTGGATGAAATTGATGGAATGATATGATCCGAAGATCCTATGCAGACAGGCATAAGCTGTGAAAGTTGGAACAATTTTTGAAACGAGAAAAAAGTCTGCTATGACCGGGGATTGAACCCGGGTCTTCCACTTGCCGGGCGGATATTCTACCCCTGAACTATCGTAGCAGAACATTTTCTCTCGTTTCTGAACACGGATGTTTTCCTTTGTGGGACGGGAACTCGTTTCAAAAATTGTTCCAACTTTCACAGCTTATGCCTGTCTGCATAGGATCTTCGGATCATATCATTCCATCAATTTCATGTTTGGCAATCTCACCATTTGAGAGGAAGGAGTTTCTTTCGACGATCCTCTTTGAGGACATCTGTCGGGGCAGTTTGATATTAGCTTGGCTAGTTCCCGTCCCACAAAGGAAAACATCCGTGTTCAGAAACGAGAGAAAATGTTCTGCTACGATAGTTCAGGGGTAGAATATCCGCCCGGCAAGTGGAAGACCCGGGTTCAATCCCCGGTCATAGCAGACTTTTTTCTCGTTTCAAAAATTGTTCCAACTTTCACAGCTTATGCCTGTCTGCATAGGATCTTCGGATCATATCATTCCATCAATTTCATGTTTGGCAATCTCACCATTTGAGAGGAAGGAGTTTCTTTCGACGATCCTCTTTGAGGACATCTGTCGGGGCAGTTTGATATTAGCTTGGCTAGTTCCCGTCCCACAAAGGAAAACATCCGTGTTCAGAAACGAGAGAAAATGTTCTGCTACGATAGTTCAGGGGTAGAATATCCGCCCGGCAAGTGGAAGACCCGGGTTCAATCCCCGGTCATAGCAGACTTTTTTCTCGTTTCAAAAATTGTTCCAATTTACTGGATGGTTACCTATTAATCTTTGCGACGGAAAAGAATTTCGACGCGCTGGCAGAAGGGGATCGCTGGATGTGCGATGAGACTTTTAAAACAGCACCTCCTAATTTTACTCAGAGACTTACCTGAAGGCCCTTCGTATCATCAGTGAAAAGAAACCTGGACTCGTGCCTAAACCCATTATGACGAACTCCGAACAAGCAGATATTAAGGCTTTTAAAGAAATATTCCCTAATACTGAAGTGAGAGGTTGTTTTTTTATTTCAAGCAGTGTCTCTGGTGGCAAATTTCAGGATCATCTGACCTAAGCAAAATGTTACCAAAGTACTTAAAATAGGGAGTTTTCCTTCAATGCACGAAAGATCTCTGCGTTGGCATTTGTTCCCATTGAAGATGTTGAAATGGCATTCGAATATCTTATGAATTCGTCTTTCTTTGAAGATTATTATAATTCTCATTCCACTGAAAGTTTATTTCCAAGATAACTGGATTGGACGACCGTTGCGGAGAGGACGAATTCGTAGAACTCCAATGTACGATGTCAACCTTTTGAATCAGTACGAGGTTACTCTTCAAGACCTTCAAAAGACAAATAACAGAATTGAGGGATGACACGGGAGTTTCGCGTGGTTCATCGCCTCATGCCACCCTATTATGTGGAAGTTTATTGAATGCCTGAAAAAGGAGCAATGTCTGACAGAGCTGAAGATCGCTCGATTGGAGACGGAAATACATAATAAAGGGCAAAAGATGCACATTTCTGCGGCAGAACGTATTAAAATAAAAATTGTTTCAGAATAGGACAAGCGAAACGTGGAGCAATATCTTGGTGGTATTGCTCACAACATAGATTACTGATGAAAGTTAAATGGACTACCAACCAAATATTTTACGTTGTGATGTATTTAATGAAAAAGCTATTTTATCGATGATAAACAATATTTTACAATATCTAGTTTTCTTTATTCCCATGTATTAAAATATAATATGAGTAATTCAAATATCTCACTTATCTCTATCTCTTCTCTATCTATATAAAACTCAACCTGCCTGCCTGGCTGACTGGCTGGCTGGCTGGGAGTCTGCCGTTTCCTTAAAATATTTCTCGCTTACTATCTTCGGATCTACTAAGCCTAAAGTGCTAAAATTTTCACAATCGTTAAACCCCCATAAGCTGGTCTCTATAAAAATAAAATATTCCAGAAAAAGTCCCGGATTAGACTCCGGGAGACAATTATAGTTTTCCACAAGTTTACACAAGATTTTCGATTTTTCAAGGTGCAAGATTTTCTTTTTCATTCATCAAAATACGTAAATATCGACCAATTTTCTCTATTTTTGCTTTATTCGGCGGCTAAAACTATAAAATATCTTATTCTTGCAATTTTTAGATGTTATACGGAGGATTTTGTCAGAAATACGCATTTCTTTTCGAAATTTTATTGCTTTTTTGTACTATTTCCGGGTGTTGCCAAGGCGTCCCGCATTGTTGCCTCCGATTGAATTAGCGTCTATTAAACCTTCAAATAGACGAAAGAATTACGTTATTCGCACGTTTTTTATGAAGCATCTAAATTATTGTTGTAGCAACATCAGACGTAATAGATTTAAACATAATTAATTGCAGATAAGTTTGATTGTATGGTTCACCCGTGTGTACTGCAGGCAGAAAATTTTGGATTTTTTTTTAAAGTGGTAATCCCCAGAGTGCACCAGTCCTTTTGAGTGTTACGTTTGTGCCAAAGTTGAGGAATAAATGCAGGTTAGATTTTAATTTTAGATTTTAGCCCACGTAACTTAACCATCCTGGCACTTGGATTAAAAACAACAAATATTGTTCACAACAAAGTATTATAAACGAAAGGTAAAGTATGATGATATATTACTATTTTAGGTTATTTTCAGACAGCCACTGGTATCTGTGTTTCATTTCGTTCTCAGACTTCTTTTTCAGTTATGTTATTTAAACCTTCAACAAAATAAATACTGTGCCGCTTTAATATCCCGAGCGAAGCCGGGTACATGTGCTAGTTAATATATATATATATATATATATATATATATATATATATATATACATCATCATCATAGGTAGTCTGTCCGTAGACAGGTCCGTGATTATTCATGGTTAAACCTGGTTCTCCATATACTCCTATTTTCCGCTGTCCTCTTTATATCTTGATAACTCTCTTTCCCTTTCAGATCGTCTATCAGCTGAAACCTTTTCCTACCTCTTTCCCTTTTCCCATCTAGTTTTCCTTCTAACACGTCTTTAATCATACTCTCTCTCCTCAGGTAATGTCCAACCCAGTTAGCCTTCCTCTTTCTGATAGTCTGTATAATCATTCGCTTCTCTCCTATTCTTCGTAGCACTTCATCGTTTTTCATCCTATCTGTCCATTTTATCTTCAGCATTCTCCTCCAAGTCCACATTTCAAAGCTTTCCAAGTATTTGATGTCATTTTTCCTTAGCGTCCATGTTTCTGCCCCATACAATGTTATACTCCATACGTAGCATTTTATCAACTTCTTGCGGATATCTTCCCTTATATTCCCTGTAAGTAGTTGTTTCTTTCTCCTGAAAGCCGCTTTTGCTTTTCCTATTCTAGTTTTGATCTCATCCGTACATTTTGCCTCTCGTGTTATGATACTTCCAAGGTATTTATATTCTGAAACTTGTTCTAATGGCTTTCCCCCAATAGTTATGTTCAGACTCTCTTCTTTACCCGATATTCGAATGACCTTGGATTTTTCTGTATTTATTTCCATACCATATTTTCTACCTGTTATCACTAGTCTATTTATTATTTTTTGTAGCTCCTCTTCCTTTCTTGCTAGAAGTACTTGATCATCTGCGTATTTTACTGTTCTTATAATCCTTCCTCCAATTTTGAAATCCCCTGTGCCTTCTAAAGCTTCTTGCATTAGACTTTCTCCATATATATTGAATAGGGTTGGCGATAGGCAGCATCCTTGTCTTACTCCTCTACCGATATTTATTCCGCAGGTGTCCACATTCTCATTCCTAATCAGTCTCCTGTCTTTCCAGTCTACACCTATATCCTTTAATATCTTCATCAACTTTACCCAATTTACTCTATCAAAGGCCTTCTGCCAGTCTACGAAACATGCGCAGATATCTTGACTGTACTCTATTGCCCTTTCTGATATGATTCTAACTACTCCTATAGCATCTCTAGTTCCTCGTCCTTTTCTGAAACCGAATTGATCTTCCCCTATTATTTCTTCTGCCTTTTTCTCCAGCCTTTTATTAAGAATCCTCGTGATGATCTTCGATGTGTGTGACAGAAGGCTTATAGTTCTGTAATCTTTACACTGCATTGCCTTTGGCTTCTTCTTTAGAGGGATCATTGTTACTTCTAGGAAATCCTGAGGCCACTCTCCCGTGTCGTAAATCTTATTAATTAATTTCGTGATCGCTTTTAGTCCTTCTGATCCTATGACTTTAAGTATCTCAGCCGGTATTCCATCGCTGCCCGTGGCTTTCCCCTTCTTAAGTTCCACTATCGCTTTTTCTACTTCGCTCTCCATAATACTTGGTCCTAAGTTATCTTCTTCAATGTTTTCCTCATTTTCCAGTTCTATTTTTGCCGCTCCTGTCTGTTTGCTGTATAATTCCTTAATGTATTCTTCCCATACCTGTGCTACATCCTTTGTTTCTGAGACTATCTTCCCATCCGTATTCATAATTCCTTTACCACAAATTCCATTAGACTTCTTATCTTCTAATTCCAGTGCCCTAGCGTACATCATATCGTACCGTCCTAATTTCTCCATTTGTTCTATTTCATCACATTTTCCTTTTAGCCAATTTTCTCTAGCTTTATCTGTTACCCTTCTCAACTCATTGTTTATACGCCTATAGTTGGCTCTACCTTCTTCACTGTTAACGTTTTTCCATTTTCGTCTCTCATCCATCTTCTCCAGCATTTCCTTCGTGATCCATGGTTTTCTGATTTTCTTCTCTTGTTTTCCAATCTCTTTATCCAAGGTATCCTTGATACTGGTTTTAATTTCATCCCATTCTATATCGACGGTCTTCGGTTTGTTTTCCAACTTTCTTAGGTTATCTTCCAACTTCATGCTGACTACATCCTGCCTTTCTTTCAGTTTTTCTAGGTCCCAGGTCTGTCTTTCTCTTCTCGTTTTTTTTATTTGTTTGAGCTTTGTATTCACGTCAAGTATTAGAAGGCTGTGATCTGAATCAATGTCTGCTCCTTGCAATGCCTTGGCGTTCTTTATGCTGTTCCTAAATCTTTGTTTTACAAGGATGTAATCTATTTGGCATCTCATTCTATCTCCTGGGCTTTTCCATGTGTATAACCTTCGTTTATGGTTTTTGAACCATGTATTAGTCACTACAAGGTCATTATTGATGCAGAATTCTACGAGTTTCTCCCCTCCTCGATTTCTCTTCCCAAGTCCGTATTGCCCGACAACATTTTCTTCCTGTCCTTCTCCGACTATGCTGTTCCAATCTCCCATTATTATGCAGTTTACCTTTCCTCTTCCGTCTTCTTCGTAAATTTCATTAATTTGCTCATAGATCTCATCTATTTCTTCATCGTCATGAGCTGACGTTGGCATATATACCTGGATTATCAGCATGTCCACTGGGACTGCTTTTAGCTTTATTGCCATCAGTCTATCGTTCGTTGCTATTATCTTTGTCACGCTTTTCATCATATCTTTCCTAAGTACCAGAGCTACTCCCCTTTCCCCACTATTTCCTCCAGAATAAACTACCGTGAATTCTTCCGAGTCGAACTGTACTTCTCCCTCCCATCTAGTTTCGCTTAGCGAACTCTATTTCTTCTCATTTCTTCTTTCAAGTTCTCTAGCTTTCCTGCCTTTCTCATAGTTCTTACGTTCCAAGTCCCTATTCGTAATTTACTTTCGACAAATGTTTTCCTCAAGGCAGTCCCCGCCCGGAGATCCGATTGGGGGACTATTTTACCTCCGGATTGTTTTACCTCGAGAGAACTCATATTGTCCAACCATATAATCTTTACTAGGGATTGTAATGTGGTAGTTTCCCTCTTGCTTTCCACATCGCAGTACTGTAGCCGTTCAAATCGTCCTGATCACGCCTACAGCTGTATTGGATATAGACCCAACCAACATCATTTGTTTTCGGCTCTATACCATACTGACAGTACTGCTGCCTACTGCCAGGCACTGATGATAGTTTTTTTTTATATAAATAAAACCTCCATTCGAGGGGTTTGAACCCCCGAACTTTGCAATAGAAAGCCGACACGCTAACCACTACACCACCAGTGCATTTTTTGAGCTATATATAAATAAGAAATTTACTCCACAAAAAAACAAAAATAACACAAACTTATGAAATTTTTAATGAAGGTATTTAATAACGTAAAAATTGAACTCTTCTCATATATATATATATATATATATATATATATATATATATGATATTGCATATTTTAGAGAATATTAATCCAATGTAGTTTAAAAGCTACCTAAATATTCCAGAAATTTCCTTTATATTAATGCTGTATTCTAAATTTATAACATTTAAAAAATAATACCATTTGTGAAAATATCAATAACAATTATCGTAATGATAAATAATATATATGTTATTGCTATTCGATATTGTATCCATATGTTGATTCAGTTCAATTGCGATTGTGTCAATTCGAGGTACTGTCCTTTTGAGGCACTGTCCATTCGAGGTTTGGTCCCTCCGAGGTTCAGTCCGTTCGAGGTTCCGTCCATTCGAGGTTGAGGGTTTCGAGGTTATGGGTTTCGGAGTTCTGTACCTAAACCGATTACCAAATAGTGCTTCGCTTGAAATGTTTCAAAATATTCAGCATTGATGCAAAATATCGTCGAATACTTTCAGTCACATAAGCTGAGTAAATAGGAATAATCGAGCAATGAAGTTAAAGTAGTGGTTTAAAAGTATATCAAAGAGGAAAAGTAAATAGTTAATAAAAGAGTTTTAGAAGTAATGAAAGACATTTGAAGAAGACTATGTCACATTATACAATCATAAAAATCTTATTCTTCTTAAAATATATATTTAAAACTGTTTGGTCTACGAAAAAACAACCACAATTGCTTAGAGTAAAACCCAAAAATTTTGCATTACTTTTTAATGAGATGAGATTTTATTGTTCCTAATACGAACAACTTTGTATTTCACAGATTGTTTTATGTTAATTTCACGGATGAAAAAAACGCTTTAAAGAAAAAAAAAACATCCACCCACAGCATCATAAACCACTTCGCAACTCGGGATAATACGAAATGATGGCAAAATAGGGGAATGATGATTTACTTACTGTAAAACTTCCTACCTCTTAAAAAAATTTCGTGATAAATTGAAGGCTTTTCCAATGAAATGACTCCCCAAGTTTTGAGCACTCTTCCCGGACGAGATGGGTATCACGCCGTCGAAACTTGCTCGTCTCTCACTCCCACCTCGCTCAACCTGTTCGCAGACAAATTGTAAGGAGGGAGTTTTCTCTTCGTTTAAGATGGGGAGTCCCTTATTCGTATGGGACGGTGACTGCAGTCAAGATGCTTTCCAACCTCCCTCTTCCGCCTCTCCATCGTGCTCGCGTATAACGTTGACAAAGAGCGACGCCGTGTCTGAGCCTCGGCCTTCCTTCCCTCTCTCTCCTCCCCTTCTCTCTCCCTTTTCCTCCCTCCCTATCCCCTTTTTCTCGATCCCAATACCCTTTTCTTCCTCCCAATTCCTTTTCCTCCCATCTCTCGGCACACCCAATCCCTCCCTGTGGCCATTTTTTCAGCTCAACAGCCCGAACGCTAGTCGTCAGCTCTCTCTCTCTCTCCCCATCTCCCTCTCCCTCCTTACATCCATCGATCTCTCCCGTCCTTACTTCTGCCACATTCCTCAACTCCGCCGCTCTCTCCACCATCTCCCACACGCGGACGCCCATTCCCTTTTTCCCCTTCATCTTCCTCCTCCTTTAAATTGTCATCGAATCCAACCTCCCATCTCGTCCACCCCTTTATTCCCCGCTCATTTTCCACTTGACTCCCCTTTTTCCACTCCATACCTCTCTCTCTCTCTCTCGATGATTTGGAACTCCCCACTATAAGCCTCACCACGCTCTCTAAATGTCATTTCTCCCCCGAGCCGGGCTTTCAACTCGATACAATCCTCTGGTCTCCACCAATTACGCCATCTCTCAATCCCACCCCTTTTTTCATCCCCTCTACGTTTCTCTCCATTTCCTCATACCTACATTTCTCCCATTCACACGTTTCTTCTTCCTCTCTTTTTCTCCCTATTTCTTTCTCTCTCTCTGCCTTTATCTCTGTCGTTCCCTCTTTCTCAATCCTTCTCCATCCTCCCCTCTCTTTCTCTCTCTCCTCTCCTCTATCTCCATCCCTCTCTCTCCATCTCTCTCTATCCCTCTCTCTCTCCATCTCTCTCTGTCCCTCTCTCGCCATCCATCTCTCTCTATCCCTCTCTCGCCATCCGTCTCTCTCTCTATAACTCTCTCTCCATCTCTCTCTATCCCTCTCTCTCCATCTCTCTCTATCCTTCTCTCGCCATCCATTTCTCTCTATCCCTCTCTCTTCATCCCTCTCTCCATCCCTCCCTATCCATCCCTCCCTATCCATCCCTCCCTATCCCTCCCTATCCATCCCTCCCTATCTATCCCTCTTTCTCCATCCCTCTATCTCTCATCTCTCTCTCCAGTCCCCTCTCTCTCCATCACTCTCCATCTCTCTCCCTTCATCCCTCTCTCTCCATCCCTCCCTCTCCATCCCCCTCTCTCTCCATCTCTTTCTCCGCCCCTTTCTCTTTCCGGCTCTTTCTCCATCCCTCTCTCTCCATCCCTCTCTCTCCATCCCTTTCTCTCCATCCCTCTCACTCCATCCCTCTCACTCCATCCCTCTCTCTCCACCCCTCTTTCTCTATTCCTCTCTTTCCATCCCTCTCTCTCCATCCCTCTCTCTCTATCCCTCTATCTCTCCCTCCCTCTCTCCCTCCCCCTCTGCCTCCCTTCCCGTTTACCCAAACGGCTGAATTTATCAAAGGAAGTGACTCGTGTGCTTGTGCGTGCAAGCGTGGGCGAGCAAAGGAAAAGGATGGTTACGTCGTTACAAAGGGAAAGCAGAGGAGATTGAGGGGTAAGAGAGGGAGAAAGAGATGGAGGAGGGGGGTTGTAGGGGGACTCGCAGGGTTTGGAAATCTAAGAACTCCCATAACTCTTCATTCTCCGAAAAGGTGGGCGTAGGTAAAATGAGCTTAGCGGATGGTAAACGCAACCTTTATTAACGAAAGGGGTTAGGTAACGCTAAGGAAAAGAATATACATACTACTTAATTGATCCTTTATTTTTTCGCTGCGAGTTTATCCTTCTCAGCTTGTGGAAAGCGCAAGAATGGGGGTGTTTCTTCAAATGAATCTCCCGAAGATTACGGCACCTTTAAAAAAATCCTGTTGTGGAACTTTTATGTATCGAGGAAGGAATAGGAAAGGTGGTCGGGAATAAGAAAGAGGAGAAGACACCGGTTGAGAACAATCGACAGCAATAAAACGGTTCATCTTCCTGAAACCGAAATCATTCGAGTGTAATTCATCGCAAAAGTACAAACCGAAATAGAATAAGTAGGCATTAAAAAGCTTTGGCGAAAGTAAACGCGTCTCACGCCGCAGGAACGTCCAGAGGAGGATACTTATCACACCGGAATGAAATGAAATTCTCTCTTTGCTAACATTAGATCACCTTAGCGTATAACGGAGGGAAGATATATTATTTCTATCTATATTATTAATTCTATATTTTTTAGCCTTTAAATAGCACGCGGCAGTCCAGCATCACTTTCGTCTAATCCTGTTTTTTTCCTGAGACTCTTCTCGTTCCGTCGCTCCAAACTCATTCAAACCCTCAATCTCTCACTCTTTCCATTTCCCTTCGTTTCTTTTTCTTTATGTTTTCACCTCGTGTGCCCTCCGCATCCTGCTGCATTCCGCAGTCTTTCTTTTCTCTCGTATCCTCCCCTGTTCTCCTGCCTCTCCCTTTCTCCGCTAACCCGCTTCGCTTCTCCATTCCAGTCATTTTTCACGTCACCTCGTATGACTTCCATCACTCTCTTTTTCATTCTTCCGGAGATCCACGCTTGTTTATCTCCCTACGAGTTCTTTACGATTCTCCAGAAGAGGTGCCACCGTCGGCCATTGCTCCGAGACTAGATGCGGAGAAAAAGAATGGGGTTGCGAATGAGTGAGAGAGAGAGAGAGAGAAAGGAGATTAGAAATGGAACCAGAATGGCCTGTACTTGAGAAAACGAGGTTTTTCCAGGCTGAGAGACGATGAGTGTAGGGTGAGAGAATAAATAAAATGTCGCGAGAAATAAAGGTGTCGCAGAATTCGATAGCAGGCAAAAGAAATATTGTTTATGATGTAAAGAAGAAGAGATGCTCGAAAAAGAGGTCACCAAGGATCATTGTCCTTTGAAGATTGCGTGGCCCTTAAAGACTTTTTGCCAAAAGAGACCCTGTGTAAATAACTTCGTATCCTGCACTCCACGGAAGCCTTCTATTACTAGCTTCATATGTAAATAAAATAAGCGCACAATGTTTGGTAAGAATAAATGAAAAAAGATTATACATACTATAAAAATGTATGACGCCTTTAGTATGTATTCGTAAAGTAGAATGGACGATGAATTGTGGAATAGCTTAGAAATATAAATTTAAATAAGAGAATCATATAAATTATAATAACTTGCTAAATCGTTATAAATAATGTATTAAATTTAAAAGTGTTGAAGAATATGAACTGCATAAAATCGCACTTCTACAAGACATGTCTTTAATAAAACTTGCAGAAAGTATTTTTGTTTACAAATTCACTACTTCCGGTAAAAATATAAAATTATTCCTTTTATTTTTATAAAATACTAGTGTATTGCCCGTCATTTGACGGATGTATAATAATATTCCCTCCCTCGCTCTCGCCGTCTTTCTCTCCCTCCAATCCTCTCTCTTTCCTTTCCTCTCTCTCTCTCTCTCACTCTCTCTCTCTCTCCCTCCTTTCAGCCTCTTTTCTCCCACCACCCTCCTTTCTCATTCTCTCCTGTCCCAATACATAGCTCTCCGTCTCCCTCTTTATCTCTTTCCTCCAGTCCATTTCTAATTCTATACCTCCCTTTCTATGTACGTACCATCCATTCTATAGCCCTTCCTTCCTATCTCCCTCTCCACATCCCCCTCTCTCTTACTCTACATCTCTATACATAGTCGTTTAAATTAGCAAAAGAATCCAAACTAAATCCCAGTCCTATTCGCGAAAAATCCTACAATGATTTAAGGAAATTGATGCACTCGTATATATTACACGTATGCGGGTTGAAACAACAATTGATTCTGGAAGTTTAACAATGACGTGGCCGACAAGGCAACATCCCGTTTAAAAGCCGATATTTCCCCAAAATATGTGATTTAGATGTTTAATATGAGAGATTTAGTATATAGGCGGAAAACGATGAATAGAATAAGAAACTTGATTAATTTTCCTAAAACTGTTTAAATTTGAAGATCGTGCGTCAATTCTTTCTAATTTTAATTTTCAAAAGAATAAAAGCCCGCCCTTTAAAAAAGTCGATTTTTACGAGTTATCTTAGGGGAAACGGAAATCGTCCCTCTGGAGTCGTTCGTATTTTTTTCGTCATTTAATTTTTATATTTGAATCAAATATTCATGCAAAATTTCAACTTTTCACCTAATCGGGAAGTTTGTTAAAACGCGTTAAAAACGCAATTGATGGCGTCAGCGTTATACACAAACAAACGCATCTAGGATTTTATTATAGTAATTTTTATCGTGGAAAATTAAATTTTTCTTTAGTTTACTGAAAATATCAAGTTTTTCTTTTTATCTATAAATGAAATATTCATATATTTGGGATTATGGCCTACAAATATTCTTTGGGAAAAAAATACCCTTTTCCTATTCGATAAAATCAACTATACATATTTTTCAAGTACTTCTATCATGAGATTAAAGCCTTATATAAAAGAGATAATAGGAGAAATTTCTGTAGATAATTTTTTGCCTTTAACCTGAGGTAGTATCCGTATAACTCTCTAAATAAATAAAACCCTCGTATTGATCCTCCGAGTTTATTTTCGCAATTCTGATATTTTTCAAAAAGGCTCCTCGCAAAGTGCAAATGATCCTTGAAGAGACTTTGTTTGCGCCCATCCGGGCATTACTGGCAAGGAGCTTTACCGTCGATTTTTTTCTAGGAATCCAGTTTACAAAAAAAGGGGGAGTTGCGTGGGATTCGTTAGTGCGCGTCAATACCACCAGTCAACTGTTTAGTCTGGAAGATATCCCTTTAAAATACCTTGGTGTCTTCATTCGAGGGAATAAAAATAAACGGCGTTTACTCTCTCATGGAAAAACTATCATTAGAATCCTAGGAGGTATTTAGAAGACGTTTTATATGAGTTACGTTATTTTAGAATATGATGGAGGAGAAAATAATTTAATGATATTTTACCTCAATCATTTAATCGTCCAGAAAGTGTCGTATATAATAAAGGATAACATGCATCACCAACAAAAGTATTACATAGCAAAAAATATTTCTTGTATTGCATACTTGTTTTATTGTTAAATAATTTTTTTTTATATCCAAGCTATGAGGACAGCAAATTTGTTGAACAGACAAATTGACGCTTATATATGACAGTGCACGTGCCAACCTCACAGGTGTACTAAGTACAGCCTTACTGCACGATGTCTGTAACATCCACGTAACTAGCACTTGGCAGTGAACAGGGGTTGACCCTGAAGATGCCCACTTGGTGGGTGAAATGCATTGGGAATAATCCTATAATTTTGGCTGAAGGAGTTTCTTACCATTGATTAATTGGAGCCAAAAGTGTTCGAGCAATCAACTAATGATACTGTAGTGTGAATTTGGAAAGGAAACATTATTGTCGTATTTTAATAAAAATTGAATTCACTTTTGGAAGTACAAATTTTAGTCTTTAATATACGAGATTCTAAATTCTCGGAGAAATACTGTTGGCTGAATATATCCAGCTTGATTCTGGATGCTTAAGAGTTGTTCTAAAAATTAATAAGGACGTAATGGCTATTTCCGATTAAGTCCGCGCACCACGATATGATCGACAAAATATCACCAAAGGTACGCGAATAACTGCTAAACAAATCCCTCGCACTGAGCTGTTCTCTCATCTCTTTTACTCCAGAGCCGCTCCTAGGCGGACGAGTTTTCTCAGGATCTGTCGCCTGACTTCCGGCAATTCCCTCGGCTCCTTGTTCATTTATCACCGGCCTTTACATCAAACTAAGCATTTCCACTGCCATACCAAACCTAGCGATGTTATAAAATAAAGACACCCAAAGTTTAACATCCATAAATTCCAACGCTAAATTTTGTATTCCCGTACAAATACAGTCGTTCAATGAAATAAATACGAACCCTTCGAAGGAGTAACATGAAGTTGCCATGCATCAAAGCTAATAGTTATACTATCCAGAGTTTATGCCAAAATGAAGGACACGATCGTTTTTTAGCCTCATGTGCCATAAAAAAATCCGATAAGTGTCATTTGGTGGACACCACAAACAAACGAAAGGAAGTCGTTCGGAAAGCGGGGTGAGATTTAGCATACGCGAACGCTTCAAGCTTGACGTGATTAAAAAATTTCCCTTTCATTTAGAATGGAAAGATAAAAGATGAAAATTAAAGCTTTTCATTTAAGGGATTACATCTTCCTTCTGGTAGTTCAATTAACTCTCCTAACATGTTTCAGAAATGAAACAGAAGGTGAAATTATTAATTTCCATAATTTTTTTAATCATTTAATTCAACTGAATATCACAGAAATACTTTTATAGATGCTGTGATGTTTCATAAAACAAGAAAAATTAGACTTTTAAATATAAAGCTTCCAAAAATAATTTCTTGGCATACACAGTCATTTAGGTCACAGTTCAAGTGACATTCTAACAAGCCCCATCATAATTTTTACGGTTGAATACTTGAAATAATAAAAGGTCGAAACAATCTTTCCATTCAGCTGACTCAAGAGTGAACTTCAAAGCAGTGGAATGACAAATGACTGAGCGCCGCTCAAAGAAGCTTCAGTTTCACTTCACTAAAAGAGTGTTTATTTTGATTATAGTGTACAATAAAACCCTTCCAGCAGCAATTCCGCGCGCAGATCGCTCCGGCCGGAAAAAGAACCTTTTTGTTTCCTCTCATTCACTCTTCTTTGAAGTATCTGAACGAAGCTAAAGGCAGGAAGCTTCTTCGTATCGGCAAAGGCGTCTCTTATCCGTTTCTGTCAAGATATTCGAAATTAAAGATTGAACATATGTATTATGAAGTGAAATAACTACCTGGTATGATTTAAGAAAAATATGGAACACACACATACATTTACATGCACATACACATGCGTATATATGTGTGTGTGGTGTGTATTTATGTGTGTATGAGCATATGATTGTACTAATCATAATAAAGAGAGAACCTGCAAAAATAAAGAAAAGGGTATATTGAAGAGCAATGAGAGCTACCCAAAAAATGTTATTAAATAATCTTAACTGCCCGATTATTGCAATACTAGAAATTAGGAACACAAAAATATTCATGAAAATATAAAATTTTAACTGAGCTCCCTTCTAAAAATCACATTACAATAAACTTCTTCAAATGAATTTTTCATTCTTAAAACACTCAGTTGATTGAATTAGCTCCAATATTTGAGGAATTTATTTTAAATATTTTCTTTGGTAAGATAAATAGGTATAGAAAGAGATTACGAGAAAAATATATAGGGCAATCGACAGATACGTACACGACATGCTTTACGAAAACCATTGACACATTTTTTTGAGATTTTAAATCCAAAACGAAGGTTTATCGAGCAACAGACGACACAAATTAACGTAATGGAGCTTATGTAACACTGATACTTCATTCTTAGCGGAACTTAATTAATTAATTGTGATCGAATGAAGCGAGTCATCGAGGATTTCGTATAAATGATTAGGGACGTGGATGAGATGGAACGAATAACGCAACAAAACCTGGTGCAAATGAGAATGGAATTATTTTCAAAGAGTCCGGGACCGTAAAAAATAGGAGAGGAAGAGCCCGCTGACAGAGATTGATACTCTTCGCGGGAGAGAGAGATATAGAGATTGAGAAGAAGAAGAAGAAGAAGGGAGAGGGTGCGATGGGGTCAGAGGGAGAAAAAGGAGGGACAAGGAGAGAGAGAGAGAGAGAGAAATGAAAGTGGCAGCAAGGGGGCGAGATGGAAGCGGAGGGTAGAGGGGAGAAGGAGCGGAGATAAGAGGGCGCGAAGGTAGAGAGAGCGGGATGGATGGACCGGAGGGGAGTGTAGTTACCGTGAATGACAAAAAGGTGTAAGCGAAAAATACGGAGGGTGGATCGAGTTAAAGGGAAAAAAAATTGAGAAAGGGAAAGAACCTAAAAATTATACCGGAAAACGGATAGGGATGTAGGATGGAAAAACGCGATAAAAGAAGGACATTTTACAAATGGAAGAAGCGCCAAGGGAATAGAAAAGAGAGAGGACACAGGTGCGAATGTAGGCGTAGAGTGGTACAGGAGAGGAGAATGAGAACCTACAACAAGAATGTAGGAGTTACTGTAGACAGTGTATGGAAGGAATATAGGGGAAAGAAGAGAAATAGAGAAAAGAGGTATAGGGTGGAACGAGAAGAGGAGTGAAAAGGCCCACAATGGTAATGAAGTAGAAAAGAGGAGGGTCGATCGAGTAGCGTGGAGAATGAAGCAGAAGAAAGACGTCTTTAGAAAGGAAGGAGAGCGGTGTAGGAATTAGCAGAACAAGTGGTAGAGAACCGAAGACACCAGGAAGAAGTATGGACGGTAATGGAACGAATGATAGAAGAATATTCAAGAAGGAAATGATAAGGACGCTTGGAAGTGGGAGAGGTCGACGGAGAGGGAGAGAATACAGATGGTGGAGAAAAGGAGAGAGAATAGAGGTGTGAAGAAGGAAAGAGGGAGAAAGGGGAGATGGGAGAGGAGAAATCGAGCGAGTTGGGTATTCGCCCATATCCCTCATCGGGGGATTTCACGAAACCTCTCTTTCTCTCGCATAGACTCCCCAGAGACGCATTATCCGGCACAGCTTGAGATCTCTTATATTACGGCCCTTATACCAAACCCCTTCGCATTTTTCCACCCCTCGCAGTCTCCCTCTCTTCCCACTGACCTAGTCCTCCCCTTTATGCCTCCCACTCCTCATTCGAACCACATTTTCGCCCTCTTTGCGTCTCCCTCGCTCTCTGTGTAGGATTCTCCCAAGTCGTCCGTCCCGTCCTCGTCCCACGGCCAGACTGCGCTCTTCCATTAGATTTCATTTTTAGAAAAGTCGACGGTTATATTTAAAAAAAAAAGGATTGGGACCCAACATGCTCCTTTAAAATCTACAAGGAATTCAGATTAAAACTAAAAATCATTGTTCGAAAAAGGCAACTCTTGCGCGATGGTTTCCAAAGAAAAATAAATGTATTTATTCATTTATGGCATCTCAAATTGCAATACTATGACCGTAATATATTTCAGAGACAGAAAACTTGATGTTGTTTACATAGAATTCGATCGAAATCGAGAGAGAATGGCTCGGGTTTTATTTTTCTTATCGTTATGAGATAATGGATCCTATGATCTACACTTCTCAGAAGTGATAGAAAAATAGAGAACGTCGAATTTTGTTAAAATGATCGTTTCTCGGTAACGTACTTAATGTAAATCTTTAATATAACAGAAATTTACAAAAAGAAACAAATAGGCAAAGATACGAGAATTTATTTTAATTAAGTTGCCATTTCGCCATTTAAAATGTTTAGTTTCGTGAAATTCGAGCTTTATTGTATGCTAAAGAAAGAAGAACTTGAATGCTCCCATTCCACCTTTTTTCCGTAAGCATTGAAAGCTAATACTCCGTTATATCGAAGCCTCTTGCCCTTATAACTTGCGCATGATTCCACTAAGGATTCTCTAGCGAAAGAGAGAGGGACGAGGAAACATTTCGCGGCAGTATAAAAAAGAGGGCTTCTCCTCGACTCCATGGAACGAGTAGAGAGATACAGAAGGTCAGCAGCCGCTGAGTGCTTGCTTTGTTTGGCCGCACAGCGCCGTTGCCTGGCAACCGCCAGTGTGGTGCGGGTCACTAAATGATTGAACATCACCATCCTCTAAAAATCTTTTATGGACGCCGAGGAAAACTGCGAGATAGGAGGGCGAAATATAAGAAGACAGGAAGAGATGGAATCCGGAGAGAGGGTGGGAAGACGAGAGAGGGAAGGAGGGAGAATGGGTTGGAGAGAGTAGGGGAGAGAAAGAGGTAGGTTGGGAGAGAGATAGAGGGAAGAGGGAGGGCAAGAGAGATGAAAGAGGAGAATTAAGGAAAGGTAGAGAGAGGAAGAAAGAGAGAGGAAGAGAGAGGAAGAGACGGAGGGAGAAGGGGGGTTGGGGAGAGAGAGTGAGGTGGAGAGAACGTAAGAGAGGAAGGGAGATAGGCAAGGAGG
Source organism: Tanypteryx hageni (assembly GCA_028673005.1). Classification (NCBI taxonomy): domain Eukaryota; kingdom Metazoa; phylum Arthropoda; class Insecta; order Odonata; family Petaluridae; genus Tanypteryx; species Tanypteryx hageni. The sequence continues at coordinate 179,457,477 of CM054112.1, read as the reverse complement.
GAAGAAAGGAAGAAATAAAAGTGCTTTTATTGGTGAAGTAGAGGTGAGAGAGGTAGGGAGAATGAGACAAAGCAAAAAAAAGACATAAGGGAATGAAATATGGAGACGAGTTGGTGTGGGATAAATTAAGCAAAGGGAAGTGGGTAGAAGTTGAGCAAAAAAGCCTTAGACCTTTTTCTTATGCTCCGCCGACACCGTTTCCTCCCGCCGAGCGGAATCCGCTGCCGATGTTTTTTCAACACATGATACGTGTTCAATTCTGTGTAATTCACACCATTCTGAACATAAGTTGGTCGGCTGAAAAAAATCACAGGGACGCTCATACTGGACGGTTGTACATCTGAAACAAATTCATATAATTTTGCAACAAAGCCAATGTTTAATCATCGTTTCGTCGGTTGAAGCAAATAGATTGTTTCGCTACCTCGACGCGGTATTAAGTCATCCTTTAGCGTTTCGGTACAGCTATATACGGTAATTTTTGGTAAGGGCGCAAAACCGTGCGACGAAATAACGCACATGTATGTTTTCAGTGCGTTGAGCTTTTGGAACACATCTTTCTTTTAAAATATATGTACTTAAAATTAAACCGAAGCGAATTCTCTAAAATCTTGCTGCTCTATCTGCTCCCTCGATAGAATAATACTCCCTAACCGTCTTCAAAAACAACACTGGGATTGATTGAAAATCGGAATTACTTTCCATACATCTTTCCTCCCGAAACCTATCACGTGTTTATGTTTCGCCCATTAAAAACGATCATTTTTCGCTCACTTCCTTCCAATCGAAAAAAAAACCGTTCGGCCGAGAAAATTTATTAATTCGGCCTTTTCCTGGCTTCTCTCGCGTCCGTCTCCTCCTCTCTGTAACCCTCACATCCTCCACACCACTTCCTGACAGCTTCTCGCTAGTCCCCGCTAAAACCGCCTCGACCGATACTGCATCCCGTATCCGCCCCATTACGCCCCCATTTGCCATCTTGCACTCACCCGCCCACTCCCACCCTACACTTCCCCCTTCCTCCGATATCCTTCCCCAAAACCAACTCCGATCTCTCCAATTCCAGCTCTTTTTATCGCTCCTGCGATCGCAATACGCCATCGTGAATCGCATTAAGTAGGAATTGCAGAAATGGAGGAAGAGCTCTCTCGCGGCGGAGGGTATAAAAGGTCGCCATTCTTAAGGAGAGGTTATGCACATTTCTTCCCTTAAGTGCGTCTGCGCCCAGCGGAGGAAGAAAACGCGGCGGCGGAAAAAAAAGGGATCTGAGTGCGACTAAAAGATGGATATTTCGCGGCGTCAAACAGCAAAACCACGCAATTCGAAGTATTGTAGGTTGGAATAATAACGCGTCGAAGGAAGGGAGAGATTTCTCGTAGGGAGATGCACTGCACTTAGGTTTGGGCAAAAAAACTCGAATCTAATATGGATTGATACAAGAACGAAATTTCAAAATTATGATGGAGCAAAAAATTATTGTATGAATAAAAACAAGGTACTACCGCGTTGATAGGGTCTATTTGGAACGCTGTGTGGATTAACTGAGATATTAAAGATTTGAAGCTTTCCCGACGAATCATCATGGTGAATTTTTCTCGGGTTTCCAACCGGGTTGTCTCGGAGATTTCTTCCGACGTTTCGGCGACTAGCTCTGTCGCCATCTTCAGGATCCCTGAAGATGGCGGCAGAGCTAGTTGCCGAAACGTCGGAAGAAATCTCCGAGACAACCCGGTTGGAAACCCGAGAAAAATTCACCACAACTGAGATATTGTACGCAAAAGAAGTACTTTTATAAGTGACTTTTTATAGAAAGGAGCATATTACATGTTTTACTAATTCACCTCTTATGCCTATGTTTTACTTATAAATAACTTCTAGGTAAGTTTCAAATAACCCTAATTTGTTTGCAATTTACAAAAAATTGACATTTGTAATTATTGAATCGAGCCGAAAAAACTATGTGAAAAGCATGAAAAACCGCTGTAAATTGTATAATATATATTATATATATATATTATTATATATATTATATTATATTATAATATATAATACAATACATTGTATAATTAAGTGGTCTTACGCCATTTTTGTTTAAATATCGCTTTTGAGATTTTTTTATAATCAAGTGGCACCTGTTATACTCCAAAGTTGCATGGATTAAAATATTTTTTTTTTCGTTAATGATGTAATTAACAAAAATAATTCCTTTCAGTTTTATTCTTTTTTAGCACGCTCAAAATGACTTGCGCGACCTCTAAAATGATAAAATTGAATCATTTAAAACACCTTTAAGTTACCATGCATGTAAATATTTAATATGATATTTTTAGTTTAGTATTTATGTATCGGTAAAAAAGTCTTCAATTTCTTGTAAATCCAAATCCGAAATTCGCCATAAAGTTCTTAATGAACAAAACATATTTAAAATATTTGCGAACTACTTAAAATTAATTCACATGCCTGCACCTCTAATCCAATACCGTCGATATAATCCATCTAAAAAACAAACAAGCAAGAATTCTTTTAAATAGAATAAGTCACTTTGCCTAATGAAAAGAAAATCAGCAGATATAGCTTTAAATTAACCAAGAATTTCAAAAAATCCAACAAAATTTGGCGAAATTTATTTTTCCGTCCTGCTGACACCTGCCTAATATTAATATATATATATATATATATATATATATATATACATATATATACATACAACCCCATCATATCGTCCCGAAAAAATCAATAGATTCCACTGACCTTTCACTTTACCATTTTTTCAAAAAGCTGTTCAAACAAGTCGAAAGAACTCCATTACGCTAATGGATGGCCAAATAAAATATTCCACAATGCCACTGTCACGACGATTCGAAAGAGCAAAAGACGGTGGGAACAAGAAGAGTCCGTTGATGTCGGAGGAAAAGACATTTCTCGGTGGTGGCGATGGAAAAAGACGGGAAGTAAATAGGAACGGCCGGAGATTGGAATGGAATGGGAGGGAAGAAGATGGAGGATGGGAAGCGGTAAATGGGAAAGGAAGACGAGAAATAATAGGCGAAGGAAAAGGTGCGGAAAAAAAGGACGGCGATACTCGAGGAAAGGTGGATGAGAGGGCTTATTGACAGACGCACGAAATGGATGCGAATGGACGTAGGCGTTTTGAGAGTCAAAGAAGGAGACGGGGAATAAATTTGTGGGCGTGTCGGGAAGCGATTCGGGGGATAAAACGGTTAGGGAGATGGGAAACACGAGGATCGGAGGGGAGGGGAAGTTTAAGCTGTTTCAGAGCAGAAGACTGAGAGAATAAGGGAAATAGGGTTCGGTGGATATCGAGGGGGATGAAAAGAGATGGGAGAAAGAGAGAAGAAGCGAAATGGTGTTATGTCGAATGGGTGTCGGGACGGCCTCGAGACGGGAATGGGAATCGGTTCCGGGAGAACTATTGGAAGTCTATCGGAGAGTTTGATCACGCCTGGCTCTGCGTGTGGGGAAGACGTGACGGGACCTTTCCCGGAGGAGGAGGTGGGGCTAGGAGATGGTTATGGATAGGGTAGGGGTGATGTTCGAGGAACTCGAGGGGTCGAAAATAGGCGAAGGAAGGATGATGGGAGGGATTAAAGGAGGAGAGGGCGAGGAGAGTGAGGACTTAACGGAGGAGAACGGCATGGAACGAAGTCGATACGTAAAGAAGGGGGGTTTTAAAAAGGGGGGAGAGGTAGCTCATTAAAAGCCCTCGAAGGCGTAAAGATAAAAGGTTTAGTTAGTTGGAGCATGTGTACGGAAGAAGATGGCGAGAGAGAGATAGAGAGTTGGGCAAAATAGGGAGGCGGTGTCGTCGGAATCAAAATTTAACAAGAGAAAGCGCGCACTTTGGGAGATGGGTGTGTCTCATTTTCTTAACGAACATCCTTTCTGGAATGAATTTCGCGGCTCCTGCGTGAGACAGTTTGCACGAGTAATGTTACCATCCAATCAAAATGTTCTTAGGTTTTTTAGGATTGGTTTTTCGTGTACCGATAATGTACTTTAAAAATTACCTCACAAATTGTTTTTTCCTAACCACAAATTAATGGTTTCCTCTTCAAAAATATGGTGACGTCTTGAGGTAAAATCAGACAACCTTTTCAATGCACATATATTTACCAAAATTGTAATTTATGCAAAAATGTTTTAAGCGATCAAAATGAATGTTTAATCGGAAATTAAATAGTTACATAAAATATCTACGTTAATTATTTGAAGAATCAGTACCTCCAACACGGTTTTGTTACCTTAAAAGGAAATTGTATGTAAAAGGGTATACAAAGAAAAGAGTTTACAGGTATACTTATTTTAACCTAACATTTGAATTTGCTTTTTGGAAATAAAAACAATCTCTTACAAGTTATATACAAGACAATAACGCTTTATATTCTTTAAAAACAGTTATATATGTTTATCGTGAAAGAATAATTTTTCCCTATACAATTTTCTTTAAAATTGGTAACTTTCCGTGATGAATGCCCATCATAATCAATTTACTGAGGGCAAAAAACGAAATGTATTTATTTATGGTTTTTACATCTCAAAAGCCAGAAAAATATATCTAGAGACGATACCCTTCGCAGATATAAAAAATAAATAAAAATGGCAACTCCATATATAAATTAGTTTCTTATCTTCCGAACACAAACGTAGCTCGATTCGAGACTTGCTTAACAACCCAATTTCATATCATCGCGGGAAAACCCGAGAATTCAAAAGGGATTCAAACGCGTTTATTATGAGGAGCGTTCCACTGAGAGAGATCGATAAACAATTTTCCCAGATGAAATGAATTTACAGAGTTCAAAAGACGGTATTTGATTATGCGCCCATCTCCCTTTTTGTCAGAGCTTAATATCCTTTCGCGTCTCAATTCTTCGCCAGACTCTCTCCACAAAATGAGAGAATTTTCGCCTCATTCGCGTTATCTAGCTCCTCTTCTTCGCCAATCCATCCATCCACCCATATCGCCTCTCCCTCCCTTCACCCCCACCCCTCTCCTCTCTTTCTTCATCTCCATTCCTTTCTCCTATTCCTTCTTCCCGCCATGCATCGGCCGTTTCGCGCAATTTCTCCCCACCTTGGCTCCTCGGAAACACTTCCTTTATCCGCTTTTTTCTTATCCTCAAAAACTCTTCCACCCACTTCCTCTCTCTCTCTCGTTCCCCTCCCCCTCCTCGACTCTTTTTATAGAGCGACCGCTTGCTCGTCTGCGTTCTCCCCCTTTATCCGTCGCCTCGGTCTTGAAACTTCTCGCTATCCCCGATACCAGCGTTTTATAACGCTCGTTCAAGACGTTAGTGCTCTCAACCGCGCACCTCGCTAAAGAGGTGCCCATTTGATGAAACATGTATCGCGTGCTTTCTTATCGGTTAGTACGTGGAGAGTTTCCATGAGCTAAGCTGTATATTTTTTAAAGCATAAATTTTATGCGGGAATGAAATTTTTTTGAAGGATAGTGTTTCTCACTTATATAACTGTGATTTGTCAGGGGGCAGTCGAATAAATGTTAATCGGTTCATTTAGAAGCAAACTGTTTTATTCATAGTACTTATCTCGAGATTTTGCTTCAAGTTTTATATTTTTAAAATTAAAAGGTGATAATACATGCTGAGATATTCCCACTTCAGAATAGGCATCAGCTCAATAAAAACGATATCCTGAATTACTTTTGTACTGTAACTACGTGCGTGCGACACATCGGCGTGGAAGTGGTGAATCCGGAGTAGGTGAGAATCTGAAACTTGACAGGTATATAGATATAAACGTGAATATATCTGGACAAATCTGAAAAGCTTAAAATGTCAATTACTTATGAATTAATTATTTTTTAAATAGCTCTTTTTCCATAAGAAATATATTGCATCGCCATTTATATCCATAACTGCTTTTTATGACTATTTTTAATTAAGAAAGCAACTTGAGACCTAAACAGCTTTATGGCCGAACAAACGAGGTATACCTTCCTCGAAGAGAGAATCCGAATCCGTGCCGAATTATTTATAAATTCATTTGATGCTAGAAAAAACTATAGTTTTTCAAGATTCTATTAATGAGAAATTCTAATGCCATGGAATCGAGTCCAATGATTTTTAAAATGGAAATGGGAGAGGGAGAGATAATTCTATTAAGGTTGCCGAATGCTTCGTTAACTTTGTGAAAATATAGCACTTTTTGTGAGTTGGGAACCCTAAGTTTTGGCTATCAGTATTCACGGTTTAGCCATTTTCGGCCTTAACAAAAATTATCTGCGAATGGAGAGGTTTTTGCTCTGCTTGTGTGCGTATTTATTACGTGTGCGTGCGTGCGAGTGCATGCGTGCGAGAGTGTAACTGCGTGTGCTGCGTGTGTGCTTGTGTATACGCTCACTAATCATTCGAATATGCGAGTTTGAACTCATAATAGGAGAAAATAATTTAAATAAGGCTAAGAAATGGAATTCCCTCGTATATTATTTTACATGAAGAAGAACGCCCAATTTTGTAAAATAGCCAAATAATTATCCTAAGCACTGTCATTTATGCATCGTAAGAGACATCATTCAACCAGCAAAGTGACATTAGGGTGATAATGATAGTATACAGACTAAAAGCGAAAATCGAAGAAAAATATAAAAATAAAACGAATAGTATAAACTCGAGGTTTTCACTCGAAATTAATGGATTTCTCACAAATAAATGAGATTTTTGAAATTATTTTTCTCATATTGTGATAACCCTGCTTTTTGGTCCGTTTTAAACAAATTTATTTCGTTTTCCCATTCTATACTCGCACTACAAACGAAATTTCATTTAAATCAGTTCAGCCAATACCTTCCAAATTCATAGTTACAGAAAAAATCTAACCTTGATATTGTGGTAGCCCTGTTTAGTCGACCAAGATGAAATATTCTATTTTGATTATCTATTTATTGAAGATTATATATACAATATTTGGTTAAAATCCATGATGTCAGTTCTCTTGAAATTCGTGTAAAAGAAATATTATTTTACTTTTCACTGTGGTAGCCCTGCTCTTTAGCTCCACATTAAGCATCTTTATTTCATTATGGTATGTCGTATAAATCTTATAAACAAAATGTAATTGAAATTCGTTCAGCCAATTCCTTCCAAATCCTTAATTACTGAAAGAATTTTATTTGTAATTGTGGCACCCCTGTTTAGCTGATTTGGTGTAAATATAACAATATGGTTTTTATATGTGTGTATATTTTAAGTGCTAAATTTGATTAAAATTGATGCAGAAAGTTCAACACAAATACGTGTTAAAAGAATTATTTTAATTCTTGTACTGTGACAGCCCTGCTTCCTATATCTACACTATAAATCTTGATTTTGTTTTTATATGCTACACGCCTCCTTCATACAAATTTTCGTTGAAATCGGTTAAGCCAATTCTTCCCTAATATAAGCGTAAGGACGGACGGATGGACATCACGAAGATAATAGTGCTTTTCAGCATTGACGAAAAGCACTAACAAGTAGGAATGTACACGGGTACAGAAGTGTTTTTCGTCTAAATACCGGTGCAGAAATTTCTATGCAAATACATGTATAATGAAACATTATTTTTCTCTGTATTGTGGTAGCCCTGCTTTTTAGATTCGTTCTACACATTTCATGTCGTTTTTCAATTATTTACTCGCCCTACAAAGGAAATTTATTTTTGAAATCGGCTCAGCCAATACCTTCGAAATTCATAGTTACAGAAAAATTCTAACCCGGTTGAAATATAACATTTTGGTTATTTATTTATATGAAGATTATATAAGTACACTACTCCCCCGTTATCCGCGATCTGAGTATCCGCGAATTCACGTATTCGTGAGTTGGTTTTATCTCCCATTAACCAGTATTCGCAAGCAAGGTCTCGCATATCCGCGAATCTCTCCAACACGTTATTTTACGTAACCTCTTTAAGGACTGAGTTTTTATAAACATTTTGTTTAGTAGCGATTAATAAGTAAAAATTGATCATTTAAGATTATTTATTGTACACACAAGAAATGATAAAATAAAAATTGTAAAAATAATTTTGACGTTTCCAATTAAAATCATTATTATTAAGTTTATTTTTCCATTTTCTTTTGATTGGCTGTTCGCTTTCACTATCGTTATTTCAGAAATAGGAGGAGTAGAATCGCTTTTAGTAGTAAGAAAATTACTACACAATTCTTCTAAATCTTCGAAATCGTATTCACTTCGACTGTAAGAGCTTAATTTTTATAAATTCAAGAATTTCATAAGCTTGCCATGTCCGACTTTTATTAAAATGTCCCATGCCATTTACTACATATGCCGTGACTTGGTAAAATAAATATGTACTAGGAAACCTTTTTACTTTTGATAGCAGTATCTCTCAGATAAGCGGTAATCGGTATTGTGACGGGCTAGGGTTTCTCGGAGAGGAAAGAGCACAAATGAAAGTTACACGTAATAACACAAACACCTTTAATCGCCTGGGGCGCACACTACACTCTGTAAGCTTCCACAAGAGAAGAGAGAACTGACGCGCACCCTGTTGGCTGCGCGCAAAAACAAAATAAAATGAAGAGCAAAGTCCGTTATCGGTCTGGTCTCGTTACATCATATATTTATAGTATCTGAGTAACATTCTTTTACAGTATATAATATATGTAGTGTTTAATACGTTAGTTTTCCTTTTAGAACTACAATCGTAGGTAACAGTCCGTAGTTCTCAAAGGAAAGGTAAAAATAACGCAGATACGCAAGGCTATTATTTTTTTATCCCTAATAGTAGTAAAATTAGACTTTTTGCCGATGATACCGTTCTATATAAAGAAATAAAAAAACAGGAGGACCATCAGTTGCTGCGTGAAGACTTAAGAGCCATTTCAACGTGGTGCAAAGAATGGCAAATTGAAATTAATTACACTAAATGTGCCGCAGTTACGTTCTGGAAAAGTAAGAACATAGAAGTAGGTTTCGAGTATAAAATAGATGTAATAAATATTCAAGCAGCCGAGTATGTAAAATATTTAGGAGTAACCATTTGTCGAGATCTTTCATAGGTCATGCACATCCGTCGAGTTATAGGCGCGGCCAACAAGAAACTGGCTTTCATAGGTAGACTAGTACGGAACACTACAAAAAAAGTACGCGAAACATGTTACTTATCACTGGTTAGACCACGCCTCATGCATATGGGATCCGTACGAGAAGGGACATATAATTCAATTCTAATAATTAGAAAGAGTGCAGCGCAGATCAGCCAAATTCGTAAAATAAAAGTACGAGCGTAAGCGTCACCTCATTATGGAGGGATTTGAACAGGGTACCACTGAAGGATCGTAGATTGAACTCAAGGTTGCGGCTTTTGGAGAAATATAGATCGGAATGTCTAAAAGACGAGGTTGTAGGAATAATTGAAGCACCAGCGTATATAAGTAGAAAAGACCGTGACGATAAGATATGTGAGATCGATTGTAGGGCGGAGCGTTATCTAGGCTCGTTCTTTCCGAGGACAATACGAGATCACAATAGAAAATTTCAACCTGCGATAGCCATCTTTAGGTAGGTTATGGTGCATTGCATCCCCTGCCACCCACCAATTAGGTGAATTGCAGGGTAACATGTAGATGTAGTAAAATACGATGCTAATAGTAATTTACTCAATGTAATACGATTTCTTTCATAAAAATGGACAAATTCAATTATTCTTCTTTAATTACTGTATGAGGATCCCAAATCTTTTTGAGACAAACCGGAACGAATGCAACTGATGAAATATTCTTCAAATTCATATAGATGATATTATCTAGTACTATTACCAGTAGAAATAAGCCTAAATAGTGCATAAAATTTGTTGAAATTACTTCTTTTGTATGATGACCCTATCCTAAGATATAATGTAAACATAAGGCCCAGTATGCGCGAATTCGGTATCCGCGACGTTTTTGCAGAACGCATCCCTCGCGGATATCGGGGGAGTAGTGTATACCATATTGGATTATCCTTGCGGTCATTTCTCTAGAAATACGTGTAAAATAAATATTATTTTACTTTTTACTGTGGTAGCCCTGCTCTTTAACTCCGTTTTCAACATTGTGATTTCATTTTGGTATGTTGTATAAATCTTTAATCCAAAATTGAGTTGAAATTCGTTCAGCCAATTCCTTCCAAATCCATAATTACAGAAAGAGTTGAATTTGTAAATGTGGCACCCCTGGTTTTTATTTATGTGTACATTATAAATATTGTATTTGGTTAAAATTGATGGGGACAGTTCAACACAAATACTTGTAAAAAGAACATTTATTATTACTTGTATTGTGGGAGCTCTGCTTTTTATATCTATACTAAACATCTTGATTTTGTTATTTTATATTGTACGCCTCCTTCATAAAAAATTTTGTTGAAATCAATTCAGACAATTCCTTCCAAATTCATAATAACCGAAAAGTTTAACTTTGTCATTGTGGCACCCCTGCTAGGTCGATCCGGTCGAAATATGTCACTTTGATCATTATTTTATGTGAAAATTCTATGTAGCAAATCTGGTTGAAATCGGTTAAGCCAGTTCTTCCCTGATATATGCGTACGGACGGACATCACGAAGATAATACTGCTTTTCAGCACTGACGAAAAGTACTAAAAATTAATGTGTATATATGTATGTTGTATGTCCCTTACACGTTTCTACACCGTTGAAGCTATCGAATTCAAAAGTTTCATGGGCCATCCTATGGACCAAAGGAATAACTTGGTCTAGGTTTGCAGACCACATGGGGTCAACAACATACTATTTCCATAAGAATGCATGGGAAATGTTGTGGAGAAACCCCAAAATTCCATGCAGCCCTTCAATTATGTGGATATAAATATACCTTAATATTAACTTAAGATCACGAGATATGGCTTATTTTATGCACAAAAGACTGAATATTTTAATTCTGTTCATGTTTTGTCGTATTACATGTTAAATTGCTTGAAATTATCCTTTAAGCACAAAATTTATTAACATTTTCCAGGCGGCAACAAAGCTAAATTTCTTTATTGTTGTCCTCTTCAAAGGGAGCCACGTAAAGATTAATGCAAGGAAAATCCACACCGCGCCGCAGAGGAAGATAGTCAACGCCAAGGTAAAGGGTAAAAATGGGTTCATGCCTAAATATAGTCTATGAATACTTTTAAAGTGAGTCAAATGATTTTTATGGAATATTAGAATATTATTTTACTGAAAAAGGTTTAAAATATGTGCCAAATATTCCATTATCAACTCAAGTTTTAAAAAACCTTTCGGTAGATTGTGAATTAATGCTCCGCAAAGATGTTTCCGGTGCTCAATTCCGGTGATCAATCAAGAAACCCCATAGTATGCCAGAACTCCTTGTATTAAATTCTATCAAACGTTCACTATCTCTTAATGACCTCATAGTGCAAAAAGCGGATAAAGGAAATTCAGACTTCACTTAAAAGTGTGAAGATTTCATCAAGACAAATACTGTGTTTTTATTACCCAATGATCCCACCCCTATTTACCAGAAAGAGTGCAAAGCACCCATTGTTTCCTGCTCAGTGTTGTTTAAACCCAGTGAAGTGTTTAAGCTGTTTCAAATGAATCCCCTAGTGTCCAGATTCTTCGGACTTCCAAAGATACACAAACCTAACATTCCCATTAGGTCTGTGGTTTCAAATGTTTCAGCCCCGAATCACCTCCTAGCACACAAATTAAATACAATCTTCAGGCAACATTCGAAGTTCTCCCCAAAACACGGTGCCAAAAATTCTGGTGAGTTAGCAAATACCTTATCACAAAATGTTCTCCCTCCAAAGTGAACCCTAGTATCATTTGATGTGTGTAATCTTTTCACCAGTGTTCCCACCAAAAAAGCTTTGGAGTTAGCTGAAATTACCCTCTTCAAGAAAGGTGTTCCAGCTCCAATAATCAGTGAATTGAGTTCCCTAATTAAAGTGTGCGTTTCTCAAAACTATTTTAAGTTTAATGGAAGTTTTTATAAACAATTAAATGGTGTAGCCATGGGCTCTCCATTGTCGCCACTACTTGCAGACATTTACATGGACAATTTTGAAAGTAATTTATTCTATTCAGAGAATCCTATTGTTAAAAACGTTTTCTGTTGGTTTCGTTATGTCGATGATATTTTTTGTGTGTGGTCTGGGTTATCGAGGCAACTGGATATCTTCCTAAATTTCTTGAATTCTTTTGAAAAATCAATAAAATTCATATGTGAAACAGAAATCAACGGGTCCCTAAACTTTCTAGACATCACCATATCAAAGGTAAATAGAAATTTAGATTTTTGCCATTTTTAGGAAAGACACGTACACCGACCAAATCATTCACTTCAATTCAAGACACCATTTTTCACAAAAGATTGCCGTATTTCATTCCATGCTCCATAGGCTATTGAACATTCCTTTGTCAGATTTCAACGTCAGGAAAGAACTTCAAATTATTAAACAAATAGCAGTCAACAACGGCTACCCTAGAAAATTAATTGACAGATTATACGAGAGGAAACGATCCCAACTAGCCATGAAACAAATATACGGTACTATCCCTGTTGACGATTTGAAACCACAATGGCGAAGACTATCATTTCTTGGTAATATATCCCTTAAAATTAACAGATTAATTTCCAAAAATAAAATTAGAGCCGCTTTTTACAATAGATTGAACTTAAAAAACCTTTTATGCCGTACAAAAGACAAAATTAAAAATTTGGAAAAAAGTGGAATTTACAAATTGCATTTTGGAGATTGTACTGCCGTTTATATAGGACAAACGGGACGAAAATTCAAAGAAAGAATCAAAGAACATCGTTCCTGCTTCATAAACAGTAAAACAACCCCTCTCTTCGCCAAACATCTATTAGAACATGGACACAACAGCGACTTTATTCTCATAATCCTACATTATGAAAGAGAGGGACCCAGGCTTGATATTCTGGAACAATTTGAAATTATACAATGTGTGGCTTCAAAAAACTGTGAAGTTTTAAATGATATTTTGTATCCTTTTCATTCTCCACTTCTCGACCTCCCACTAATCTAATTATTCCTACCAATCATCCCTATTGTCTTCTCATTATCCAACTTACTGGACATCACTAAGCTTAGCCGTTTTCTCCCCCTCCCCTTCCCACGAACGTACATTCACTCCTTTCCTCCAATGATGTTCGCTCCACAATTCCTTTTTTTATTCTCCCCAAATCACCCTCCCCCACCCACCCATAGTACCTTCCTGACGATGTTGCATTGCAACGAAACCTAGGTCGTTTTAAATAAATTTATGTGGAATTACAAGTCTCTTTATTTTACATTATGAATAAATTCCACCAAGTGACGCCTGAAACCATTACCTATATTAAGTAAGACGTTAATGCGCAATTATATTATATTAATGATAAAACTTTACAATACAATACATAACATAGTAAATGTTAATGTAAACATCGCTTGCGTAATTAAGGAATGGGGAACGTTTGGTAAACTTGGGGTACCCAAGAGCGAAAGTAAGTAAATTTCAGAATTTTTTGTATTAGTTTTATTGTAATGTGACATAAAAAGTGATAGATCAATAAAAATAATAAATAATAAAAATCATTTTCTCCTTAAAAGAAAACTTTTCCCCAGCGAAGCCGGGCGCTTCAGCTAGTATTATATATTAGGGAATGCGTGCTTTGAATGCTTACTCAATATTTTGTCTTGACTTAACAACCCAGGCAACTCCGGCTACTTTCAGCTAGTAAGGTAAGTTTCACAAATATCATATGAGCTGAATTAAGCATAACGCATTTCTCCTTCTAATAAATAAGAAAAACAATTCTATCCTTACCTGTTGACATTCAACATGACCACGCCCAACCTTCAGAAACAGAAATGTTTCCTTGAAACATGACTGGAGGAGTTCGTAAAAGAGAGAAAGTAGGTTCATTTAGAAGAAATAATTCGTTAGTGATATTTCTCTGAAAGTATAGTCTTCGACAAATTCTTAGTAATTATCAGAAATATTGGGAAATATTTCTAAAAATCATTTAGAAGGCAAAAATACAACAAAAGAAAATTTTAACAAATAATCAAGAGAAAATAATTAAGATAAAAAATATTTCATAACATGCTCGAAACATCGGGAAAATATGAATTACAAACAAAAGTGTTAATTTTGAAGAAAACTACATACAGAGAACAGTGAAACTAAAAGATCAAATACGATGAAATGGTACATTAAAACATACCCCTAAGAATGAACACACAATCGATAAGAAAGGATGAAAGTCACTAAAATATTCGGTGCAAAATTGAAGATAGAGAAATATTTTTTTCAAATTCATTAAAACACATTCTCTTACTCAATCTCGTAAATGTACGAAAGTGAATTCATAATAATTCGCAAAATTTTAGAAGTCCATAAAGATCAACCAGTATTAAAGCTTAGTACGTAAAATTTCCAAAAACTTGAGCGAAAATAGAGGACATAAAGCCTTTATAAACTCGAAACGTACAGAAGCTGCGAGAATCACGTTCCTTTTAAACATCTTTTTTGTTCGCAATAAATTCACGTATCTCAAGTTCAATGCATTGACAAAACAAGCACGCATATCCGCTCGAAGACGTTCATCAAAGACTGATTTGAGATAATGCGATAGGAAAAATTACCCATTTCCCGGCCATTTAAACACTTCCCTGATTATCATGCCCAGCTTTTCTTTCCCCTACATCCGCAAATTCTTCTTTGCCGCCTCTCGCGCAATAAGCCACCCACCACGAAGGCGCATTTCCTTCCTCACGGCTATCCTTCTCTCCTTCCCACTCCTTTTTCCCCCATCTGCTTCGTTCAGCCCACACTCCCTCTCCCGCAAAACCGCCTTCAACGCAACTCTTCCGCCGAACGGGGAGGGAAGGAAGTGGGAAGAAGAGAGGGAAGGAAGGACGTGCTCTGAAATAGCGATAACGCCACAACCCCGTTCCGCTAAGTCTCTTTGAAGTGGGCGGATTAAATATTGATGCGCCAAGTAAAGACGGAAGGGGGTTTTGAGAGGGAGATGAGAAGAGGAAAAGATTACTACTACGGCGAAGATGGCGAGGAAGGAGTTGAATATGATGAGTTGCTTTGGGAATTGGTTGGAAGGGAGGGAGAGGGGCTATAGGGCATGTGACAGGAGAGGTGTGATATACTCTAATAAGGGACCATGGAAAAGGAAGGAAGTTAGGTAATTTTTGAAAGAATAGAATAGGTTACTAGTGCAGCAAAGATTGCCACGGAGATGAAGTGTTATAGGTGTGAGTAGGGAGGCAAAGGGAAGGAAATTTATGGAATAAGTTATGAGGGATGGGGTAGGTAAGAGGTAGTAAGGTGGAGTGAAAGCGGAATTGGAAAGAAAAGGACGAGGAGAAAAGGTTGTGGAAAGGGAGAAGGATGGGTGGTTTAACAATAAAAGAATGATTAAATAAAAGCTGAAAGAGGGAGAGAGGAGTAATTGGAAGGTTAGTAGTAGAAGGATGAGAAGGGATTGGGCGCCGAAGTTTAGAGGCCAGGTGTATCCTCAAACCTCAAGAGGAGAGGGCGATAGGGAAAAGGGAAAAACTCTCGTTCAGAAGAAACGTTCCTCGCTCTCCTCGAAAGCAAATAAAATAATAGTATAGTAGAAGTAATACTTATTTTAAGAATCTCGCGTTCCGATCCAAAAGGAAGGGATTTAAACAGTAGGGCATCAATTATTCGTTTTTATTAGTGATAAATTGAAGCTTTTGAGTCGTTCATAGATACATTATAGACATATCTATGCGTCCATATGCATTCTCCTCGTTAGCGCTATAGAAACAGCTTCGAAGTTTTTTATCCAATGTATATCCAACTGTTGTGGCTGAAAAACCAAAAAATAAAAAACTGTTATAAAGCATTTATGAAAAATTTTTAGTGATCTGTGAAAAATCTTTGTTTTCATCATAAAAAACGTTTTCGTTCTTTATATCCTTTACAGTTCCTCAAGCTTATCTTTTCATATTTTATCTTCGCTTTTTGCATTCTTCCTTTAGATAGCCTAACCGTATTTACGTTACATTTTTTGCTTATATTTTTTTGGTAAACATACTTAATTGATATTTCACAAACATTATTCGATTACAAACAAAGCGACACTTTCGAGCCTAAAATAATCCCAAACGCGACATTTATACGAGTTTTCGTCTCACCGTTAAATCTCTCCCTCTCTTCGTATTAGTAAAAAAATCTTTTTAAATTCTTTCTTTCTCCCGAAAAATCTCCTATCCTACGAAACACCCATCGCTTTTTTATTTATCACGAGGATTTTATTTACGGTGGCATAAAGGAAATTTTCATATCTCACGTCACATTCAGACGCCTTTCATGAAAAAAAAAACTAAAGGGTATAGTTTTGAATATTCATGCCACTCCTCTTTGAGTGAAACATACAGAACGAAATATTTCAATTTAAACCGGAAAAAAATGTTTTATCGCTCCAGAGTCGTTCTTTTTTTTAACGACTTTAACACGCAAATCTCCTCTCTGCCTGTCTCTCTCACACTCAATCTGGCAAAAGCATATTCATCCATCAACACGAGTAATAAGTTTCCATGCTCCAACGAGATAAATGCGTTAAAACTTTATGCTCCCCTCCAATCCTCACTAACCCCCGCCGCGAGTTCCGCAAAACTAAAACCGGCCCTAGAACGGGATCTTGTACCAACCCATAACAATACTCGACCTTTGGCCTCAACAATGTCCTCTCTCTCACTGGCTCGCAACTCTCTCCGTCCGTCCGTGACGGAACCCACGGCTTTCGGAACTCTTCCCGAAACGTTCCACTCGATTGTAGGCAAGTCTTCTTCGCGGTTCGCCGAGTTTCTAACAACCAACAACACTCCAAAGCTTTCCCCTCGCGTTCGCGGTGAGGGGGAAAGCAATCCGACAGTCCTTTAACGCTCCCCTCCTCCCACCTTCCCGATTATTCTCCCTCCTCGCTGCCGCATTTCGTAACCGTGCACGAAGTTGACCTCTTCCGACACCTCTTCCTCTCCATCCCTGTGGACCGGCGTAACAAGCGGGATTTCCCCGTTGCGATGTACTCGTGCGTGCGTGTTTGAGAGGGCGCTAACTAACGAATACGTGTGTGCGTGTAGTACGTTCCAGTGCGTGTAGCCTAGTGCGCGTGTTTGTGGGAGGGAGGAGAAGTGTTAGAGCTTGCGAACGCGTTCGAACTCGCGTGAACGGACATGTCTCTGCGTCATCCCTCGTGTGATTATACGTCTCTGTGTGTGTGTCTTTTTGCACGTGTGCGCGTGGTGTGAGATGCAAACGCTCCACTCGCTTGCGGGCGATGGTCGGAATTGAACCGCGTCTTTCGTGGTAATCCGCTGAATCAATTGTATTGCACTCGCACCTTCCCCTAAATCGCGCTGAAAGCGATTTTCAACACGTTTCTTCTCACTTCGTTGGTTCCCGCTCCGCCATAATTTTTCCTGCGATTGCGCCCTTATGTATTATTTTTACGAATGAGAACAAAATAACCTCTTAATTAGACGACGTCAGGTAAAATATAACTTTGAAAATTACACTAAAAAAGTTAACGGCGTTTTCAATTAGGTCGTTCTTTCAAAATTTCATTAAATGAAGTAATTACAGCTGAAATTTCCTTCAATCTCTTAGGCAAAGTGGCGATCACTGAGTTATTTTATTCGCGTTTTACGTTTTAAAAACATTTAATCAGATATTTGAGATTGTTAAAAGAAGACCTTCTCATCTAAGAAACTCTCGAGAAATCTCATTGTTGGCCAAAAGTCCATAGTTGATTGTGATAACATATTAAGAACTTATATGAAATAATAAATCGAGCATTTTTACGATCACTCCACCACCGAAGAAAACATATTAAATATATTTCTACGGATGTCATTTCAACTCTTTCCAAAATCAAACGTATCCATAACAGTCTACATTTTCCTCTCCAGGAGAAAATTTTCTCGGTGTCCTAACAGAATAGACACCAATGTCAACGCCCTGGTTTCTGTAAAATCCCTCCCGCCTTGTTCCGTGTTTCTCCTCTCAAAAACGAAACCACTACTTTCCACCTCTGTCGAAAGCTCCTCAAAACACCCGAGGGAAAAACCCAACGTTGCTATGGTTACTGTCACCCCAAGGGCGCGATGTGCACGGGTGACGGGTCCCGTCTCATTTTCGGCAACTCGTTCTTCTTCTCGCTCTAGCTCTCTCTCTCTTTCTCTCTCTCTCTTGCGACGTCAATGTGCTCCACCGCGGAAAAAACATCAGAAGCGGAGACGGAAGTGGCAAATGGAGTATCTATCCCTCACTCTCTCTCACACACACACATTCCTATCTCTCTATCGCTCTCTCACTCTCTCATCTCTTTGTGTGCCGCGATGAAAACGCATTGCTACCGCTCCCACGCAACAAAAACACCCCCATTCCATCAATCTCTCCCTGTTCACTTCTCGTCTGCCCAGTTTTGCATGCGTGCATGTCCTCTCCTTTCGTCTTTCCTCAATTTCTCTCGTTTTCCTCGTCTAATGCTCTCCCCTTTCTCTCGAACCTTTCTATTTTCGATCCTCCAACCACCCTTGCGTTGCCATTTCATTTCTCTCTCTCTTCCTTTATCTTTCCTCCGAATACTCTCGAATAGTCTCGCTTCTCCCTCCAGACACATGCGTCTAAATTCCCTCAATCCTTTTATACACCTTCACTCCTGTAATAACTTTGTCCTTTTTCCCCTCGTTTGTCGTCTTATTTTCTCGCTCTTTCGACCTCAATTATTTTCACAATCTTTTATTTTTAATCAAAACTAGACGTCCGTACTCTTATGTAGTTTTTTTAGCCATCCCTATACTCTTCTCACTTTGACGGTTGCACCATACATATAAAAACTCCTCTTTTCCTTACATGCACTTTATTCCTCGCATCTCCTTCGAAAATATTTTCTAGTCCCTCTCGCGAGAATACACTTCCATTCGTCCTCCCCATAACCTCACACCCCTTGATTTATGCTCGTATTCCTCCCCCTCCCCCCCCCCCCCATTTTCCGTCTCCGCCTCGTACCTTAAGCAATCACTCCCTGGGTCCCCTCCGCCCACGCCGCCTTCCTTTCCCACCCCTCCTAAGAAACTCCTCGTGAAAAAAATCTCGTCTCTCTCGCTCTCTCTTCCTCCCTGCATCCAATTCCGCCGGAGGGACCTTGAGTTAACAACCCAGCGCGCCCTCTCTGGCGACACTCGTCTCCTTGGGGCGAATCCGTCCTTCTCTCTCCTCCCCCTCTCCATCTCTCCCCCGCCCGGACCCTCCTCCCTCTCTGTCCCCTCTGTTTACCCCTTCTTCTCCTCACCCCTTTACCTCGCCTTGTGGTTCCCTCCCTCGTCGCGACTTCTTCTTCCTTCCTAGCCAACTTCCTCTCTCCTCCCCCCCCCCCCTCTCTCTCTACACCGCACTCTTAAACATTTAAGGACCGCGCTACACGACATCTCCCTCACAATCGACCCCAGGCTTAATTTCGGGCTCTTTCCCGAAAGAGCTTAAAACTATTGGGCTGATTTTTTTCTTTCTTTCCGGTCAGTATCACAGGAACGAGAGCGACGATAGCGTCACTCTCGCTCTTCTTCTCCTCTTTTTTCGCACTTCCCCTCAGAAAACACCTGTCTTGGAAGAGGGTCATGGGTAATGAAATTCATTCACTAAAATGGATATTCCGTCTTGTAGAAAATTTTGTCGCACTCAATGAGAAAGAGATTTAACTCTTTATGAATTTCGTAATCTTAAGGACATACTTTAACTCGGATAGCTTGAAACCGTTATCTAAGGAATGTTTTATTATTGTTTAAAGTAAGGGAAAGAGTACGAGACTGTTTTTAGAAATTTTTTTTAGTCATAATTTCTGTTTGATTCCGTTTTTTCTGTGAACAAACGAGGTTCGTAACGTTGATAAATGATGATGTTAAGAGCGTTGATAAAATATAAAATAGACAAATATATAGCAATTAAATAAATTTTATCGCGAAGATATATGTATGCAGTGTTTAAAATATCGGTAGATGGTAAGTAACAGAAAATCTGAAATTACTTAGAAGATTCCAGTTTTAACTGATGCAAAAATTTCCGCTTTCTCTAGTAAACAACTGTTGATTTCACTCAATATATTTGTTGACCTGTCGCTGCTTTGTCAGTACTAGTCAATTAAAATAATAATAATTATACGAGTTTTTTATAGTGAAAATATGTTAAATTTTTCAATGACTATTACATATATCTCTTAACCAGTATTTTTTCTTATAAATAATGTAATTAATTTCTTTTCTAAATAAAAAAATACAAAAAATTATCGTAGGCATTAAAATAATTGAGTTTTCACAGACCAAATTCTAACTCACGATTGTAAGTTTTGGCATTAACGTTAGCAATATTATCAATACGCACAAGCTGAGTAATATGGTTCTAATCATCTAATAATGTAACAAGTAGATCCAAACGGAACTAATGATACCTACATTCAATTTAATCATTTATTTAATACTTATATTGGCTTTAACAGCTTTAAAATAACCGCGGATATGTAGCTCTTTGTTTTCCAAAATTTCATAATTTAGCCTTATATAATATAAAAAATACATTCAAACGGAAAACTAAATTGATCACGCGTATTTGTGTGGAAAAAATAACCCGTGTATGTGCTACACTACACCGAATTCGAGTCCAACAATGGTTGTTGCGATGAAAACTCTCTCGTAATGAGTGATAACTTCAAAAACGTATTTAGACAAAATTCTAATGAATGCGATCGATAATACGATACAAATTAGAATCTTAATTCATTTCCTCAGAAAATAGTACAAATCCCGCTCCGGTATTACAATTCTAAAATATATTAATAGAGAAAATTACCCTGCACGATGGATTTCAGATTTCCCATGTAAATCAAATGGAAATTATAGTTCCTGGAATCAAACCCGGGACTTTCAATCTTCGCAACAAAAACTATCCTCGGAAGCTCCGCCCAAGTAGCAAGAGGTATCCAGCAAGTGTTATGAAAATCGGTCAATTGGTTCAAAAGTTAATAGAGGCAGACAGACAGGCAGACGGACAGACAGATAACGACGAAACTATAAGCCTATTTCCATTCTGGAAAGTAGGCTAAAAATAACATTCATTGATCGAAAGAGTAGATGAATAACAGGAAAATCTGCATTCACTAGGAAGCGAATCCAGAGCTTCCACTTCTCCCTTAACTTCCACACATATAGATGCATATTGATAAATAACAAAGTGCCGAATGACATCTCTGTACAAGAGAATAGTAACGATTCATACAAATAACTCAAAAACCTACATTGACTTTCATTAATAAACGCACACTATAGTTAATCTGTATGTTTTGATTCTTCTCTTTCAGCAACCCTCAGTTTTCGTTGAAATTAAGCTAATTTAAATATTCATGACGAGGAAATAATAACATTGCCCTTCATTATAAATTTGCTGGAAAGACATCTAGGTAAATTGATAGGCTGCAGTATTATTTCCTGCTTACGTCATTTGTTGATATAATAACTGGAATATTATATAAACTTTTTATATATTATCCAGCAATAAAATACTTTAGCGATTCAAAATATAGACGAATCACATTATACGTAGAAAAATCACCGGCGTTGCATCGAAACGCACCTCGTCACTGGCCAGGGAACGAGCGTCCCACTCACAAAAGAATCCGATTCGCTTCTCTTGGAATCACTCGTCACTTTTCGTCCGCCCACTATCACCTGAGGGCGCTAACCTCCCTCTCTTTCATTCACACGTCCCAACATCACGCCCACACCTTTCTCCATCTCTTTTTAACTCGCTCGCATACACCCACACCCCCAAATTGCCAAGAAAACTGCTCTTTCTCTCCCCATCTCTCTCTCTCCCCCCTCATTTCCAACCAACAGCATCAGCGGTAACGGGAGAAGAAAACATCTGAAGAACTCCATGCTCGAGCCGACATCTAAGGAGGTAAGAGTGAATAGCTAATTAGAGAGAGAACTCGTATTTGTGAACAAGTGAGAAGGAGATGGAGAGGGGAAGAGCAAAGAAGGGGGAGGAGGTGGAGGAAGAATAAAAGCAGAAAAGAAGGTACGGGAAGTTGAAGAGAGGAATAAAGTACTGGTGGGCGGCGTTAGGTTGAGAGAATTGAACGAGGGGTGAACCTGGAGGAAATATGAGGATTCTGTAGGGAAAGATTGGAAATATTGAGGGAGGGAAAAGGGAAATACAAGAGAAGAGGAAGTAGGTAGAGGCAGAAGAAGGAGAGAGGAGATGGGAAGTATGAGAAAAAGAGGAAGATAGGGAAGATAAAGAGAAGTAAAATAGAGAAGGTAGCGGTCGGAGAGGAGAGAGGATGGAAGAGGGAGAGAAGAATAGAAGGAAATAAGGGAGAGAGGAAGTGTAGAGGAGGACAGGGACGTAGAGTGGGTGTGTGCGGAGATGGAAATGGGATCAAGAAAGCGTGCAGAGAAGAAAAGGCAAAGGAGCGTGTGAAGAGGTCGTGGGACGAACGCGTGTGAGGCCGTTTCCTGTATACGTGTGGGGCATTGTGGTATGGGGTTCCACGAAGTCGTTTGGAAGGAAAACTCCGAGGCAGCGATTTCACGAACAAAAGATACGAGGTGGGTTCTGCCTCTAAAACTCCCTTTAAGAACTTGCTTCGGCGGGATATTTTTTTCTACATTCTTGTCTTTCCTAATAAAAAATAAACTAGTTGATTCAAAAAACGGTGGCCTTTCGCGATAAGAGATAGGTTTATTGATTTAGCCGGTAACCATGAAAAATATGAGGTGCGACATAGCATCTACATATATATTGATTTTGTATTGTGCGTGCGAACGTTCGTGGGTGCGTATCACACGACAATGCAAGGAGGAGAACGGTCGCGGATTCCATCGAATGGGCCTAAGTTTTTTTTGTTCGTTTTTTAAGCTGAAAGACAACGAGGAATTCCCTTTTCTCAGAAATACCTAGGTTCGGGTCCAGATGCAACTATCCTTCTTCTCATAGCGACGTATCTAAAGAAAATAAATTCTATTTTTCTTGGTTATCAGCATGACTGAAGCATTGACTACCTGGAGATTAAACGACAAGTTATCTCCATTCATTTACGTTAGAACGTCTCTATGTCTCTGCCGTGTAAATGTATGCTTTTTTCTTTGCCCCTATTTTCTACTATCTTCCTTTACTGCTCTTTGTTACTTTGTATTTTTTCCTTATCTCTGAGTATACTTTCAATGGCAACATACTATACTTGCTGTGCTTGCGACAGCAAGCACTTTAAAAATTCCTAACGTCATTGCAAACATTCCATAAACAAATTCGCTTTTTATTAGTTTCTAAGGTTTCCACTAGAATTACACTCAGTTTACAAAACAAAAATCTTTATGTATAGAGAGGTACACTCGGTGACTATTTTGTGACAAAAATTATCCTCTATCCGAGTACATTTTTTGAGAGATATCTCACAGATCAATTAAGAGTTAGAGATAAAAAATGCTTTTATAATTATTGCTCTCCGGATGAACATTTGCAACAATCAATATGCACAAAAGAACAGATATCTCTAACAATTTTCGTAAACACGTCAAAATGTCTCTGCCGTGTGTTTTTCTTTTATTTCCAACTTTCTGTTTTTCTCTTTTCTTTATTACGTTGTATTTCGAGAAGAGCTGCAACGGGCAGTCTATTAATAATATTTTCTTTAATTGTCCAATAGAAAATTGCTGGAAACAAGACAAAATATTAGTTGAAAACTTGATTATATTGAAAAATTAGTCTTCTCCAATATCCATAAAAAATGTTGGGAAACCAGATACGCAATTTCGGCTACAAACAGCAGTCATCAGCATCATCAGCAGTATTGTTTCAAAAATATTCCAAGTAGTCGTCAGTGTTGATTCGCCAATTGTAGATGCTAAAATCTTTGACTGAAATGCGCGTATGATTTTACCAACTTTCTATGGATTTTGATAAAAAATAGGTTTTCACTTATATTTCAGCAATAATAGAATATCGGCAATTTTTCTTTTTTTATGATTACTGGCAAAAATATCGCGTAAACATGGAAATTTTGTTTAACTTACTAACTCAGTGTTATAATATAATGAATTGTTGATAAGAATAATTGAGAAAATGGATGCAGTAAATATTTTTATCTGTTCCCAAAGGGATCTAAGTCTCCAACTTAGAAAGGAAGAAGATATTTTTTTGTTTTCCTGGATAGATTTGGAGCGATGAGATGAAGTGGAGCGAAAGAAGGGATTCCCGCGAGAGGGAATGGGTTGTCACGTGACAGATGAATGAGGCTTGGAAATGTCATCGAGAGAGAACGCTTGATCGGATCATGGCAGGATATGACCTTAAAAGCTGAGAAAAAATATACATGCTATAGTATGTAATGGAGAAAACTATTATGCTTGGTGGAGAAAATATATGCGATTAATATAGAAATACTACATAGCAATTTTCCACATTGCATTACATCAAATTTACGCAGACAAGTAAATTAGACATGCACAATATTAATTGTCAGTTTTATAATGGGTTTTTCTCTTTAAATTACAATAATTTATTTATTTACGATCGATATTCGTAATGCTTCTAAATCAGTTACCGACTTTAGTTAACACGATAAAATGACCGCAAATGCATATATAATTTATGATAGAATAATTGAATGTCGGATTGACATTCCAGTTACAAGTCATTTTTAAATAATTTATTAAATAACCGTAAATTCTAACAATGTGAAGTAATAAAATATTTAGCTTCTTAAATTAACATAAAATACATTGAAAGATTATAATATTTGTCCCTTAAAACCTCTATGGGTAAATATTCTGCGAAAGTTAACTTTTTTAAACAATTTTGAATTTTTCTGATCCTAGTTGCTAATTCATATTGTATTTACTTGCGATATGTTCGTCCTCGTGTGATATTTCCTAGTCAGTCTCATAATAAAATTAATGAAGAATAAACTGAAAAACATTCCAAACATTTGCGCGTTTTTTATCGTCGAAGAGATAAATGAAATGTCTTAAAAATACTTCAGATATAAGATAATTTAACAAATGCAGTAATGGGTGCAGATGTAATGAACATAAGTATTGGTGAAAAGCCAAAGTTTCACAATATAAATAACTTGGAGGCAACACAACAAGAGATTAAAAATGCACCGATGAAATAGGGACGATGATAAAGGATGCAAAAACCGCTTTCAGAAGAATTAAACTCCTATTAACGAGGAAAAAGGAATATATACGCAAAAAATTGCTAACATGTTATGTATGGAGTATCACTTTGTATGAAGCAGAAACTTGGACAATCAGGAAAATATGTGCAATATAAAAATTGCACAGTGTAGTCCTTTCACCTGTTGTGAAGAGCCCTAATAACTAGTGAAGGCCTTAATTTTAGATGACAGCCAAATAAAACCCGAGGACAATTGTATAATTAAGCTATGACGTTTATATTTCGTTCAGTCGGCCGAGCAATTCACTTAAACGAATAAATATAAGCACTGCGATGGATGGCACAGTTGGCCACCAATTGCACTATCTTTTTAGGTCACGTCAGAGCATGGTAAATTGCACACGGTGGCACCTACCCGTTGGCAGCAGGAAACCTAAAACTCAACAGTTTCCCTCTCACACATAAGGAACGGCTAAACATTATCTCGTATCCACGATCTCTAACATAGGAAACCGGGAAAAATGAATCTCTCCCTCGTTTCTCAAGTGGACGTTCCGGAGCCGTTTGCTCATGACGCAAGAGAGTGGAGAAGGAGGATGAGGGAACGAGGAGGAAAAGCCAAGGAGGGAGGTCCAATTAGAAGACAGTGGCGCTTTAGGAGAGGGAAAGCGGAGAGAGAGAGAGAGAGAGAACGAACGGTGAAGGGGAGCCGCAGGGGGATGAGTGGAGAAAGAGAGTGAGGGCAGCGCGACCTTCGAGCTCCAGAAGCTGTAACGGTCGGAGAATTAGTATGCAAAGAAAAGGAGAGAGAGAAAAGAAATAGGAACGAATTACTGAGTGTTCTGCATGAGACTCATTTCACGAGAACAATGGTCGCCCAAAAAAATCAACGCAATCCTACTTTTGAGAGGGACATAGAGACCTTGGCCAATTAGGAAAAATAAAAAAGGGAGAGAAGCGGAGTGAGCTGAGGTGTAGGAGAGCGAGGGACCGAGGAGAGAGAAAGAACGAGGGAGAAGACACAAAATTCTAGGTAGGAAGGTTTTGCGTATTCGAAAGGAGTTTGGTTGAAGCGAATACGCAAAGAAAAGGGATTGAATGAGAAAGGAGGAGAAAGATGAGGAAAGTGAGCAGGCCGAGGGACTCACTTGTTCCCGGGGACACTCTCGACTCTTTGTGTACTGAACGGAATCCGCTGTATTGAGCTCGTTAGTCTCCGAATATCTGCGTTCCGGGCGTGGTTATATCACGTGTGCAGAATTATCCCGGATAAATTCTACGACTTTAGTCCGAGCATTTTTATCTCAGTCTAATTTTGTTATGCGCTGATGCTACGCACGTGACTGTGCAATCCGATCACTGTGCAGCGGTAACTTTCTAACGGTTCGCGAGGAATGTAATGTTTAACCACACACGAATAAACATATAAAATCAACTAAACTTGAATAAATTACATTTAATGTGACGGATTTATGTTTATTGCAAATAACACTTTCTAATCAGGAGTTAGTTATATACAAGGTGTACTTGGCCCGTATGTATAACACGAAATAATAATACAAAATATATGAATCTAGTGTACAATGACTTTTTCGACACCATTCATTTGTTTACTTAATCATTATTTTTCATGGTGATAAAAAATCATATAGAAAAAAGATAGACTATCGAATATTTAAGGTAAAATATCTCTTTTTCTGAAGCTAGACGTCTGCTAAAACTCTTTACAACCCAAAAAAGAGTGAATATGTAGACATTTTTGGGAATAAGGCAAAACACATCTGGTTGAATCATCTCCCAAGTAGAGAGTCAAAACAAAAAGAGAAAGAGTAACGTAAAAAGGCTCCCTGTTCCCCTACTTCAAGACTATAACTGTAGTAAAAGGCATATTATTGTTTTCGTTCGCCATCACAAAGGGCTACATTCAATCCGAGACGATAATCCTACATTGAGTGGTACTCCAGGTTGCTATGACGACGACCTCGCTTTCACAAAAGGAGGAATTCATAGTTATGAAACGGTGCAATAAAAGGAACACTTGAGATGAAAAACACGAACCTTGTGGTAAAAATAAGAGGTTTTGGAGAAGAAGAGAGAGAAATATAAAGGGAAATTTTTGAGATTATTTGCACATGAAAGTATGAGTGTAATTCTGACGTTAACAGGAGGGAAAAGTAGCAGACTCCGTCATTTTGGCATCCAGCGAGTTTCATGGGCGTCTCGAAAAACTGCCAAATCTAATTAAGGAGTCAGTAAAATCTTTTTAAGTATATAATATGAACTTTATGTTCAAATACTTTCAGAACATCAAAATATTATGATATTTCAGATTTAACGCTCAATTTTGGCAAAGTTTGACAAAAATATTTGTAATAAGCTCAAGTAAACTTTTAGATATTTCAGAACTTACAAATCTTTGATTTTAATTCTGATCGATAAACTTGCTTGAGGAATGCAAGCGTAGTTGTTATACTGGACTAAAATTATAATTGATGCCATTATTACAACAGACTTAATAGATCAATTTCATCTTTTAACATATTCGTATGTATTATCGGGTGCAAAAGTAAATGCAAGGGCTATGCGGGATTGCCTATCCGACACCCTGCGAAATCGCCGGTATGAGAAATTTTGAAGTCAAGCAAATCATCTGCCATTTCCTTAGCTCCAAACACTCGCTGTGAACGCATTGCGTGTCTGGTGGTATTATACACCACTTCATAGCTCTGTATTGTTATAGATATCAGGAATAATAACGTAATTTATAATTGAAGTACAGCAGACTGTAAGGCTATGGTTACAGTTTTTCACTCTATAACTTGCGCAGCATAAGTGGCCGCGCTCGTCTGAGCACAAGTCTCGTATTCCCAGATAGGCGGATCTGAAGTTCGAGTCCCGGCATAAGATATTATTTAACTATTTTTTTATTAAAGGTAATTGATTTTCTCTTGAGACTCTTATGTTAGTTATGCCCAAATATTCTCCTTAATTGGAAATGATTTTTGGAATTCACAATCGAAAATAAGCTCTTTCTAAAAATATTCAGTGCAAGGCAGGCCGGTCAAGATTTCTGATCCTATACATCTCATAAAGAAAGTATAGTTTTCATGAAAAAAACCAAATTAGAGATTTCAACTGAAATACACGTTTTCAAGTCTTCTGGACACGTTTTGACTATTTTTTGGAAGATGTATTTGTGTGTCTGCTTGTGTCTGTTTGTGTGTATGTTACAGGAATGTTGCAGGCGATCTAGCTTAAAATCTATTTATAAAATCAGCATAAAATTTTACATTTGTGATAATAGGAAAATCTTTAAAAGACTTGATAAGGTTTTGACTTCAATGGGTTAAACGAAAGTTGTGGTTTATACTAGTAGAAATTTATTTTTTCTTGATATATGGCTTAAAACTGAATTTTTGCCAATATATTGTGATGAATCTTGTGGTCTCGGGAGTTAAGTGAGGGTTTGGATGGCGAATTCCGGATCAATGCTCTCTTTCTTTTCGGCGGTGGTTTGATTTTAATAAATAATACTGTCAAATCTTTCAGTAAGAGAACAATTTTTCTATAGTGATTAATCACGTATCTTCAGGAGGATGAGTGCGGGTTTCAGGTCAATTCCTTCCCCTCTCTCTCCCCGACTTTGTGACCTTCTCTCCCTGTCTTCTTTCCCCCCTCCTGTCGTAATCGCTTCTGAAACTCTTCTACTCCAAAAACAATTGAAGTAGGAAATGCACCCTTTCCTAAATTTAAAAGTTCTAAATATTATAATTCTCTACAACCTTTGTTTTAAATATATTCTTTTAAACGGAGAGTTTCGGATATTTTTAATTTTTTCTGTTTTCAACAAATATCTTCTCTCAAACTTCCTTATTTACTTTAAATGTAAATAGGAAACGTATGGAGAAATAAAATGTTCTAGAATTTTTTTCTCAAAATCTTTTTCGTGATCCCATAATTTCCGATATCCTCATATAATAATTCTCAAGTGTCCGTCTGTCTTTCCTAGTTGAATGCATGATTGGTTATAATTCAGGGGAAAATGTGGAACATTTGCTGATATCAAAAAAAATAATGCTAAACGTCTTCAATTTATTTATTTTTCGACGAGTCTGATAGAGGAGAAATAATCGCCATGCGTTTGTATAAATAACGGACGCTAAGAAAGTCACTGCAATGAGTCGTAGCATGCAGAACGTGGGGAAGAGGATCCAAGGCCACGAAGAAAGGGGGTGAAAACTGGGCAAGAAATAGAATTCGGGCGGGTCGCAGCTGCATGCCAATGGTGGAGGACGATGAAGCAACTGCCCAAGATACAGAAATCCATTCTCTGCGTCATGGCTCGAATGGAAAAGAGCATGCACGAAGGCTTCATTACAGCAGGTGAATTATGAGCCACCGACTGCAGGATCAATGTCAAGCCAACTTCATGCCTGCCACCAAAATCCTTCTTGACAGACCCCACTCAATAGGTGGTGTAGTCTCCCTCCGTGCCAATGACCTTTTGCAGGCGGTGGGGGATAGACTCCACCAAGGCTGAGCATTTGCATTTGAACCCTGACACTAGATAGCCGGTGTTGCGTTGAAGTTGTGCGAGTTGCCTAACTTCACGGATAATGTCACAACGTCCTGTTGGGAAGTACTTAAATCCATCCAAAGAGTTTGAGGGTTAAGCAAAGAGATAAACAAGACGAACTAAACAAAAAGACGACAAAGAACGTGAAGCACAGCAGCAGATTATGATACATTTGGACCAAAGCGCTTTTTGCGAAATAATAAGTAAATATACCGTTGATTAAAACTAGTAATACACATATACATTCTTTATTACACTCGCTGTTAGTTTGAAAACGGAGGAGCCAAGATACGAGATTAAATATCAACTTCCCTTAAAGTAATCACCCGACATAATATAATTTGATTGAAAATTTCACTGAACGACAACCGACAACGATTTTATCGCATCAATACTGCGCCACAGTTATATTATTTTCTGACTTCAAATGCATATTTTTCAATTTTCTCCTGAAATAATAAGTCAAATTGTTAGAATAAAAATATTCTAAGCCCTGTGATTCTGTTTTGTCTTATTCATTCCGTATTGGAAAGAACCGACTTCCGAGTATTTTTATGCTTGAAGTTACACCGTAGATTTTACTAGAGGTAAAATCGAAACGAACAGGTGAAATAGCTCTAAAAATTAAACTACAAGTTATGTTTTGGATAGTAATGAAGAGGGATAATATAAGACAACGAGAGGAGAAAAACTGGCTGACGAAACAGAAAAAGAGCAACAAAAATTAAGCACGATGAGGAATAAATCATAAATAGAGGATTACGAGCATAAATGGAGCACTAAAACCATGCGATTCATTGTAAGACAAACGGGAAGAGAGTATTTTAGGCATCGCAGCAGACGAGATTGTGCTCCGGCAAGTGACAAAATGCGCTTAAATCCAATATTGAAAACACACCAGAGCTGAATATTATAATCTCTTAGTCATTATTGAAGTATCATTGCAGCCAATATTTTTGATTGCATCATACTTAAAATTTGATGTAAGTATTCATGTACATTGTTTTGGAACTGTGACTATATCATTAAGATCCTTTTAATGTAGAGAAAGCTGAATAATATGTGCTAAAGTTTAATGCATCCTCGCATTAACGCGTTATCAAAATGCTGCCCAGCACCTACCTCTTTTTTATTGCAAGACATCTTGCATGATATCGTAAAAAATCATGCTATTCTTTACATTCGTAAATTTGTCATATATTCGACTAAAAATTATCTGAACTCCAGAGAATTCTACAATTTTGTGAATAATGGCGATGTTTTCACGTAACACCTTTTGAATTCAATATACAAGGGCGTGTAAAGTATTTAAAATTTCTTGGATTTAATTCAAGAAAAAAATGAAAAGGGTGCGATAAAATTATTTTTGTCAAACTTTTATATTTCCATGAATATTTGATTTATTGGTGTATTGCAATGAAAACCAGAAGTTTTTTCCAGCACAGTGGTTTATATTCTCCAAAGGGGTAACTGTAAAGCTGCGCATGTAAGTCACTTATAGATACGAGTACTCTTGACTAGATTAGTACAAACTTACAAAGCGATCATGATATAATGTGTTTTGTTTGTGAAAATGAAATCTAAAATAAAATGTTTTTGAACATTTTGTTGTTTAAATTATGCGAAGAGAATATTCTCAGTCAAAATTTATCAACTTAACATATGTCTAACAAAACACGTTGAATGTCATAAATGAAGATAAAAACATACAAAAGCATGAAATATTACAGAGGTGGTGGTGGTGGAGTGGTTAGAGGGGTGGCCTTCGACGCAGTGATTCCAGGTTCGAATCCGACGGGAGGTCAGATTTTTAAACCTGGGATCGTCCAGCCCCCTATTTGTGGGCTTTGTGGAGACCGCGCAAGTCAGCGTTAGGCGTTAGGCGTTGCCCCCCTTGTTGGTCTTCGTAAAGAGTAGGCTGGCTAATGCCTGCACCGTGTTTCCCTCCTCCCTTGTGTATGTGTTCGGTGTGGAAGGATAATAATCCAAGAAATCCAGAAATTGTATACAAACAAACAAACATGCAATTCTAAGATTACGAAAAACGTGATTAACAGACATTATTACAAACCCGACTATTTCCTTTTACATTACCAATTGCGTCATGATTACAATAATAAAGAAGAAGTCGGGG
The DNA here is from genome assembly GCA_028673005.1 of Tanypteryx hageni. NCBI lineage: Eukaryota > Metazoa > Arthropoda > Insecta > Odonata > Petaluridae > Tanypteryx > Tanypteryx hageni. The sequence continues at coordinate 179,425,531 of CM054112.1, read as the reverse complement.
GTTTTCGGTATAAGCACTCTTGAACTTGGTTAGGAAAATTCTAAAGTAATAAGCGGGTTTCAAGGGGACGGAATCCAAACCAGCATGCAGTTATTTAGAAGAGTCAATCATTTAGGCCAACCACAGCAATGGATATTCATTTAAAAGTTCGCTCGCCTCATTTCAAATCGCCTGTTGTTCTTTGACATCCGGATGGAAGTTAAAGAACAAGCACTTAAAAAATACTTGTCTCCAATAGCTGTTGTGGCTATTAGAGATACCCTTCAGCCAATAACTCACTAAACTCGTTAGAAAACCTTCACATTTACAAAAACCGTGATACACTTATGAACACGGACACAGATTTCAACAAGACCTTATACAAACTGACAGATGTAAACAACACACACGCCGAAAAATCTTTCCGCGCTTCACTTGTTTCTCGGTCGTCTTCTTAATACTTTCCGTTCAAACCTTGCAGTTGACTCCCAGTCACTGTTGAAACAGGTTTTGCCCTGACGATGCCCACCTTGTGGGCGAAATGCATTGGGTGTTGTAACCCTCTAATTGTTTGGCTAAAGGAGTATTTTACTTTTAAGAGATACCTGAGACAAGTATTTTTTAAATGCTTGTTCTTGAATTTTTTCAGTTATAAGACGAACTTGACAAGGTAGAGAGCCACCAGAGTTTCTCGTAAAAACCATCTTATCGAAAATTCCATGAAACGCCGACTCGTTGTGTGCCTTCCTGCCTCCCTTTTAGCATCAACTCTTTCGACCAATCTTACAAAAGTTATTCCAAACTTCACTCTTACCGATTACATTTCCTACTTCTCTATCTGTAAAATAAGATTGTCATATCAGTAATAACGATACATTATATTATATGATATGAGTTATTTATGTACATAATATCCTAAATAGTTTTTGCTACCTATCTTTCCCCCTAATTGTGACGATTGAGTATAAATAAATTCCTACTGCAATAAAAGCCAATTTAATTATGCGATTCTGTGAAAGATTTTGTGTATTAATACAAATAACTAAAGAATGTTCAGTTCGATTTCAATAAATCTTTCACCAGATACTCGGCGCGTACCCTTTCACGTTTTAAAGCCATTTTAACTAGTGATTTGATTCCAGGAGAGTTTATTTTCTCGAGTTGATTAAGGTCCGTAGCAAAAATTTGATTGTACGAAGTCTTTCCTCATATTTATGTAAACGATAATAAATATTAAACATTTTCACGTGCATTTAAATACGTCAGATGTAAATTGATGGAAATAGGTATTAATTTTTATTTTTATCTTAACATGATCTATTGACTTCTCTATATCGTCTGGATATTAATGTCTTACGACGTTGTCCAATTAATTTTATGTGCAATCGAAACTGTAAAATAATTTATATTAGAAATTATAATAAGCATATCTTTATAATATATATATAAAGTTAGTATGGATTGAGATGATTGAGCATATTTTAATTACTAACAAAGACATCATTCATTCCTACCAGTCATCTTTGAAGGACAATTATACTAATAAATAAAACCCTTTTTAGTCCGACGCACTTTATTTAATCTCCTTCAAACTTTTAATCTACTTCAATCTTCCTTCCTCACGAAGTAAACCGCACTAAAATTTTAACTCGCCCCCTTCTTGTACTTGGTAACTTATTCGCTTAATATTCATTCCGTTAATAATTAGAGCTACATCCATGAAGCGAAGTAAAAGTTATGGAGATTATACACACCTTACCCCCAACCTATACATAGTATAATGCAGAATGGTTATCATGAATACCTCTTTCTCAAATTACTCACCGTTTCTAAGACGAAATATCGGCGATTTTCTGCTATTTTTATAAGCCATGGCAAGTTTGCCGTAATACTGTGATTAGAAATTCTCATACTAGGTGACGTAAAATTGCTACGCTTCCTCCGCCGACTCCCGCTAACCTTTCTATTAAGCCGTGTAATGAGACACCGGACCTTCCCGAGATTATCCGACGGGTCGTTTTCCTAAAAGGAAGGCGTAAATCATTTTCCCTGTCTCTTTATTGTAATTTCGCATTTTTTCAATTCTGGTGGTCTTAATTTTCATGAAGTAAATCCGTTTATTCCACTCCCTCTTTTTTATTAAAACGGGAAAAACTCGCGGGAGAATCTTCATTCGCTCAGCGATTCAAAAGATTGGATAAAAATAATCTAAATAATCTTTAATTGCACTACATTTTCGGCGCTGTGGGGAGAGAGAGAGAGGAAAAAACGAAACCCGGAAAATGTAATTACTACGAGGGGAAAACAACTTCATTAAAACGCAAGGGAGGACAAGAGGAAGAAGAGAAGATTCCGAAGTGGTGGGTGGGTGGCTCAGGGTCTTGTGCGGACCCCATTCGCGTGGACCAGCGAAAGAGTAGCGAGAAATGAGAGAGAGTATTGGGTAAAGAGGGAAGATAAAAAGTAAAAAAGAGGAGCGGAGGGGAAGAGAGAAACCCTGTAGAAGAAGAATAGGGTGGGAAAAACGTGACGCATGAGGCAGGGAAAAAAGGGAGAGATTGCCTCGCCGAGAAAATAGGAAAGGAGAGTTAGACGAGAGGAGAAAGCAGGTATCCAACCGGACTACGTAAGGTTATGAAAGACGTAAAAGGAGATTTTCAGGGATGAAGAGGGAGGAGGTAAGTGCGCATGTGCTGGGTCTTCGGGGGGATTTGTTTGAAGGTTTTGTCAAAGAGAGTTCTGGGAAGGCGTGAGGTACGGGCGTTAGCGGAGATTGGGGAACGGAGGGGATGAAAGGAGAGAGGTGGGAAGGCGGACAGCACGGAGACTGGTGGCTAAGAGAAGATGAGGGAGGGAGAGGGAAATTGGTGAAGTTAAGAGGTTCGTTAGTTTGGCGCCACCTGGTGAGATGAAGGCGAACCGGCGTTTTAACTCCTCATTTCTCTCCCTTCCTCTTTTACCTTACTCGGTGGGGTGCCGTAGGCCCCATGTGCCTTAAAGGGAGGGAATTTGGGCCGTGTTTAAAGATTAAGATGGGAGCGTGGTCTGGTACTGGGGCTGATTTTAGGTGATCTCCAAATTTTTTATGGGAAAGGTGACTGAAAAGAAAGGTGGGTCTATATAGGAAGAGAGAAGGCACATTCAGAGTGCTATGTTCCGGGAGAAGAGCAGAGAAAAGAAATAGATGTGGGGAAACGTGATAACCCCGAAATGCACGTAGGAGAGTAAAGGAGTCGTTGAAAATAAGAGATTTTTTATTGAAATTTTTATGATCTGGAACATAGGTCTTCAACCTACAGCCTGGGGCCCTCATGTTGCCCGTGAAGGCATGAATAAGCTATCCGTGAAATTCAACAGGAAGGCGACTTTATTTACTGTTATGGAAATCGCGTTAATAAAAAATTTATATCTTGAATATTTTAGATTAAAAATTGTTTACATCTGATATATTTATATGGCACTATATAATCTTTATATAACATCTAATCTAAACTTTTATACAATACGCAGAAGACTTGAAATTTCCAACGCGACTTGAAAAATTACACGCATATACGAATGCGTCCCGTTATGTAGAACAGGTTGTCAATCCTCGATTTAGAATGCTTAATTCATGTTATGTTAAGCATATTTTATGAAATATGTAAATTGGACTCATAAAGTGAACCAAGATTTTTGTTCACGTTATTTCGTGTTATTATATTAAAGTAGATTGAAATTAGTATATCCTAACAGATTAATGAAGTAATTTGATTGTATTTTGGAAATGAGATGGAGGAGGTAAAATGAGAAGATAATGGGAGAGAGAATGAGAGAAAGATTATGAAATGAAATACAATATGATGGGTCGTGGAAGGAGTAGGGTGGTAAACTATAGAGAGATAATGAAGGAAATAGACGGAGAGATGAAGGGAAAGGAAAAGGAAATGATTGATTGAGTATAAGAGATAGAGCCGACGAGATCATGAGCGAGAGGCGAGGAATGAGAAGAGACGAAAGATTGAAGAGGAAGCAAACACTTTGGCGACAGAGAGAGAGAGACGACGAATAGAAGAGGAGAGGCGGAACGGATATGCAGTAAGTTTTATATCAGAGTTGAAGGATTTCAATGGCCGACCTAGAGGGACGCGTTAACGAGGTCGAAAGAGAAGTCGTCGGGATGGAATTTTCCAGAAGAAAAAAACAATGTGAAAATCAAGAGAGAAATAGAAAGAGGAAGAGAAGGTAAAATTTGTAATGGAACACCAGGGATCCATCGATCAATGTCCAAGCAATAACCATCACTCCTCATTTGAGCCCTCCGCCCTCGCCTTACTTTCCTCCGCCTTCTCCCGCTCTAATCTGCTCCAATTCCGCCTCCCCACCATTCGACTCGAAGCCCAAAACTTCGGCTTCTCCGCCACCTTCCTTCTCATCTCTTTCCATCTAATTCGCTCCAGGTCTCAACCCAAGCGAGCACTTCCGAGGCCGAAACGGATTCTCTCCTTCCGGAGTTCAGACGAGAGAGTAAGTCCAATCATAGAATTCCTTAAATGTAAAGTCAACTAAATTAAGAGATATTATGCGAAACAATCGATAATCAAGGACTGAAGGGACAAACCTTACCAGGATTTTCGAGGCGAGGAATATAATTAAAATGCCTGTTAATGTGAAATATTTTCGCGGGAAGACAACAGAAAGTTCGATTTTGGGCATATCCTTAAAGTTTACTGAATCCTGTTTCGGGATGTCCGGGTCTGAGTTAGTTAGATAAAGAAATGAAATATTAAATAAAAAATTATTAATTATTTAAATTCTAGTTATCACGAGGATTACTTGAAGTTAAAGGGGAATGGAAATGGATGAATATTTTGGCACGGCCTTGGGCCAATATTTATGAGTACAAAATTTTAAATATTTCCCACTAGTGTTGTTTCATAGGATAAATATTAAAACAAAAAATATAAGAACGTATACTTCAATAAATATTGATATTTTCTGAGTCCGTTAATTAGAAAAATTATTAAAAAGTTTGAAATAATTATAGCGTATTATATGAACTCCCTCGTATTCTTTAAAAAATCTTATTCAAATATCAATCTTGTTTATAAATTTAGTAAAAGTCAGTCAGTTTTTTTGACTTCTTTAATTTGCATCCATTATCGCTTTCCTGTCACCTTCCACACTCTTCGCTATCTCTAAACTCCGAACTTATAATCAAATTGACAGACTAATTCGCCATTTCCACGGTCCTTCAGCAGCCAACACTTCTATTTCCCCTCGTGTCCCCCTCAACACCTCAGACTAGAGCTAATAATCCAACACACCCACATTTAACGCGCTTTCCATCTCTCCCTTCCTCTTCTTTCTTTTCTCTCTTACTTCCCCTTTATCTCCTTACTAACCCCGCCCGACATTACTTTCCTTTTCCATCCAGAAACTGAGATTTTTTTTCATTACGAAATATATCACTTAAACTGCAATAAACAAACTAAAACACGGGGTGGTCCGTTTGGGTACGGATAAAATTAAATCGTTGTAAAAATAAAGCAAGAAGTGGTACAGCGCTTATCTGTAGCTTGTGTCGTTAAAAATCTTTGAAATTTGATATGCAATACTCATTGCACATGTACAGCATGGAAATCATGGGAAATCAATGTTTCCATTTAAAAGCGTTTTTATTTTATTCATACCCAAACGGATCACCCTGTAATTTGTATTGACCGATTCTAATATTTAAAATATTGTAGCAATATTTTTATACTTTTAATGGCTGCAGTAAATACGAATATACGAATGTAATAAAATTGAACTGTAATAAATATAACTGAATTAGATAAATAGACAATAGATAAATGATCGGCTCTTGAATTTCTAATTTAATGCGTATAATCTGTTTAAAAATACTTGCAAAGACACTTGCCCGATTACATATTCCCTATATATTTATTTTCTCTGAATATAGTTCTCATCTTCTGAAAGTCCCATCATCTTTTTTTTAATAAAACATCCATTTTAATTGAAAATTAAAATTCCCTTACAGCGTATTATTAAAACTCGATGAATCCTCACATCCTTGTTTGCACTTATCCTACACTTCAAAACTGGAAATTCAGAAGAAAGTGGTGGAGATCTATGAGTAGCGTACTGAATGGAGTTCCAAAAGAGAGAATTCGAATGCGTCGTAAAGAGAGAAATCTCCCGACCCAACTTTCACGTGCTGTGGCTGCTAAAAGCGCACCTCTCTAATTCTTTGGTGCAAGACTTCCAACGGTTAACTTAACTCTGTTCTTGATTTAACTTGTTCTTATGTTACATACTGTAGTTACCTTCGCCTATGACCAGTCACAGCACTTTCTCGCAAAAAAGCTGTTAAGGTAACCGCTTCGAAGTAGTTCTTACTTATAATCATCAAACTTTGGTGCATATGCTTTTGAAGTCAACTTCCTTTGGATATGTATCCCACGTGAACACCCGCTCTTCTTTGTCTACATTTATTTTTCAGTCATGGAGGTCATACAATCTCGTTCATATTGTCAAATGGAGAACTTTATTTTTCATATAAATAGGAGAAGATTGTCTAATGGGAACCAGCATTATGTGATGGCTTTTGCACAAGAGTAATTCTTCAAAAAGAGGCAAGTGAAACAAATAAGATAAAATTGGGGCGTCATATATTGCTTCCGAATACTCATGAGCAAGTTTTAAATTAATTTTTAGGAGATATATTTGACTCGATAAAATGAAGGCAAGTAAATAAAATCATATCAAAATCCATGAAAGTAGAAACAGGAAAGATATAAATGTTTCATTCATTTTTAGTTATTGATTAAATTCCTTTTATACAGTAAAGACTGTTATAAAGATCGTGTTGCCACAAAAAAGTTAAACGTTCGTCTCATTTATAAAATATATTTCTTAAGAACCATACCAAATGAATCACACCATATCAAACGCATGGGCGTAATGTTTTGGTTTAAGGGATTCATACTGTTGCAACAATATCATAAATACACGAAAAATCGGTTACGACGGACATAATTTACGTTAAAGTATGTTTTGGCAAAATTTTTATTCGATAACCTTATTATTATTATGTGTGCGGCTTATATATCGCGACCCCAAAAATATGATAATGGAAATAAGAGATCTAGAAAAAGGATGGGAATAAAGATGTTGGGTGGTAGAAAACGTCTTGGAGAAAATATGATAAATAAAAGCATGGGGACAGAAAATGGACGGGAATGAGAGAAATTGTAAATCGTATATAAGAAATGTGTTGAGAGCGACAAGGAAACCAAACAATAAGGGTAAGAGAGAAGGCAGAAAAGTTTCAGGTGTAGAAAAATCCTCTATCGATTCATCCCGTCTCACACCCTCATGCCAGAACCAAACCGTAAATTGAGCTTCGCACTCAGTAGTGAAGAAATATCCGAGTGCGAACAAAGTTGACGGAGCTTAGTTTCATGAGGAAGATGGTGGAAGCAGAGGGCGCAAGTAGCAAGCGGTGGGCAAGAACAGATGGAGAATCTTGCGAGAGAATGGACGGGGGTGGAAGGAAACCCTGCTCGGAGCGGGAATGAGGGATTGATAGGCTTGGGACTTCCTACCAGTTCGATCTCTTTCTCTCTCTATCTATCTATCTCTCTATCTATCTCTCTCTCCATCTCTCTCTCTCTCTCTCTCTTTCTCTCTCTCTCTCTCTCTCTTTCTCTCTCTCACTAAAACTACCGCCTTCGTGATGTGAACATAAAGGCGCTTTGTTGGCAAAGCTATCAAAGGATACACCGGAAACTTTTTGAAGAGTTGTAATAGGAAATCGATTTCTCGAAAAACTTTCTTTCTCGGGAAACCAACCCCAGATAAAATTACTAGTGTAGAAGTAGTATTGAGTCGCGATTTATAAATTTTACTTTTTTAATCCGCCAGGATTTTGGCGCACATGCCGCAAATAGACGGGAGTAGATAGGAGAAAAGAACCCGTGAGAGAAACAGCCGATAGAATGATCCTATTTCGGTGGATTAAAGCATAGAGAAGGAGAGAGAAAATAAAGAGAAATCAACCAGGTAAAGGAAAGCTTGACGCATGTATTGGACGCCTGTGCTTTGCCCCTATTGACACGCAAGTAGTGTTAGCATGATTGGAGATTGGGCGCTGCGGGGATAAAGGTTCATTCGTTGGTTGGCTGCAGTCAAGCACAGCCCCATGCAATTACGTAAGGGTAGGAGAGAGTGTGGGTAACGGAGACAGAGAGAACGGATGAAGTTAAGAGGGATAAGAGTATAAGGAGGGAGGGTGAGAGGACGATGGAGAAGTGGTTATGGCTCTGACACCTATCTCCGCATCTCTCTCCAACATATACCAGCGAACAATAGTGGAGGAATGGAGAGTGGGAGTGGGATGGAAGAGAGGAAAGAGGGAGAGAGAGAGAGAGGGAATAAGCAGGCAAAAAGGGAAAAGTCAGATTGGACGGGAGGAGGGCATGAAGAAGAGGAAGAGAGGGATACGCCCGAATTCGAGTCTGCCATAGTTAATTACGGGCGAGGAAAAGGGATGACGCCGGCCGCCAATGAAGAGAGGGCTTCTGGGCAAACGGAAATCGGATATACTGAGAGTATAGCTTGATCCACGAAAACCACTTTATTACTCCCTTCGGAGTGGCACAGATGAGGCTTCCATATTTGCGGAGATGCGTTTCCTCAAAAATTCCTCAAAAAATCTCCTCGTATTATCTCACCCGTAGGCTAACCAACAGGTATTTTTCCTCCTCGAAATTACTTACTTTCTTATCTTTTCTAAAACGCTAATATTTAATTAAAACAGAACATTGGTGTGAGGAATAAATAACTATTGCGCGGAAACTATAAACAACTTTAAATGAGCGTTCTCTTTAAATAGCGGAAATATATAAGCATAGCTATTATCATATTTTTGTAAAGGATAGACAAAAAGATGAAGGTTTCATAGGCATGATGTGGACATTTTCATTTCTATTATAATAATATGAATACTTGGTTTTTAATCTACATAAGTTAAAATAGCACCCCGCAGCTTAAAAACTCTTTGGATATAATGTCATAATTGCAACACAGCCGCATAAAACTTAAGAACATGCCTAATATACAGAGAAATAAAATATTTGAAGGAGGTAATCACATGAGTGATATAAAAATCTCAACAACTTCGTGTAGGGGAGAAACGGCCAATTTGGAAATTAGTGGATTATTTGCCGAGTATCTAATTAGAAGCTGAACAATCGCATCCAATAAAAATCTCGATTTGATACAATTCATGGAACCCTTCGAGCTAGGATTTACAAAATAAAACTATCACTAATTTAGATTTAACGAAATCCACCGAAAAAATAAACACATTGGATTATTTCCGATTCTTTATCATAATAAAAGTTAATTTTATAAAGAAATGAGGTTATATACAGACTATATCCTTTTTAAGATACCTCTTTTACGTACTTTATATTTATTCGTCTACAAATACATACCGATAAAATAAAAACGCATTAAAATTAAAACGTTTCGTTATATATAGACGTTCCTTACAGAGGAGGATATAACATATGGCCAGAGAGGGAAAAGCGAAAAGCGCAAAGTAAAAGGAAAAGCAGAAAAAGCATACCACCAGGATAGGGAGAGTCCTTCTTAGGATCTGCTTACGGTGATGTGCCTTTGATCTACTTTCACCTTGCTGACAGCAGCGATTTTTGGCCCTGAAAAGGGCCTTTGCTCTTTCGGTCCCTCCGCCACCATGGGGGACAAGGAACCTGCATCGGCGGCCACTTCTCTGGAAGGGGAGTCTACCTCTCACTCCAAGAAAAAGTCGCCCTTCCTCACTATTGAGGACAACTTGAAAAAGAGAGCCCGGCTCTCTGAGACTCATCTCTCCCCGGCCGCAGTTCCGGTCTCGAACCGGTACGACGCGTTGGTGGACGGCGTAGAAGGACCCTCTACTGCGATGGACTCTTCCGCCCCTGCTGCCATGGATGCGGAGCAGACGCCTGCTCCCGAAAAATCAGTAGGCCCCCCGGCAATACTGGTTTATGAGGTAGTGGACTACCGCCTCTTTCTGGAGGCCATAAAATCATCTGTGGAAGATCTGAACTTCCTCTGCACCAAGACGAAGGACTGCATCAGGGTCAGCGTCCGGAATACGGCGGACTATGACACGGTTCTTCAGATGCTCCATGACAAGAAGGCACAGTATAGCTCCTGGCTGCCAGTGGATAAGCGGACGATAAAATTCACCGTCCGTGGGCTTCATCCGAACATGGATGTGACATATATCCAGGAGGGCTTCGAGTTGCTCGGCGCCCCAGTAACCCAGGTCCGAAACATCTTGAAGAACGGCGTCTCCACAGACACCTATGTCGCTTCCTTCCAAGTCAACCCAGAGTGGACGGCGGAGAAGGTGTGCGAGATTTGTCGCCTCGTATACTCAACGGTACGGATTACTCCGTTCAAGTACCGTCGCCCCCAGATCTGTTACAATTGTAATCGATGGGGGCACGGTTCTCTCTACTGTACTGCGGCGCACAGCTGTTTCAAATGTTCCGGCCCTCACCCCGGAAAAGAGTGCAGCTTGAAGGAGACAGATGCCCCTACCTGCTGCAACTGCAAGGGCACACACATCGCAACATCTCGGCTCTGCCCATACTACAGGAAGGCTGACCAGGACGGACAGCACAATCCCCCGGGGAAACAGCAAGCGGCCAAAAGGAAGAGGAAATCGAGAAAAAAGGGAAAGAAATCCTCCGAGACGGCGCTTAAAACCACAGCTCGCGCTACAGGATCTTCCTCCCTTGGAAGCGCCGCTGCAAATTGTTATTTCACTTTTAAATATACTCCAACTTTAAAATTTGGCATAAATGTGTGAAATCAATAACCCAATGTGAAAGAAGTATAAACTTCATAAAATTGCAAATATTAGTGATTGTTTTACCCTATTATTGTTCCATTAGGAAAAAACGAAAATCGGCGAAGAGGAGAAATCTTTTGAATTAAAAAAATATTTCAAATGATGAAATATCTCTCTGAAGAATGGATGTTTTTTCAAGGTGAGATGAAATGCTTGCAGAATGCAAGCACCTTCTACTAGTATATAATGATGGTATATGTAAATCCTCTGTAAGGAACATCTATATATGTGGACGTCCGACAAAGAAAGCGCCCACTTTGTCGATTCTACTTTCGAAGATATCAGCATTTTTGTAAAAAATGGTATAAAATGTCGATGTCTAGAAAAGTGCACAGAAAGATTCTCTGTTTTAATAATCGTATCGAGAGATTATATCCGTAAATGAAGTACGAATAGAACTTATTTTTAATGTTAAATAGAAATTAACTCTTTAACCGTAAAATTTAATTTTACGGTTAAGGAGTTAATTTCTATTTAACATCATTTTTGCCATCTTTATTTATTTATTTTTAATGTCGTGAATTTGGCTTCAATTTTCTCAAAACACTGTTTTTAAACATCATCTGTAATATTCAATAAAAAGTTTATTTTTCATCGTAGGAGTGTGATTTTAATTTTGTTTTACTCGTAATTTATCAAAAAATACCGCTGCATTCATAACTCCATACCGACAAAGTGGGCCCTTCTCTGGCGGACGTACACACATGATGATATATAGGAGGATACTAATGTCCAGCCCAAACTACAAAAGCTAGAGAGCTGATAGTTTCTGTGTTTGTAGATTGCAGCAATTTACCCTCTGACAGTTTATCGAGTTCCCCCTCAGTTTTTCAATTCCAGCAAACGACGCACCCTTGCAAACGCACGCACCCCTGCAAACAGTTATACTTCTGCAAACGCGAGTACTTCGGTTTTGCGCGTACGTACAGAGTCTCTACTTTTATAAGCAACAGACATTAGCCCACAAGAGAACGCTACCATCGTGCGATTTAGCCAATAGACTTTCGCGAGTGGTGCGCCCTCTTCCCGGAGAACAGACCAAACTAGCGGACTTCCGATCTGACAACGTCGCGGACTGGCAGCGGGAGTCACGAGTGTCGAACCTGAGTGAGAGACGGAGAGAGTGCAGCCTTAAACCGGCCAGCGGAAGATTTCTCTGTTAGTCCATTACTGTTCGTATCCTTTGTTATCCCTCCAAGTGGGCAATTCTATTAGGTACCTTTGTATTTTTCTGCTTTGTATAACGTCACTCCAATACAGTTGTAAGCATTTCCTTGTCATTTTGCCATTGTGTTATATTTGATTTCCTGTTGGCAGCAGCAGTGTCACCGAAGAGGTATCATATCATTTTTCTATTCCAAGTACTTTGCGAATTACGAGAGATTAATGTAAAATGAGACAGTTGCGTCTCAAGATATCATGGAGAAACCTCCAGAAAAATAAGACTTCTCACCTAAGTGACATGGGTTCGACTCTAGAAATTCCGAATGTTGCGTTTTTCCCCATAGGAAAAGCATTGCGCCATTTTGTAAATTAATTTCAGGCACTTGCCGATAAGCTGGAGAAATGAAATTTTGAATGTTGCTAAAAGGCCGCAATACCTATTACGAATTGGTGTCGGTTTTGCTTACAGTGTCCCGAGTTCGATTCCAGATTCTCCGAAAATCTCTCATAAGTTAGCATGGGGAAAATTTATTCCAGTGTGTAGACCAATCTAAGAGGTAAAGGGAGCTGAAATTTTGCAGAATTATAGGCTTTTTGCACACAACCAACCAGAAATTTCAAAAAGTTCAAAACCGTTAATTTTTAGAGGTTGTATTAACCTACATCAAAGTTTAATAATTTTTATCTTGTAAACTCTTTGTCGTAGGTACAAGCTTTTGCAATCATTTTTTAGGTAATTCTATCCTCCGTATGGATTTGTTTGTTAATCTATACCTTACAGAACTTATAAGTGCAAGGGAATACAATTTTCGAAAAGTTTTTGTAGCAGAAATGATAAATTCGCTAGGTTGGGAATCATTGGAAGATAGAAGGAAACTAAATAGGCTATGTGGGATATTTAAAATATTTGATAAGGAAGGGGCATGGGAAAATTTATTAATTGGGATAGAGAAACCTAACTCCATCTGAAAAAATGACCATAGATACAAAATGAAATATAGGCCGCAAAAAACTCCTTCCTAAATCGAGGAATTTGTGAGTGGAATGAGTTGCCTGAGGAAATCTTTAAGCCTTTTCCTAAATCGGTCAAACAATTTAAGAAAAAATGTAAATATTTTTTGGAAGGTGACGATGGAGCCGGAGGAAGTAGAGTGAATGCTTGGTAGAGTGAAGTACGGTGGGGACTTTGTGGGCCCCGGGACCGCTACGGTAACCGTGAAGGCCTACCATGAACCTCAAAAACTTCGGCTCCGAGGGTACAGGCTATTGAAGCATAATAAAAAAGTAATATGAATATTAATTTAATAATTTTTAAAATAATTGAGATTATTTGGACTAGTGCGTATAAGCACGATGCATATTTTAATACATTTAAAATTCATTTATAAATTGGGTTTCACATAATATTTTAAATACATGACTATAATTGATGTAGCGTTGCAACCTGGCCAGTAGCCAACCTGCAACGATTGTAAATAAATAAATATGTGGCACTCAACATGCCAAGTATTCGTGGTATTAGATTCTTCCAGTTTGGTGACCAAAATACACGCTTTCATGCTTTCACGCTTTCTATGTAAATAGAAGAGTGTCATTCATTCTCATAGAAAAGGTGATGTAAGAAAAATAAACAACTAAATTGGATAAATTTTTTATTAAAAACAAACGAATTCTGTTAGATTGACTTTTAATTCGTGACATACTCAAATCACATTTTGTGAATTTTTTTGGGTTCCTTTTACTTGACGCAATCCTAAAAGAATATATGTACATACTTCTATTACTCTATAAAAGCAAGGAAAACAATCTTGCGATGGAAATGTGTCACTAAATAGCTGTTGGAATTGTTTGTTTGTGCTTTCTGAAAGCTGTAAGTGATACAACTTATCTATAGAAACGTGAGAAACGCTTCTATGCAACCGGTCGCAGTACGTCTAGTGACCGGTTTATTTTTGGTATTGTGTGATCTCTGAGGGATTTGACACGGATTTATTTTGAGCATGAACCGGTTACGTTTATTTATGTTAAATTCGCTCTTTTTCTAGGTGAATAATGGCTGTTTAGCGTAATTTCGCCAAATTAGCAAAAATTACTCATTTTCGAATAACATTTGCGATGAAAAACGTATTATAAAATTAATGAGATATACAAAATATCATAAGTATTTCTGTATATACTTGGTAAAACATAAATATAGTGTATTACCTTGACATGTACCTAAAATTCATTCTTCATGATTACGAAGATCTTTGATGTCAAAAACGGAATACGAGTGATATTACAATTCAGCGGCGCCGTCGCAGCTTCAGACACCTAACTATAGCATAGATACCCACAGCAAAAGAACATCAGAATAACAAATGACTAAAGATAGCTAAAGTTAAAGTCGTCGTGAAACTAATCTAACCCAATCTTAAGCAAAACCCCATTCAAAGCTAACCCAACCCTGCACATCTCAACAGTAACGTTAAGAACTTTAAAACTTCCGATGTTAACGTCACTGCAAAATATTGTGGAATTGCGGAAAACCAATATAAAAGTGAACGAGTGAAATAGAAATAAAGTTAATAAACGTATAAATAACAACAACTTGTCTTTAATTTGAGTAGAATGATTATCTCTGAACAGAAAGTAAAATATAAACGAAGTGAGAAAGATGCTGGGACCATAATAAAGGACCGTAGCATTTAGGAGTATTATTTTTAAAAATTTCAAAAATTAAAATGTTAGTCCCGAGATGCCAACCGCGCTATATAAAAAATGCGCTAAAATAACATGCACTAAACGAGGCATACCTGTACAACTTTATTCATATTATTTCCCGCGCTGATATAGAGTAACAAATACGATAAATTTAAATTGTTAATATAGAAGTAACATAAAAAACGCTTCAAAATTTATTTTGAAGTAAAAAATTACAACACCATCGACAGTCAAATGATAAAAAAAACTGAGGATATCAGCTGCCACAATAAATGTACATTTCTCCGTCTCTATGAGAATTACAATTTCTTTTCCCAATGCTTTTTTTAGCTATCCCAATCCATTGGGGACGATTTTCGTCAGAATATCGCCTTATTCGGGTGATAATCGACGAGGAATATGGGATTTGGCGGGGTGAGATACGAACAGGAAAGGGGGAATAGGGATGGAGGTGGAGGGCCGCCGTCTAATGCCGCAATCCGCTGAATTTTTCAAAGCCCAATTCCTCCGAGAAATGCATAAAGGCGGCCGTAGCCGGGGTTGGGGAAAGAAGGTTTACGAGAAGGGTCTTCGGGGATTGCCAAGCTGAAGGCTACAGGTTATGAGCGAAAGACAACGGAATGGGTGGAACCGAATGGGGAATGAGACCAAAAGGAGCTTTGGCTGGGAAGAATCGTAAGGTGGATTGGGGAGGGGAAGGGACCGTAAATGGGGAGGTAAGCACAAAGGAATAGGCATCGGAGGGGTTGATGGGAGCGAGAATATAGAAAGGGATCGGGACGGATAAAAAAGAGAGAGAGAAAGGGAGAGAGAAAAGAGTAGGATGGAAGTGCTAAAGGTAGGAAATACGGTGAGCGGTGGGTGGCGAATGGAAGGCTCCCTTTTGGGAGAAAATTGCAAGAGGAAGGATGGAGATGGTCTGGCCGTAGAATAAGATGACGGGCTAAGTGTGTGAGTGGGTAACGGTTGAGAAACAAAGAAAGAGGAGGAAAAGGTGCGGTGCGAGAGTTGTGAAGTTAGCGGGATTCGTTCCTAAAAACCTACCGCAATTTGTTCGGGCGGAAATTGCCCTTCTTAGCGCGTAACACGGCAGCTTTCTATTCTCTTAGATCGAATGCTCAACGGATGGGCATCCGTATATATTTTCAGCCTCGTTTTCTGAAGCCAAAGAATGGCGATTTCTTTTTCATTTCCATATGTAGTATGCCCTAAAAATCAGGAAAACTTCGAAGTTTCTTTTTTCTGAATGCGAGCCCTAAAAAGTGCTGTAAAAAGTCGACCAAAAGAAAATCCCATTTTATCAAAATGTTAAATATATAACGTTACGTAATTAAATGTTTAAATTATAAGATTTATTTTTTATTCCCAACTTTTATATTAACTTTGCTTTATATATATATATATATATATATATATATATATATATATATATATATATATATATATATATAATGTGTGTGTGTGTGTGTGTTTTGGACCCCGTCTAATCTGAAAAAACCACCTCACCTGAAATAATCATCGCGTAGGACGAGTGATTTAGTAACCTCGGCCACCAGATCTACACGTTGGCGCTGCGATAAATGTAAATTTGAATTCACGTGGGAAGGTAGATATATAGTATGTAGTAGTTGCATTTTTCATTTTTGTTTATTTTTTAAAATTGTTTTCTTTTTAGTTGTTTATTTTTATAATTTCATTATTTTGACAACAGTCATCACAGTATTTGTACTCTATAACATTAGCTTTCCTTTTCTTTAGTTATATTGTTGAAGCGAACCTGAACAAATTCCAAGCGTCCATTATAGCAACGAGAGCAAACAAACTATGTATTGTCATTTTTCGTGGTGTAATAGGAGTCTTTATTTTATTGTGGATTTGGATTGATACGAGCATTCCTACGTTTTTTACAGTATATTTCTGCTAATAATTGTGTTTTTATTTATCGTAATTATTATTGATAGTAAGTTTTTATTTATTTTAAAATCTTTTTATCTTTATTCATTTAAAGTTATTCTGAAAATTGTTTTCCCTATGAAAAGGCCATTGAAAATCTCGTTGGTGATCAACAGTTTCACTCCTACTAGTATTTAAGCTGAATTATTCTAAACTAGCAGTATATTTTCGTTGATTTTAAGCAATATGAATGGGTAAGTCAGTATTTTCGTTAATGAAACAAAAGATACAATCAAACTCTTACTACTTATATACCAAACATTCTTACGTTTGCCACTGAGTTCTCTCCTTCTGTCTGCCATTCTCTCAACTGTAAAAAGATTAAAGGTTAAATATAGAGACCCCACGTCACTCAACAGCTGGTAGACACTTTTGAAACTTTTACCGCCCATGCAAGTAGAATGGTTATAATAATTATATTATAGAGTTTATTCATATTAAATTATTAACTATATAAAAGTTGGTTATAAAAATTCATCTTTATATCTTCACCTGTTTTACTCTTCTTCCTGCTTGGTTTTATCTGCATGCAGGATTCATAAAGAAGTTCTTTTTTGCCGTTCATGCGAAAAATATTTAAAGTAAATAAAGCACTCTTCATATGCAGCTTACAATGTGTATCGGCCGTGGAGAGCGTTTTTTACAATATTTTCTCTTTTATATGCTCGGCTTAGCCGGAAAGTGGCAGAGCACCAGACTTCGCAGAGATCAAAGGCTCGGAGACGATGAAAAACAAATGCAAGTACTGGCGTTTACGTTAATTCCTCTCAATCTGGTGAGAAAAATGTGCCCGCTTAAAGAAGATCATTTACAAAATAACAAACAGAAGACAATAGGGAGGACTCTACATCTCAAAGAGAATAAAAATTGCATTAAGAAAGAATCCATTCTTCCTTATTCATAACGAAAAGGAAAATTTACTCAAAAACTATAATGTACACTTTTCACATAATAGGTGTTGCTTTAAAGATTTTCATGTTATCACTGTGGGATTACACATAATTGCAAAAAAAATTCCAAGTAATTATTGCAAGGAAATGAAATATATAACTGTGATATTAATGATACCAGATGAAAAGTTTGCTTTCACATAAAATTTTGTAATTTAATTTTTTATGCTTTCATTAAACTAACGAAGAGACGTAGTCCATTTTCAGCTTTTGTAGTAAATTTCATTCGGATGGAGAGCTGAGATTCTCGGAATGTATAATAATAAATTCTCCACTCATAAAATATTGAATATAATGATACAGCCTAAAATTAAATTACTTTCACATTATCGATGAAGAGCCTCAATAACTCGTATTTTAAAATTTCGTATAGCGAACCACAAACCAAGGCTTGATGAGATTGAATACATGAGAGGAAGAGGATCTATGGCCCCAATGGGCTTGAGTTAAGGTCCCCAATCTTCATGGGGACTTGGATTGACCATGTTTGGGTTCTATCATTATATATCTAACGATAAACTGCACATGAAAGATTCCCTTGAAGCTACAGCCGCTAATGATATCAGAGCTGCGTGTCATTAATTACAGTTCACATAACCAGCATATATATTATCCTTTGCATATTTCGTTTTAATTTTGTTGTTTACCTATATTAAGTGTCTAATTCGAGGGTAAAACTTTTTTTATTCATATAATTCTAAATTATAATAAAAGTAAATTTTCTATATTTAAAATTCTTTGTTGTATCACGCACGATTTAAAAGTCGTGAAATGTTAAATGTATAGGCATCCATTGTCCCAGAGACTCAACCAATTCATTCGACCAGATATAAATACTTTGCCATAAAGGCAAAGAATACATTTCTTCCCGTGTGTCTCGGCAAATTGTTGCATCTTTTTCTAAAGTTTTATTTTAAAAAGTATACGAAAACGTGAGTTATATAATTTAGAGATCTTTGAAAGTAGAAATAATTTTATAATTTCATGAATAAAATGAAAAGAATATAATTATAAGGCCAGCATCTCTGTTCATTCAGTCTTGAATAATAATCGACTCGATCAAAGGATAGACTTGTCACAACAAATGAGTGACGCTGATGAACAAAAGGAAAATCACGTCAATATCCTAAAAAAACCATCGCAATGATGTAAATGGAGAATTGCATTAAATATCTCCAAGTGAAAGCGATGAAATATGGCACGCACCCTCGAAACAAAAGTTGAAATTTGAGAAACAATGAGGAGTTATCACTCCTTCGTCACATTCAATTACGTCGCCTTACCAGCCTCATATAGAAGACAAAGAACGCTTTGAGCAATGGAAACCTAATTATCCGCTCGTAATAATCCACCTGGTTTTATAACGACTCAAGATCGCGACCTCGAACAATGAAAACGAAAATTACGAGCGAGGTAGACAGAACTAAAAAAAAGCGTACGAGGGACAATTTTTTAAAAATAATCTCCATTTCCCGCGATACAAAATGACACGGAGACAATGATTCGAAACAAAAAGGGGAGAATTCTTACAGAGGAAGTGGCTGAGGACGAAACGAAAGAGGAAAAAGATATGGGGAGAGAGAGACGAGTGACACGGACACGCGAATAAAGGATTTCTGGGAAAAGGTTAACAATGCAGAGAGGACACGCGGGAGAGTGGTAGGTGGCGAAGACGGGTGGACCCATTATGCAAGAGACAAGGGTTACGGGATGGGCGGAAGACGAAGGAGTCAGGGTGAGGTGAGGAAAACTGGATATGCCTTCTTTCGAATATTTTTCCGGACCTAGAGGGGAAGAAGGCTCTTCTGAACCGCGCTAATGAGGCCCTCACGCAGCTCTGAAGAATGAGGAAAGCGAGATGATGAGGGTGGTTGGGATCGGCGCGGGAGAGAGTTGGGCGCCGGAGGTCCGAGTGAGGAGGGTGGGAAGAATGGAAATAAAGAGGGGGTGGACAGAAAGAGGGGGTGAATTGAAGGTTATAAAGACGATGAGACTTCCTTCCATCCTGGTAACCAGGTATAGGTATATCGCGGTTCCTCAAAGACTAGGATGAAATTGGACACGGAATCTCTCAGTTTTTAGACCTTAAACCCGAGCGGAAGAAGTTATATTTTTTTCTGGCATAATTTTCAGCTGCTTTTTGCAGCTCCCTTTAATTTAACGAGTTACGGTTTCCCGAGTTATTGTTAGATGGGACAATCCTCCAACTTAGAAAAAGACGTGTCCACCAACAAAATAAACTTCACCGCGGTTCTTTCGACGCAACGTTATATTACTATTATTTTAAGGAGTGGTTCAGAAATTCTATGCGATATTATCGTATTACAATTATTTATTTAAATATAAACCATTAAAAAATGTTTTCAAAGCGTAAACTGAACATTTTTTGAACCTGCTCGTTTCGTTGTTAAAATATACACAATCATCTTGATCTCAAAGTGATACAGCCTGTCGCAATTTCCACAATGACTGTTAAACGCTTATAGCAGATTGCTTCTTACGTTCAATTTCATTCTTAAGTTCAATATTTTACAGTATATTTCTAATTTATCGCCTGTGACATTAATTTTTTAAAATAATGTATCTACTAAAACAGTATAAATGCAGGAAACATCATTAAGACTTGTCAAGAAACAACTTAACAGTAATGATATAAAAAGAATTGTAATTTTAGATTGCATTTTAGCTACCTTCAAGGTAGTTGTCAGATTCAAAATAGCAGACCAAGTTCTCGCATTTTGAAAAGGGCTCCAATCGTACAATAACAAATCACGAAAGCAGTTTTCTCAAAAAATTTACTTGCGCTGCGGAAATGAAGTGACTTTATAAATTTTGGTTCCACAAGAGATGTAGAGAGCCAGTATTTTCAAGTTTTATACCCTCGCCCGAACAGAAATCTCTTTTCCGCGGTTTCCTTCTCTGAGCCCTTCGACGCCTTCCTCATTCATCCGCCTGCCTCGAAGAACGCCTGGCGAAAATAGAAAAGATACGTCCCCCCGGGGAAAGAAGCCTCATAATGTCTGGCGGAGACAGAATTTCCGCACATTTCCTCTTCTCCTCACAAAAGGCCATTTATTTGTTGTTGGCTGACGCCTCAGCCTCCTCCTACCTCCGCCCCGCAAGAGGTCAAAACTTGGAATTGCTTTTCTTCTTCAACTTTTTCCTCCATCGCACGCCGCACTGTACCACCTCGCAGACAACTCCGCCGATTTTCGCGAAACCAAGAACACGAGCTCTTGTCATTTTTTTCCATTCGAAATAATATAAAAGTTATTTGATCTCTCTTCCCCATATTAAACTTCTTAACTTTTTCTCCTCCCATTCAATCAAACCTTTCGGTGATAAAGTTTATTCTTCTTCTCTCCGAAGAATGCCAAATTTATCGTCGAGATATCCAACATAAATGACCGATGTGAGCACCATTCTCCTCTCGTTTTTTTCTCTAAAACCTTTCCAATAAACCGCTGTTTATTTTATTTGGAAAAAGAGATAAAAGTTGCTACTGACGACTCGCAAACTTTGATTTCCGCCAATCGATTTTAGTGTCCGAGAGGAAAGTGAAGACTGTAGAGCAGTCCTGTTGAAGTTTTATTATGGAGAAGAATGTTTAAATGGCTCAAGTACGTGGAGGCGATGTAAACAAAGAACAGTTGAAAGAATGTGTTAAAACAAAAGAAGTACTTCAACGAAGGCCCATTCTCCATAGCTGATACGGAAAAGCTTCTTTTGTTATTTTAAAATAACTCACGTAAAACATATTCTGTATTCTGCATCGCAAATCTTGCAATTTTTATCTAATTGAAGTAAAATTTTAGAAAGGGATTTGACTCACGCTAGTAATTCTTTATCTAATAACTATTATTTAGTCGAATAAACTTCTGTTAGAGATTGAGAATGTAAGGACAAGATAAAAAGAAGGATGAGTAGCAATCTTATCTCACAAAATAAGGAAGAAATGATTAAAAAATAGAAAAAGGTGGAACGAATAGGTGAATAGAAGAGGTAAAAATGTGAAGGTGTGTGGATAAAAACAATAAAGTAAAGAATTAAAAACGCTAGAAGATGTAAAAAGAGATTGGCACGATTCAAAGAGAAATGGAAAAAGATTGGTGAATAACTGGATTTTTCAGAGCGAAGTTGAAACTAGAGTTACTCCCATGTCACCTCCGATACGTATAAATGTTACATAAACTTCAAAAATCTTTCTAGAATTTAGGAAATTATAACAAGGACGGAAAGGATAGAGGAAATGTAATCGAGTCGCCGAATTACGCAAATAAAAAGATCGACGAATCAAGAAGGAACGTTACATAATCATTCGGACTAGAAATGTAGAGTAAATAAATAAATGAGAGTAGAACCGAGCCTCTTTTTGGCGGATGATCTACAACGAGGAAGGAGAAGTGGAAAGTAATGGCGACAGAAAGGGAAGAAGAGAGATAAAAAGAAGAATGGGAAGAGGCAAGGGTGGCTCAGAGAGGGCGCTATCCTGTAAAAGGGCATAGCGCACACCTGTTGATACGGGCGGCGTCGGCGTCCTGAGCCTCCTTCGAAGCCCTCTCAATTACTACCTCACCCCCTCCTCCTCTTCTTTCACACCCACGCACATGACATATATCGGCCGGGCGAAATTTCTCATACCCGTCAACCCAAAAACTTTCTCTTCTTCCCTCCGGTATCTCACTTTAATTCGTCCACTGCGCTCTCTGACGATTCTCGTTCTCTCTCTCTCTTTCCCCTTTGGACTGCTCTTCCCAATCGCACCCTCCAAAACTCTCTCCAATTTCCTTTATCCCAGCTCTTATGCTCTGATCCTTGTTTTCCACATTCTTCCCGTCTACTCCCTTCTATGCCGCTCCACATCCATTTCTCCCCTTCCCTTCACCTCAACCTCGCAGAACACCTTTCACCTCCCTTTCTCTCTCTTTCTCTAGTTACTCCATCGTTATTCCGCCTTCTCCTATTTAGTAAAACGTGAAAAGTATTGTTAAATGTAATGGCATCATGCCTATTTTGCGATTTTTTTATCCAAATACGTGCTAAAGGCAAGGATGATGATGCCATAATCTTAGCACAATATATCCTAATTTTTCCATAATGTTTGTGTTTAGGGTATTTGTCTTAATATAGATTATTCTTAATGCTAATGCAGGGTGATGTGCCACAAAAATTGAAATAAGAGCCGATTCCTAGAGAATTTGGAAATGATGGATATGAAATGGGTGAAATCTGGTTAAAAGGAATTCAATTTATAAAATTTTCCTTGATGAAAATCGATAAAATGTATTCAAATAGATGTCGATATTCGTAGTTTATTTTTAGGAAAATAAACGTCGATATTACTAGTCGCTTTTAGTAATACAAACGTCGAAAACTATAAAGCCTAATAAATTGAATTAAAATAAACGTCGATTTTTGTCGTCGATTTATATATATATATATATATATATATATACACACACAGAGATAAATCCCATTACGACTAATTTCTCGGAGAGTGTGAATCATTTCGTACTACTGAAATTTCTTTCTAATGAATATTGATCAAAATTGCCTCACAAGGTCATTACTTGTTCAAATAAGTTACTCTGCGCTTTTATAACATACTGTAGTAGTAATTTCATTGGTTTCAACTTTTTAATTAATATATATAAATACCAAAATACTCAGCTACCAATATATATATATATATATATATATATATATATATATATATATATATATATATATATATATATATATATATATGCTTAAGATTGTCATTTTAAAGTTGTATTTTATTTGTAAGAAAGAAATAAAATTTAAATAAATCGCAAATAATAAATCTGTAGCAAATTACTCATTATTTGTTAAAAGATGTCTTTTGTCATCCACGCCCGCGGATTAGCACGATAATCGCAAGGAAGGGAGATAACATTTTTAAGCTACGAGGCTTTGTTAATCATACGATTATTAACGGCTTTATCTTTTCAATTTTTGATTAATTGAAAAGAAAATGTGGATTCAATCGTTGCTTAGATATCCTTCCTCCTCTACAACGATCACACTTAACGGCCAGTGTAAGATTAGACAACAAGCGGCCAAATATGCTAGTCTCATCGGTGTTAAAAATATTACCTGATCTGTATTCATTAATCAGCTTTTTAATTTCTTCTGCCCGCCATTCGTTCCTCTTATCTAGCGGAACGTCATTTACCTCCCAGCAAA
Organism: Tanypteryx hageni; assembly: GCA_028673005.1. Lineage (NCBI taxonomy): Eukaryota > Metazoa > Arthropoda > Insecta > Odonata > Petaluridae > Tanypteryx > Tanypteryx hageni. The sequence goes on along the minus strand of CM054112.1, from coordinate 179,401,663 downwards.
TTAATTTTGATGCAATTCCGTACTATTTGCGATAATGTTGAGCTACCTAACACTAGCTTGAAGCAGGTTTGCTAATTTTAACGATTTTTGCCTAATACGGGAATGTTTCTAGAGTGAACATTTAGTAACTGTTGAAAGTTCTTTTTGCTCTAAAGCAAGTACCTACCCTGATATTCCTAGTTTACCCACCCTTGCTGGAGAAAAAATTAAATGGAAAGGTTAATAAGACTCTTAAGGTAACGATTCCTTCGTAAAAACATTTTATACCTGTGCTTTGCTGCACTGAATTTTCCGCAATAAGTAATTTCATTCTAAAAAGATTCAAAAAGTACTATTGCTTAGGGAATCTGGCACGGACTTAGATATTATCTTTATGGTGAAATTTTTGTTATAACGGTATTCGTTGTAACGGATTCTTAGTGTATGTACCCACACACATAGGAGCACAACTTCGCATGCCACATCATCCCGATTTCCAATCGATGATGAATTACGACCAGAGTTCCAAAACGACCGAAAATACCTCCACGGGCCAGCATTAGCATCCGAGAGACAAGTTGCGACCCTCTTCTTCCAACTGTCGTCCTAATTTGCATTCCAGCCCGCTACCGTCTCCGGTCGTCCGCTCCAAAAGTACCTCCGCATCCCTCCTCCCCCCACATCATCTTTTTCTCACTCAACTTCCTTTTCCTCTCTCTCCCCCTCCTTATAATCCCATCTTTTCTATCTTCCTTCCATCCCTTGACCTCCCACCCTCTCGTTCCTCCCCTCATTCTTATGACCTCATCCGCTCCAATTTCTTTACACTCCCTCGCCGTTCGAACCCTCCTTCCCATTATCTCCCGTCTCCTCTTTAGTCTTTTGTGTCTCCACAAACCTTTCCTTCTCCTGCCTTCTCTTCTGCTCCATTTTTCTTCTCTTTCTTGGACGTTATTCTTCGCCCTCTTCCTCTTTCCCCCTTCCTATCATCTCTCTCTCTCTCTCTACCCCTTTCTACTCTCCATCCACACCTCAAAATGCTTTTCCCGTTACCCTGATACCATGCTCCTCGAACCTTTAACCTTCCTCCCACTAAACCTCTTCCTCCTCTAACCCCACCTCCCTTACCGCCGTTCTTCCCGCAGAAGCAATTAACGTCGTTTGGGAGCGTTGCGCGGTGAGAAATGGCACAGATTGGAGGGAAACGTGAAGTAGTCGAGTCTTGAGCTGGTAAGGGAGGGAGGAGAGAGGGTTTTAGGGCGATGGGTAAGTCAAGGGATGAAGTTCGTAATGGAGTAAGCAGGAGGAAAAGGAAAGCGTATTTGGACGGAATTCGGCATCTGCGGTGGCAATGATGGAGCATAAACGATTTTGCATTCGGTTAATGACAATATTCGCTCGTGAGGTGAGCGGAAAAAATTCCGTTCGATTTAGCAGCGTGGAAGTAGTTACCTATTAAGTTGATATATGAAAAGAGAGGGTTGCGAGACACGGTGAAACAATACAATAGTAAATAAACAAAAATTCCTTCACCGTAAAAAGGAAGAGAATACTCACACCCACGCTGCAGGTTGCTGGTAAACACCGTCGCAGGACCTCAGTAAGAGTTTTACTGTGTGAGTGGATTTTGCATGTTTCTGCGTGTACGTCTCTCTTTTTGACTTAGGTCCTGCGACGGTGTTTACCAGCAACCTGCAGCGTGAGTGTGAGTATTCTCTCCCTTTTTACGGTGAAAGAGTTTTTGTTAATTTACTATTGTATTAAGTTGATGCCTTACAAGCAATGATTAGCCTCTTAAGCTAAACACGAAGTAATTATTTTTTGGCACGTAAGCACGAAGGCTAAAATAATATATGAGCGAGTAAACTAATTCGTCTTTTACAGCTCAAGATTATATATGAATGCATTCATAAATAAGTATAGCGGTTCCCGATAAGAATGCCAAACGCCTATACCGCGGATACGGACATACCACGGATCTTCCTGCTCCTAATACATTTTACGTTGAACTTTGACAAATACTGCTGTACTGAATACATATTGATTTCAGTGTATTTTATTTGGTTGCTTGTGCCTATTGTAAAAGATAAAAAAATTAGAATAAAAATTCTAAGTACAGCAATATATTGATTAACGAAGTTAATGCATTCCATTACGTTACTTCATTATCAGAAATTTGACTATAAATATGATTTTTTAAATGTATCCAATAAGATTATATAAAGCAATACTTTGTAAAGCGGTGTTTCTCCTGTGTAATTCTTTATGGTGAGAGTCAAAGTGACAGGAGCTATACGGAGAGCAGTCAGGATCTTTGCCGGTAGATTGACCTTGCTGTGGCTCTTGTGATTGCGGTTGGCAGAGTTCTTGGAAAAACAACAAGGGTGGGCCGACCTGTCTTTTCTTTGTCACAAAGAACTAAGACTATCAATTCATAGCTTGCAACATGGTCCTCTTTATTACACAGCTTCGTTCAAAGCCAAGATCATTCTTTGACAGAAGATCCATTGCATGAGAGACCTCACTTCATTTTTTATCATCTCTCGGATAAAGATACTTTGCTGTCGTCTGTCTGTACCGGTTCCGCGCAATGTTCAATCAACTCTTTCAACTCCTCTTAGATTAGTGTCTCCTTAAATCCTACTGTCTGCGACATTTGTGCGGCATCAGTTCTAATAAAATGTCACTCTTTTGAAACGCTCTGCATGATTTCTGAAGGTTTTTTGTAGTTTTTCGATTTTTACTTCCGATTTCGTTATTAAGGAGCTTTTTTTCCAAGGAAATTTGCTAAACAAAGTATTATTGCCAACCAAACTCTTAATCCGCGCCAAAATCGGGGAGAAACGTATTAATTTTATTTAGACCAGGGCTCGACAAATTTTCTAAAAATCTAGGCGCCAGGTCGAAAACCTAGGAGCCTGCGCAGAGGTTAATAATTTTGGCTGATATTGTTTATCATCGACAGAAAAATAAATGATTAACAATTTAAACACGAATCTGCTACAATAACTAAGCCATGCACATTAATTTTGTCACATCACATAGCAGAACATAATAAAATGAGCCTTATACATCTGAAAAAGTCTAATGGTATTCTGAAAACATGTAGTTGACGAACAAGAATAAAAATTTGCACTTATTTTCAGGAACTTGAATGACTCCGATAGATATATTATATTTTGCTGCTCATCCTGCTTAGCCCGGCAATACAATATAACTACAGCACGTGAGTACAGTACAACCAAAACCTAACTACAGCACGCATATATAATATCTAGGCGCCAGCACGAAAACCTTAGGAGCCATGGCGACCTGGCACCCAGGATTTTTCGAGCCCTGATTTAGACTACCATTACAGACATTTCCATTTAATAACAATATTACGATTCTACATCAATTGAAAATTATTTCGTCGTTCCTTAGATTTATCTCATGGGTATTACCCTCAATTCCAAGTTATTAATTGTAGAGCAAAGGAATATTCGTGGAATTGCTAAATTGAGAATCCTAATTCCATCTGTATGAAATGGCTCTCTCCTTGCTTAATATTCTAACCTCAGGCTGCGGACAATCATCTCTCCAAAGTGGAGTCAGGGAAGGGATTGCGATGGCGCTGTGATAGAATAGAGAAAAAGACAAAATGAACATGGCCGCTTGATAATGGAAGTGAGAGGAGAGAGGGAGAGGAAAAAAGATGGAAACGGCTTCGTGTATGAATATTAAGTGGGCAATAAAAAAGAAGGTGCGGGTTAGCGCGGAACGAAAGGATTTTTAATATATTTCGAAAAGTCAGATTCAAAATTTTATGCCAAAGAGTGTAAAATTCCCATCCTAAACGCCATTTCCTAAGTAAATCTGATATAATTTATAATGATCTTGACTTAAAAAGACAGTATAAAGCTTAATTTCTTCCACGTTGACGAGAAATAAAGATTATCATTCGATCGAAACTATCCTTGAATGTTTGTTTTTCAGATGGAAAGCGTCTTGTATGACGCACGATGTTGATTGAAGTTTATTAGCATCGATAGCACGCCATTATGTAATAGTGTTACTTTTCCGCTAACAAATGATTCTTTCACGGGTAAATATTATCTTCAAAATACGTTTAATGAGATTCTTTCAATGCTGTGAAGTTGAAATAGGAGCCACAATACAAAGAAGGGATTAAAAATCGTCTTGGGTGTAGGAAATTCCTTATACTCGGAAATGTACATCTCTACTATTCAACAATTATCAGTTCGAAATCATTTGAAATCGTACCGTCATGTTGGCATTTCCTTGTTCATGTGAAAAAGAGCTCTAAAAATCGGCTTAATCGAAATTTTTAGCAATAAATTATCAAAGTAAAATATATTCATAATAAGGCAAGTTTAAACAGCAACTTTATTCCTAGATTGCTTAATCCATGTAAGTTCAGAACTCTTCAGTCACTGCTTTAGCGTCACCAAAGTAAACTGCCACTCAGAGGTATTGAACAAATAAATGTCAACTTTTGAGATTACAAAAACTAATAAATCACAGTGAAGTTTTTAACTGTATTCATCATTTTTGTGTTGGGTTTAGTTGATTGATTTTGATTTCCTACATTTTCCATTTTCAGTTTATCGTGCTTTAAATAACAGATCGCTCCTACAGCGTATACTACCTTTAATCTCTATGTTAGTTACTTGAATGTTGACATTGTATTATTTTCCTTATATATTACCTGCTCAATGCATTCTCCGACAAATTATGATCATGTACCGTTTCATTAAATCCTCTGTCTTCTATCACTACTCTACGTAACGCATTTGGTTACAGGAGGAAAATAATTGTACCTTCGTATATAATGACCGCGGGTGAATTTCACCCACAATCTAACACCATTTGGTTCCTCCAAAATGAGCCGTAACCGAAAGGTGATTAGTCTCCCTTCCGCATTTGCATTGTATTTCGCAAAACATCGAGTGTCAAATAAATCATTCGGACGTCGAAACCGTGAAGCGACCGAGTTTAGGGCGAGGGCGGAAAAACGTTTTGATTAAATTTGCGGATGACAAGTGCCTACATTTCCTACGGGAAACTCCCAGAGGTATGTGGAAGTGCGGACGAAGAGGGAGGAGAAGTAAGGTAATAACAGAATCCGCCGCGGGATTAAGCTTCCTCAATTATTCCAAACCGGGAAACGTGATCGCTGCTCTCGGTCGCAGGCCTCGGTCGACGGAATCACCAGGAGAAGAGAGAGAGAAAATCGATTTCTGGGCACGACGTGTATTCCTAATCAAATAGCGTCAGAAATACCTTTGGTCGTGAGGGAAGCAGGGGAGGAGAGAGAGAGTACGAGAGAACGGTATGGTGGAGGATCTCCGTCCCTCATTCCGCGCACTGCCTCCGAACTCGCCTTCCTTCTCCCCTACCCCAATCGTCGTGGAAACTCGCTCCACCACGCCATACGGGCAACACGAAGCAAAATCGCGCGCACGCCCTCCAAAGCTCTCTCCCCGCGCGCGTCTCCTGTGGGAACGGAGTAGAGTTTGCTCACCTGCGAAAGAGAAAAAAGAGAGAAAAGAGAATCAGCACAGTGTTCGAGGGAAAGTAAAAGAGCAAGCGTGGGAGGGAAGAAACACAGAGGAAAGAGAGGAAGGGTCGTGCTCCTGACAACGGTGGAAGCCCTCATCCCTCTCCCGCCTGCATGGCACCCGACGCGCCAAACCATCTAATGAAAAGTAAAGGGCTTTCCGTTTCGAGCGAGGATGTAAAAAAACAATAAGCGGCTGACCCAAGGAAGAAAGGAAGGACAAAACATCCACAAGCGAAAATTGCGAAACTAAATGATTATTTTTTTATAAAATCCGTATAACACGCACGCACATCCATCTGGGTTACGTAGGTTGCTAGGAATTTTTCTTGAATTCTATCGATATTCGCAAGTTCTTCGCAGTTGCGCAAAGGATCTTGGTAAAAAATTCGCAAAATTGAGGACTCGAGTCCAGATTTTTATTCATTGAAAAATAAATAATACAATACGGGGTTAATTTGGAAGAATAAAAGAAAAGTTTCATCAGAGCAATTAAATTTGACTTCCTGAAAAATGTTGTAACAATAGACTAATTAGTTGCTCATACCAGAATTAATGAATAATAAAATCTTTATGCAACTATTTATGAAGTTCTTTCAAGAATTTTATGCAGTGTCACAGTATGAGTGATTGATAGATTTTTAGAGCAAACAATGCATTATATATAAATATCATCATCATCATCATAGGTAGTCTGTCCGTAGACAGGTCCGTGATTATTCATGGTTAAACCTGGTTCTCCATATACTCCTATTTTCCGCTGTCCTCTTTATATCTTGATAACTCTCTTTCCCTTTCAAATCGTCTATCAGCTGAAACCTTTTCCTACCTCTTTCCCTATTCCCATCTAGTTTTCCTTCTAACACGTCTTTAATCATACTCTCTCTCCTCAGGTAATGTCCAACTCAGTTAGCCTTCCTCTTTCTGATAGTCTGTATAATCATTCGCTTCTCTCCCACACTTCGTAGCACCTCATCGTTTTTCATCCTATCTGTCCATTTTATTTTCAGCATTCTCCTCCAAGTCCACATTTCAAAGCAATCCAAGTATTTGATGTCATTTTTCCTTAGCGTCCATGTTTCTGCCCCGTACAAAACTATACTCCATACATAGCATTTCATCAACTTCTTGCGAATATCTTCCCTTATATTCCCCATAAGTAGGTGTTTCTTTCTTCTGAAAGTCGCCTTTGCTTTTCCTATTCTAGTCCTGATCTCATCCGTACATTTTGCTTCTCGTGTTATGATGTTTCCAAGGTATATATATATATATATATATATATATATATATATATATATATATACATATAGTAAAAAATAATATTTAAGCCATGCCTCTAAAAATTATCAAGATGAGATATATTTTCAAAAACTAGAAGTATTTCACCATTTTAATTCTATATTTTGCTCTGCGTTTACTTAAAATTCATTGAATCCGTTGTTCATGCTTATAGCTTCACTTATAATATTCAGATATTCATCAAACACAATTTCCATTTAAATAGAAATAACTTTTTGTTGGACCTGGTTTTTTCAAGAGAAAGTATTTTCAACCGCTTGACAATGGGATTATATTAAAAGAGCCACTAAATTGCAGTTTAGCAAGATATATGGACCCAATAAAGCCTGCTCGGCGAACGAGCGTTGCCAGTTCAGAGCATTGTGATATTGTAGAAAAGAGATGCATTAAAATGAGTTCTGAGTAAAATTTACAGCAAAATGGAGCATAATCTCATGAAAGAGAATTTTATATTCACTTGACCATCCGTATAACTCGTTAACTTCCCGAATTGAACTAGTTTATATTTTATTACTCTCATACATATATATATATATATATATATATATATATATAATCTCATTATGTCTGGTTATTCCATAATATTACTACACCTGAGTCTCATCATTAAAGTTTATAACACCGAAAATATGTTTCTGCTAGAATCTTAAATTTATTTCATATATAATACTACTTAAGTTTGAATTAAGAAAGGTAACTCAAATTCACGAATGTCATGCAACTTTAGCCGATCAGGTAATTGACCACTTGTAAATAAAAATATTGACACGTTATCATATTTTGTTGATTTAATAATCGGTTAGGGTATAAATGTAACTTTACTTCCATTTATTTTAATTTTGTGGAGATAATTTCTGATAAGTTTTTTTTATGTTTAAATTAGTCTGAGGAAATGATTTAGGCATTTACTGTAGGAAATTTTAACGTCGAGTTCCATTTCTCAGATATTACGAGATTAAGGTAAATTTACCACTTAATAGCCAAAAACATTCGTATATCAAATTTGACCTCGCCTAAAAAAATGAAGACATATTTTTATATAACAATAATTTTATGAACCTACTGACAAGTATCATCGTCAATGGCGTGTTATTTGATTCGGCGTTACTTTGCTAATTAATGCGCACCATAAATTTCTCAAAATAAAAAAGTTCAAATTGTATTACTTTCTTTAACTTGACGGCATGTATTTCAATCCATAATGAATTTGGTTGTCTTGACCCAGTCATCATTTCCTTTCAGTACCTATTATAATAGCTGAAATCAACCAAAAACAACTCGTAAACTCATTTCAATTAGACAAATTACCTTGCATAATTCGTATAATTTTCAAAAATATAAAACCACGAATGACATTTTATTTCTTAAGTTTTCAAAGGTCAAAAAATGTCTGTTCTTACTTAAATATATTAATTAAAATAAGGTCTATATTAAATCTATCTGAAGAAACGAGTATAGCGCCGTATGACGAGGTCAATATGTATGCGACATTTATCAAATAGGCAGGAGCGCAGCTTCAACCCACACTCCCTTTTCCTTCATTACTCCCATTCCTTCCGCCTGACGCCTCGCTGCACGGACAACTCACGCAAACACTCTGGGGATGTGTTTCTACAAGTTTACGTTACCACAGCTTATTTTAGAGAACCGGAAACCACGCCCGAACGTCAAATACAAAAAAGGAGAAAAATTAATTCTTCCGCTCCGTCAAATTACCTGTTTATAATCAGCAAGAATACAGAGAACATACACACACGGGAACACGCATAAACAATTATATACACAGACACGTTTATATCGTTACACTTGTTTCAAAAATTCAAATTTAAAATATAAACTACAATTTAATAAGAAAAACATTTTACTCAGCATTTCCTATCTCATGGCAAAATGTGAAAATCGAATATTTAATGACACAATAGAAAGAATTGGTAAAAATATGAAAGAACAGATAGAAAAAAGACAAAAAGATAAAGCAATTTTTTCTATTGTTCTTCTATTGATTTCTATTTCTATTTGATTTTGTACGGTTAAAGAGTGATTTTCACAACTTATAGCATCAACTTCACCATAGTCTCCATTGTCATTTATATTTCTTATCTCAAGCTTAAAAAAGTCATCTAAAGAGAAAGTTCATCGTCGCCAAATCGTTCATCAAATACGAAAAACGGTGTTCGTTTGATAAATCCCTAGAGAATACCAGGTCCAAAAACCGGAATTATCAGAAAAAACTGACACTAAAAACATACCATTAATAAATTCCGTGCAAATAGCGGCAAACAATTTACATGAATTCGGCGCCAGATTTCAGAGAGCAGTAGCTCCGTCTCTGAGCCACGCTGCTCAGTTTCCTTCTTCATTCGGCTGTTTGGACGTACGTTGCGTTATACGGTGCATTGTGAACTTATTGCACTTTTTACATTTACGGTTATAACGTATCAAATACGGCAACAGATAGCCCCATAGGTAATGTTAAAAAAGAAAAAACATCGTTCCAACTTTGCCACGTAGAATTTCTGAAAATTACTCTGATAGTTGGGATAATGCACTTCTGTTCGTAGTTGGGCGATAAGTATCGCAACGGTTACTCAACCGTTTATGATCTCAAGAAGCGGAAGAAAGAAATATTAGCTCATTTTCTTGACAATTATATGGCAAAGTCAATGGAAAAACGTAGATTGCATGTGCGAATGCGTATGTCTTTATATATAATATGTTCTTCTCTTTTCCATTGTACACCTATGTATACACACACGAGGGATGACCGTAAAGTAATATTACTGAGGGGAAAACTTAATTAAAACTACTTTCTATTGTAAAATTTATTTACTGCCCAACAAATACTATCCTTTCGCCATAATGCACTTATCCCATCTTATTTTTTATTTATCAAAGACAACCATTGTTTGTTAATTTATTGAATACACCCGTAACAGTATTGTTTGGCTCATTGTTAAACCCAAAACGGTGACCTCTCAATTGTTTTTTTACACTTCCAGTATGAAAAAAATTTCAGAGCACTAGTAATGGTAAATTTAGTAGATGATCCACGATCTCAAACTCAATTATTCGATTGTTTGTTGGCAAACCTGAGAAAAATACGTGCGTTATTTTGACACAATATCCAACCGTGTTGAAAATAATGAGAACGTTTTATCTTGAGTTTTGTTAATAGCGAGTCACTCATCAAATTAAAATAGTACTCGCCGTTTATTCCTTGGCCTTTTGGTATAGTGGCAGTAAATGGCTTCGATTTTGCCAAAGAAAATAAGATGCATAACTTGTCCGGTACTTTTGACTAATCTTCGCCTTTTGAGATCGGGGGCTGTCAGGCAAATTCCATTGACAAGTGGCATAAGTCTCGGGGGTAAGTCAAAGTAAGGTGGGCGGTATAAAATCTGGAGCATTTTGTGTAAGTCTGGTGGTGGGTGGGGTGGGAAAATGAGCGAAGGAATTGTTGCAAGTCGGGAATCATTTGTTGCAATATTGGTGCTATTAGTGTAAGATCGGTTGTATAAAGTTACTGGGCATTTTATAGACGTTTTGTAGTATACCTGCCAGATATAGATTGGTCTGTTACAAGGAATATGTAGTGTTTGTTTGGCGGAATATATTTTTGGAGAAAACTAGAGTATGTCTGTATGTATTGGTTGCATGGATTTAATATTTACACCCATGAGAAATCCTCAGAAGAGAAAACATTCGCTTTGCTAGGTGGCAAAGGTATTTGCAAAATTTGGGCAGTGTAGGAATGGTATTATGCTGCAATCCAAATAGTTAAATGTAGATATAAGCTTAAAATTTATGCAAAATATCACTTGAAGTGCTTTTTCTCATCATTCATGATTTTCGATACACACATTCTTCCTGTAGCGTAAATCATTGAGGACGATGCCATAATCCCTAACTATTGTTCATATAGCAAACATTTTCTCAAGCTGATACAAAAGTTACTTTTCATCAATTCATAGGTTCAATTGACTTTTTATGTAAATCGTTATGTGTACAGGCGATCACTGCGGGGTTTATCATCGATTAATCCACAACACTCAGAAAATCATTTTTACCACTCAAATATTAGTGCGTGAAAAACAATCCCCTTTAAGTTTTATTTTGATCATTTAATGTTTCTGTACCTGTACTGCAAAACAAACTCAAAACAGTTTCGCATATCGTTGTTCTATTTATAAATCCACGTTAGCTTTTTTTAATTAAGAAACATAACTACGACATACAACAATATTGTTCGCGTTTGGCAAAACAGATGCAGAAACGTTAGAAATGATCAACAACGCCTCACTCTATGAGCATTGTATAGAAACTGACAAGAATATGTAAGAGGCTAAATAAGATCACAATAAAACAGGTGATAAAAATTAAGTCATATTAATTTTCGATCATTTCTCGTATATACGTTAGTATATACGTATTCCAGAAACCGGAAATTTTCAAAAACTAGTAACATCCAAGTCCCAAGGTTGCGGGTTTTTACATTTTGTATTATAACCTACTTTCCTATAATAGGGAGGCTCCGATCCCAACATGTGACTAATGCATCCTTCTCATCACATGCATACTTAGGAACATGAAGAATCGATTTTGTTCGGCTTACTGAATACCGCCAATACTTCTGATTATGGAAAACTTTGCTTTAATTGGCTTCTTCTACAATCATTTCACCTTCTTTCCTCTCGCTATAGTTACAAACCCTTTTGTAATAGGAAAATATCCCAAAATTTGAAAATATCTTAACCGGATGCATTTGCTTCATAAATGGAAGAATCCCTGAAAAATTAAGCTCCGCTACTTGACAATAAACAAGAAGTCCAAGCCAGAACTAATGCAGGCTGGTTTTCCAAAGTTGGCGTCCTGAATTCTTTACTTATATTGTAAGGAAAAGTTTCAGAATGTCATTCCAAGGAATTCTTATACTATAAATACCATTTATAATTCATAGTTAATCAATGAGAGAGAAAAACTGAAAAACAAATTAATAGAGCAATATCGGGTTTAAAATGTTAAAAGCAATGTCAAAATCTCTTTCTGATATTACATTTTGCATGAATTTTTAAATAAATGAATTTGATAAATGTTACTGTTTATACGCTAATATGTATGGATCAACTCTCCATTGTTGAAGGATAGTCGAGGGGAAAAGAAAATAAGTGAAGATATAAAAATTAATTTTTATAACAAACTTTTATATAGTTAATGGTAAATATGCATTTTAGTGTCCCTTATTATTTTCGTAGTAAAGCTACCATATTATAGTGTCCCTAATGTTTTGTGTTATTATCCCGAAAATATATTTGTTGCTTTAACCACCATTGCTTATTTTTATTACTCGGAAAATATATTAGTTGATTCGACTGTTTGTGTTTATTATTTCGTGTTTATCTTTCTCCAGTTACCATGTTGTTGTTTACCTTTTTATTTCATTTGTTAGTTTAACAATCGATGATAATTTACATTTTGCGCGACTTCACCGGGTTGGGTAAGTTGGTTGAAGTGTTTTGATTCTTCCTCAAAGGTACATTTTGCGCGACCAAGAATCAGTTCAGGAAAAATATATTTTGACTAACATAAGCTCTCGAATTACCCGTCACACTTCCCCGATGCGGTTCCCGATCACGACTTTTAAGACGCTAAATATAATTTTCCGTGAAATTAAGTAAACTATCCGTAATTTACAATTTCTCTGGCAATCGGATCGTGTCCAAGTTTTAGTATTTCAAGTTTCATGGCTCAGATCGCACTGCATGAGCAATAAGAGTAATCATCATTAAGACAATACCCTATACATTAAATTTATGGAAAAATTGGGGTATTTACTGTTAAGATTATGGCATCCATCCATGCCTTTAATGCGTATTTGGATAAAAAATATCGAGAAAAAGGTATGACGCCATTATATTTAACAATAAAAAAGAATTAAAATTTCTCGAAAAACTACGAAACGCAACATTAAAATACTTTTCATTCTTTACTGTCGCCGCTCTCAGGGTTGCTTCTATTGTAAACCCTTATAGCCCTGGAGAAAAACATACCTATTCGCTCCTTCCTACAGTCGATAACTCAAATTTAATCGTCATGTTTGTGCTTTCAGTAGTACGTGAGAATTGCAATTATCTATGATACCCTCAATCACAGTGCGTGATGCAATTAGTGTTTTGGATAGAGTAAATTCTTACATATTATCGGAAGAAAATGTTGATGACGATGTTTTCATAATATGCGTGATATTAAAAATTAGAGTTATATGCATATCGGAATAAACTTCATGTTAATTCAATTAAAGAAAAATGAAAAAATATATTTCCGTAACTCGAATTTTCTATAACTCGAATAATTTTTGCTTTCTTTTGACATTCGAATTATAAAATTTCCACTGTATATGTACAAATATTTAAAAGTATACGATATTTCCATAACTTGAACTTTCTATTACTCGAATAATTATTATTTTCCTTGAGATTCGAGTTATAGATGTTCAACTGTAATTAGTTTGACGGTATTAATTTCCATTAAAAGCATTAAATCACTGCAATCATAACGTATAGTATCAGATCCCTTTAAAATCATCGAAGTCGTTGCCATAGTATTTAAAAATTTCCATTGTTGAAAAGAGAAAAAAATTCACACTTTTTCCGATTTAAAGTAAATATTTACGCTAATTCAGATGTGAATTCTGCCTTCAGAAATTAAGAACTATGTTCTTTCAGATAGACAACTGTTCTTTTACCGAATTTCTATCCCAATTTTAAGTAATTTAAAAATGCATTTTTAGAAAGCCTTGCACTGAATCCCATGCTTTTCTTATGGGGTATTGAAATGGAACATTGGGGTTAAAAAGACCCCTTAAATATTAACTTTTCTCGTCGGTTGTGCCATTCGATCTATCTATATGCCAAATTTCAGATTTATAGCCCTTCTAGAAGTACCTAAGAATTTTGTGTCAGTGAGTGAGTGAGACACAAGTAGCTATATTATTATAGATAAAGCGAAGTTAATGTAAAAGTTTGTAATAACCCATTTTTTAACTCATCTATGCTCGAGCTGAGCTCAGTAATAATCGTCTCCATGGCAACAATCCTATAAAATGCGAATTAAAACGGAAAAAACGCTGTTATAGTAGAAAATCAAGAAAATACGATCAATTATCAAAATTCTGTGATAAAAATTAGAATATACATTGTTTACTCTTAGAACAGTACAAAACACGCTCCGATATCAAAATTTTAAGATATTTTAAAGTATTAAAGAAAACATCTCTTCACGATGGATTTGAGACTTGCTATGTAAAAAATAGGAAAAAACGTTCCTGGAATCAAACCCGGGACTTCATTCTTCGCCAATTAAAATATAGCCCGGAGGTGGGTCTTGGCAGCACGAGCCTCATACCAAGTTTCATGAAAATTGGTCCATTAATGAGAAGCTGTTAGTAGGGGACACACACACACACACAGACAGGACAATTTTATAAGGCTGTTTCCTTTGGAAGCTAGCCTAAAAAGTGTGGGTTGCTTTATTATTTCATCGGTCTTTCAGACAAAGTTCGGATCTTTGACACATAGCATAAGTCTGTTAGGTTAATAAATTCCTGTAATATCACTTTTAAAGAAATAAATCGTCCTTCATCAATCCTGAAAATCGCCGCAGTATTTCTCAGACGTATACTGCCAACACACCATGAGCTGTAAAAATTTCACAATGACCTTGAGCTTAAAAAATAACCTTTTTATATCACTGTACCAAAAAAATAATTTTTCAAAAGTCCAAGCTTACAATGATTTGATTTTTGTTATTAATATTTGTATTTTAATTTCAGTTTAAATTGTACTTTTATATTACATATTCGCATATAAGAAAGCTTCCGTCAGACATTAGGCCGGGACTTAAATCTGAACAACACATGCAATCATTCTATTCGTCGTTGTCGCTTTGAAGCCATTAAAAACACCCGTTCCTTTATGTTTTCCATTACATGCCTACAGACGCATCATATAAGTAAAAAAAACGTAATACTAGCAATAACTCGGAGGTAGAGCGAGTGCGACTTGTAAAATCTGATGGGAATTAGGTCAAAATCACAAACATTAATAGCGTACTAACTCGTTTAATCGTTTGCGAGCATCTGGCTACGTAGTTTTCACGTTTAACTACTCCAGAGATGACATGCAGCGCCAGAAATCGGAGAAAGATGAGGTATGGAGGGAAGGAGGGAGGGAAGGATGGAGGGAAAGAGAGAGAGAGGGAAGGAGCGAGGGAGGGAAGGAGCGAGGGAAGGAGGGAAAGAAGGAAGGAAGGAGGGAGGGAAGGAGGGAGGGAGGGAAGGAGGGAGGGAGGAAAGGAGGGAGGGAAGGAGGGAGGGAGGAAGGGAAGGAGGGAGGGAGGAAGGGAAGGAGGAAGGGAGGGAGGAGAAGGAGGGAGGGAAGGAGGGTGGGAGGAAAGGAGGGAGGAAGGGAAGGAGGGAAGGAGAGAGGGAGGGAAGGAGGGAGGGAGGAAAGGAGGGAGGGAGGGAAGGAGAGAGGGAGGGAAGGAGGTAGGGAGGGAGGGAGGGAGGGAGGGAAGGAGAGAGGAAAGGAGGGAAGGAGGGAGGGAGGGAAGGAGGGAGGGAGGGAAGGAGGGAGGGAGGGAAGGAGGGAGGGAGGGAAGGAGGGAGGGACGGAATGAGGTAGGTCGTAAGATATACGATTGTATTATGGGAAAGAAACAAAACAAAAGTTACGTGACCTGTAGATGCATAAGAAAATGAATGCTTTCCTTCTAACTCTCCCCATCATTGCTCCCAAAGATGATTGGTGGTTGTACATTATTAATGTTTTTAATCAATTAACCGAATTTCTGAGAGATTCATAAAAGAAATATTTTTATTTATTTATATTATTGTACTTTTAACGGATTTCTCACCAGTTCATTTTCTTTTATACTTTCAACGATCCTTTGCCTGATATACCTCCGCCTAATGGGTCTATTTTAAGTATTCGGAAGAGGTTTTCGCAAAATAATTTCAGGGATCATTTCCATTTCACAAGCATCAATATAGAATGTAGCGTGTGCCGAGATCAATGAAGAATATACGATTTAATAATTTAAACAATGTTAAGAAAATCGTGCGTTGAATGACCTGAGAAAAAAATCCGTACCACCACCTAACAGCATAGAAAAAAATAAAAATATGAATGTGGCTGCCCAGTTAAATTTTAATGCAAAAAAGGATTTGTAAAAGGAAGACGAATGAAAGAAAAAAGTTACCCAATAGGGAATCGAACTCGCGTCCTCACTATACGATCACAGCCAACAATCACTTAATCAATTATGCGTGCATTAAGATATTTATACCAGTTGAAAAGAAATTGTAATATTTAATCGCGGTTTTCGAAATAACTATCGGCCGTATGCCTCCAAAAGGGGGGTTTGTAGTGATCCTTAAATCCAGAGCTATACACCTACCAAGTTTCATAAAAATCCATCATCCCACTAACGTGTCCTCTCCTTCCACCTAACTCCTCGTGATGAAACATATACAATAATACATAAAACATTATGTAAATACAAGTAACAATAAATACATAAGTATTGGAAAAGAAAATATGTAATTTTGTCGGAAAAATAGGACTGCTGAATAATGAAATCCATGTAAAAAAACCCACTGCAGGAAAACACTCACACAAGAAGGGGGTTGTGAAAAACCTGCGAAACCTACTTACAATTAGATTAACTAAAGACATCAATAAATGAAATTTAGTACAAAAGATAAATACATGAAAAGCATAAAGCTATACATCAGGAAAAATTTGGCACAATACGATTAGATGTGCTTATTCAAGGATTTCTTATCAGCCATAAGACGAGCTCGATATTGCTCTTAGTAAGAAAAGGTGAATCTACCGAAATGCAGATAAGGTCTTGGAAACAGAAAAGCAAGCAAACGCCGTCAGACGTACTATTACGTCCTGCAAAAACTGTCCAATCGGCCGTAAGACGTACTATTAAGTCCTGCGTCAGCCATAATTTCTTTTATCTTTTGACACTAGAGACTTCTTTAAATCTAAATAACCTTTATATATTTTGAAAGAGAAAGCTTTGTACTTCCTATCTATGCGTGTTCTGTATTTTTTCCTGTTTAAAAAATATATAATCAACGTTGAATTTTGCGATGGAATTTTAATGAGGCAAGGAACCTTTCCTTGATGTTTGAAATACAATGTAGCAATTGTGTATCTTTTCAAAGGAGAGCACGATTTTTCTCCTCTTTTTTTCCTGGTGGAGCCATTTGGCTTATGTCTTGCGACAAGGTCTTCGTCGGAATGTAAAAAAGAAAGGAAAACGTCTTATTAGAAATGTTTACGATGCAATTCATGAAGAATAGAATTGGGTTGAGTAAAATCATATCGGTAAACATTCGCTTTCATGACCGCGCGATCCTTCGTTCCTCGCTGCATAGGAGAGTGCCAGGACCAACCAAAATGTGTTTCACCCTCTTCGAGGCGGTTGGGATTACTAAGGTTTTTTGCATCCTAAGAGCAAGTTAGTTGAGAAGGAGCCTTTGTTCTTTTCGGAGAGGAATTGTGAGAAATTGTGTATATCTATTTGTATGTATTTGTTTGCATATAATATACGTTTAGTTTTGTGATAGAATTTTAGTTTTTACCACTGACCTACGGACTTTCTGTTTCTAAAGTTGACGCATAAATACGTGAGGAAAGGGAACCCACAAAATTGGGTTCCTTTTCTTTGCCATCTGAAAGAAGAAGTAGGATTTGCTTTCCTCTTCAGATAGGGGCTTTCTCTGTTGTGCTATCTAGTGGGACCAAAGCAGCGATGGAGCGAGTGAGCAAGAAGAGGACACGTCATCAAAAATCACGAACGGCGAAGCTCTTCCATATATTTACACATTATTTTACTAGAAGTGTTTATTAAACTATAAGGCATTTCTTGCTGAAACCAATTACGCATGTGTAAATTCTCTAAAAATATTTGGAAAGGACTCATAAGCTAGTTTAACTTTTGAAAGTTTTCCGTGGTTTGCATCTAAATTCATTTCTGATGTATGCATCTTCATATCTCTCTTTCTAATGAACGAAATGTAATCATTTCTTCTATGTGACTTTTGTAATGACCAAGAATGACGACTGCACAACTAAAACGTTTATATTACGAATAAATCGTCTTCTGATAAATCAGTAATACTATATTTTCTTAAAAATTTCCATTCAAGACATGAAAAAGTTGAGATACGTAAACCTTTTCACCAAATTGGTTTAGATGGGTAGATTCGTAGAATAAAATAGTTACTAATTTAAGTTATTCATTTATTAAGATTGTACATCAATATCTTTCATAGATTTCCCGGTGCTGAATGTTATATATAAAGTGCGAACGCGCGCCGGAAAATTAGCGATTGGTGTACATTCTCTTCTACTGCAACAATGTTTGTTTGTAAAACATAATACAAAAAATAGATATTTACAAATTTCATGTTTTTCGTAAATTCACAAAAAAAATCAGAAAAATCGAGAGAAAACTTATAAAGTTATGATTTTTTAAATTTTCTCGAACGCTTTTGCAACGCAATCGTGAAAATTTAAAAACCTCATCCGGCCGTACGGGTGGGATTTAATAAATCTCCTCCGGGCTTGAGGGGTTAAACTTACCCGTTCCATTTTCCAGTTTCGCTTAGTTACAACCGAATCGCTTCAAAGGAATTCAATTCTAAAAACGTTGTTTATTTCATATAGTTAAATAAATAAACATTCGGCATAAAATGATCCGTTAAACATGCTATAAAATGAATGGTGCTGACATAAACTGCTACTCATGTGTAATTGCAACGTGTTGATGTCGCATGTTTTCATTATTGCAACGTCAATTGAAATATCTAATTACCTGACCCTCTAAGTTTCGAACAGAGTTATAATTAATTTATCCAAGCTTTCGCGTGAATGTCAAATGTGTTTACACGGAAATTTGGTTCGGTTAGTCCCAAGTTGATGTAAATGTTCTCCAAAAATAACACCGAAAATAATACACCTCATTCTAAACGTCGAATACAAAATTTGAATAATACCTTTGCATAAATTCGGTAGATGGCACCATCGGATATTATTTTTCACTGAGTATTTAAAGGGTTTTAATACTCATTACTTGATTGAATGGGCTTTCTGACTACTCCGATGAAGAGTATATTGATGAAGAGAAAGGTAATTTGATAGAAAGTCTCTCCTATAGTTCCAATTCAACAGTTGGATTAGATTCTATTAAAATCACCGGTGTAATGTTTAATCAACGGAATCATTGAAAGATACATTAATGGGCTCTGCTCGTGATCTGTGTCAAATAAATTAAATAGGTAATTTCCATGACCGTGAAATATATCATTAACATTATGAGAATTGTGACCACAATGTGGTCGTAATCAGTGGAATTAACCGATGATTGATCCTTGTAGTTATAATTAGAATTCATGATAAATCAACCATCCTAGATTGACTCAACTTCGTCGTTGAAATTCATAAACAATATTCTTAACCGCTTGATTTTTGTAAAATTTACCCAATATAATTCATCAAATTCATTAATCTGTTACTCCAAATCCAAAATTAGTGATTTGAAACTTAGAAAATATACAATTTCAGCTAAATGAGAAAATGTAATGGGCAATAAACTCTTAATCTCTGATTTTACTGCCATGTATAATGTCATTCTCCCTTTGTTGAAGAAAGAATTATTCTAGCTCCTCTTATTGCTGAAATCAAATTGAAAACTATGTTTATCCATTATTTTTATGGTTACTGGAGAAACAGTTTTTCTCTTCATGATTTAAAATTGCATCTCCCTTTAAGTTCAAAAAGCAGTCTCAAACCTTTATTTAATCCCAAGAGAAATTATTTTCTTCCTTCTAAAAACCTTAAGCGAGCACAGAAACAGATTTAAACTTTGTCAATTCTTGCATTCCAAGATGAAACCTTAATCTCTTTTAAATAGCAATTTTCATTGCTTTTTTCTCTTATTTTTTGCTTTTCTGCAGGATCCTGTGCTGTTGGATCACAAGCCAGAGCGATAGCTCTACTTTGAAACGGGACCAAGAAATGTGTGGAATATCCTAACACTCGACCGAAATCGCAATGTGACCTAGCCCACTAATGCCTCAGAGCCGGATCTTCAAAGAAGAAAGACCCTAGGAGACATTCGAATATTAATCGGCTCAAAAGGCAGTGGAAAGAGGCAGATGGAGGAGAGAGGCAGAGGGAGGGAGGGAAGAGCATGTATGTTTTGAAGTAGGGCTTCCTTTGGTTCGTAACACGCCGACGGCGCGGCGGTTGCATTGATTCAAAAGGACATACTCGCACAGCGCACGGGGAAAAGGAATCGCCAGAGGCTACGGAAAATGTGTATGTACGATCAATGACAAACTGCCTATATTGAAGGTTTCCATCCAACAATAGTCCATGGAGCATTTTCGTGAGATCACAAGATTGATTTGACATATTGATGGCTTATTTATATTTATAAAACTACGTAAAAAGTGAAATTGAAAAAATTCGTCTCTCATGTAGTCATAAAATAAGTGCTTTTAAAGCGCATAAAACACTTCTTTGATATTTTCTAATATTAAAAATATGCAACCGATAGACATCGCATAAAATAGCAAAAATTTCTAAATTCATTATTTAAGAACACTTCATTGTGTCTTGAATTTAAATAATGGTTTTGGTAAAGCACACCAGTTTCTTTAGGAGACGTCTACACCATGAAAACTGAATTGGCACTCTTTATCTATAAAATATATCCATCAGTTTTTACATATATCTTTACCAAAACGACATAAATGTATTGCGCATCGAAAAAAGAATCATATAAAAGACAATGTCACCATTTAATTAAGATATTATACTTACTTAAAATTTACCTTTAATACAATATTTCTATGTAAAGTTATCAGAAATTACGAATAATCTCATAAATGGAAAATCACATCGCATGGTAATTATGGCTGCATTTCTTCCAGGTTTCCACCGCGTGTGTTGGCGTTGGATGATAACAGTTTTTTCCGGAATTCTAGTCGGCTTCTTCGGGTCAAAGCCCGGCAAAACTTGCCATCTAACGCCAACATACGTGACGGAAACCCGGAAGAATTGCAGCCTTCATCACCTAATCGCCACGAAAACCTTCGCACCAATATCGCATTGTAATCAGCACTACCTATACAAAATCAAATGTTACTATTTTACCTATCCCACAATTATAATTATATATATATATATATTGGTTAATGTGACGAATTTTATAACAATATCTCCGTTGTTGGAATAAAGCGATCCGAAGATCCTATGCAGACAGGCATAAGCTGTAAAGTTGGGAATAATTTTGACTTTCTCCGTTGTAGAATATAGTAGACTGTGGAAAGCAGGATAATGTGGAGAACTAAGTTTAATAAAAAATAATCATGGACCTGTCTACGGGTAGACTACCAATGATTATGATAATCATAATTTATTGTTTCCTTATCTACAGCGCTTTTGAGAAGGCATGAATGATTATTCAGTTTTTCTTTTTAAGTACTTCTATATTAACTAATACAAAACAAGAAACCAGAGTATACAATAAGTGCAGTATGTAGTGAAATGGCATTTGGTGACTATCCCCGACTTATGTTCGCAAATATAACTACTTTAGATCAGCAGAATTAAATATATAACCAGCAAAATCATGCAAGTATAATGCAAAATATTGTTAGAAAATTGCCAATTTACAATACATTTACTTGTTCTCCTTTTATTTATCAGCTTGTGCACTTCATAGTGATCCTAGTTAGTTATTCAGTTGAATAATGACAGCATTTCTTCTAACCTACATAAAAGTTAATGATTAATGGTAAAATCGGCACTGGTAAATTCCTCTAAAATTGTAAATGAAAATTTCATATTTATCTATCTTTATTGCTCTTCTTTACAGAATCCATTATAATTTCAACAGAAATACACTAACAATGTTAAAGAAGCAAACGCATAACTATTTCCATTCTTTACATCTTACTAAATATACGGAGGATACCATCTGCGCGTTTCCTGAAAGATATTTGCTGTGTCTTATAATAGAAATGAATGACGCAAAGCCAAAGGTCTTGCGCATAAAACCTCTTTAAACCTTTTAAAAATCTGAAGGGCTTTATCGGGCGATTATCAAATGAATGTTATTTCCTGGAACAGGTCGCGATCAAGGTGGGGCTTCTCCACCCTGACCCCTTAAGCCCCCTTAGACGAAAATGCGATTGGCCAAATATTATAGGTGCAAACGTACCCGGTAGAGCATTCCGAGTTGAAGCGCCAACAAAGGAATGCGAAGAAACGTAAAAGAAACAAGACGGAAAAGTATGAAAAGGGAATATGCAATGCATCACACGCCGGATGATATTAATGAAACATTGTAAGGGAAAATAAAAGAGCATTTAATGCATACGACGAACCATAATGCAAGAATACTTGAATATAAGATATAAATTAACCGATTTAAAGTATAACCACTTGTTATTAACATACAGATTATTCATTAATACAACATTTATTATTCCACTTCTTGTTTTTATTTTTTCTTTCACCTAGTCCTGAGGAAATAAAATCCGGAAGAAAGAAATTTTGAGCGTTGCAACGCAAGAGAGAGGAAGGGACATTTGCTAGAGGTAAAAATCGAAAAAGACTTAGTATTCTCGTTATAGGCTTATATCAAACGAATAAAATCCTTCTGATGGATTGGCGGTAGGTTACATAATGGAAAATTGAAATAACAGCGAGATTTTTTAATAAAGCTCTTGATTGGCATCAATTTTTTGAATGAAAGGCCAAAATTTCTAACTCGCTAATATCCTCTCTGGATTTGAGGAAACAGAAAAAGAGACTCGAAAATGAATTGGATAAAAATTAAAAATGACCACGAGCGAGGAGTAAGGAGGAAATATTTTTTCCACCAAATAATATTTTTTTCGTTACATTTCCGCGCTTCGCCTTCATCTCGTTCTGTGTTTCTCCTCCTCCCTTTAATTCCCTTCCATTTTTTCTCCTCGGTAATCTTCTCTTCCTTGCTCCCCTTCCCTGCAACACTTAATCCACACCCATCTATTAGCCTTCCCCCGCTCCCACGCCGGTCGCTAAAGGCGGCCGATGCACGCTCCGAACCAAATGACCATTCTACCGTTCCCTGCCTCGTCCAAACTCTCAATCCAATGGGAAGACCTTTGATTTCATTTAAGGGGATGTGCGAGATAATTTCCCTATGACCTAGTCAATGGAATCGCTTTAATAATCATTTTTTAAAACTAGACAAAAGAATGTCCTTTTCGAGGAAATCGCTACAAAGATTTTCTTTATCAAGCGCGCATTGACTGCGTTGTTTACTCGAGTAGCGTTTCACTTTAGGTTTTATTATAATTTAATAAATTGCAAAAGAGAGATAAATTTAATTTCTAAATGGAAGAAATCCGGTTAAGTTCACTCAGAAATTTTAATTAATAGGCGTATAATAAAGGTTTTAAATTAACCCTTTTATTGCACCAGGCTTTTGTTTTTTACTAGTGTAATAGCCCGTCAAAAATGGTGGGTGGGCATGACAAGTATTAAATAAAAATTAAGAGAGTTCAAGATGCAGGCCTTTGCTTTACTTCAAAATAGCAACGTAGACAAAAAATCCAAACATCATTCTCAATATCTATCTTGCAAAATAAATGTTAGCTTTATTTTCGCTATTAAACTTTGATGATTTTAAAAGCTGATTAAAGTTACATAATTTTTCCAAGCCGCAAACGCAACCAGAAATACGGTTGAAAATAAAATCACCAATTTATTTGTTGCCATTTAAACTAAACAAACACGATTGTGTACAGAAATAAAAATTCATAATTATGATGGATGTAAACAAAATGCTAAATTTGGGGTAAAATTAAATTAAATATCTATTATAAGTCTGAAAATATTTTTTTGAACTCAGATGGAAATCATCAGTCATTTTTTAATTGCAGCTTAGACTAATATCTATACAGTTCACGCGCGACTGAGAAATTCACAAATACACACTCATTACAACTTAACTCTAAAGCTACGTTTCCATTAATAAAAAAGTCGCCAACATGTTGTGGAGCCGACATGCTGGCTTAAATTGGTGTTTTTCCACTGAAACTTTCATTTTGGCTTAGTAGTGATCAAATTCTTGACGATGGACGAAGTGACAAAAAGGCAAGTGTTTGGAAACTATACCAGGAACACTTGTAAATATCGTCTGCTGAAGATCCACTGCTCTTGCTTTTCTTCACTTTTGTTAGCTCCCGAAAGTACTGTGATCTTAAGGAGGCAATTTTTTTTCGATGTAATTCATATCGCAGTTAAGCTTTGACCCAATTTCGCTTAGCACATCAATTCTATTATTTGCTTGTTCATGTTCGCTAGATGTAACATCCCATAGAACTGAATATGTTTCATAAAGTTCAATTAGATTAATTGTATTTGCTTTTGTCCACTACATAAGTGCAGATATGCGTGTTCACTTAGTTTGCCGAACAACTGCAGACCGACAGCATCGAGCAGCAATAAACAATAAGCGTCTCTTAACAGTTGAATAGGCTGACCTTGAGCTCGCGCATGCTCAAATGCTGCCAACATGTTGGGCGATTGTTTCCACTTAAATAAAATCCAACAACAAATTCAGCGAGTTTTCGCAGCCAACATCCAACATGTCGTCCAAAAGAAGTTGAGATTTCACCGATTATTTCCACTTGTATTAAAATTTCACCAACATATTGGCTTCTGAAATTTGTATTAATGGAAACCAAGCTTATTATTATGCACAACTCAACAATTAGCATTCTGCGCAATAGATTAAACTTAAAAGGAGAAGTCCCGAAAATTGGTAAGCTGAAGTTAACGCAACTTTTACAAAATGAAAATTTATCGAAAATAAACAGACGTGTTTTGGCGTTTTGTCCCATGCGGCCTCGTTTGTAAGAAATTAATGCTTAAAAATATGAATTTCCGCCAATCTATCATACTATAAAAATAATCGCATGTGTATAAGGATGTCGAAAGCTGCGTGTGCGTATATGTGATGCTATTTTTAACAAACTTTCCGAGTAGGTAGAAAATTTAAATATAAATGCTTGACTTTTATAGTGAAAATCATTTGTGAAAAAATATCCACGAAAACGTTCTTAGTTCGACTCCAGGACATAAGATAACACGTAAAAGTCGAGTTTTGGACACAGAATCTGTTTTTATTTTGGACGCGTAAATTCAGAATATTGACCCACGATCTTCAAATAGGAACCATTTTAAAGGCATGTAAACATCCTATTTAATTTTGCTGGTCTTTTCTCGCTTCAAGAACGGAATTTCTCAAAATTTACATTTGAATTCGCCAATATTAGAAAAATCAGGCCTTTTCATCGAAGAACGCTTTAGCTTCGTGCATTGTTGAAGCTCGAGATCGTATTGTTGTCTCAGGTCATATGTCCTTAAACCAAAATACCTGTAAGTTAAATGGATGTATATAAGCGATAAATTACGTATTATGTAGTCCGGTGGCCGAGCGCGTTTGGTCTATTTTGATTTTCTAGGGTTCGCGAGGCAAAAGGAAAATCCCCGAGAGGGCACACCGTTACGATAAATGGGGTGAGCGTGGGTAACAGATGAACAATTATTAGAGCTCTTTCACATGTGGGCGACCCTCGAGCGACGAGACCTTCGCTCAAGTAAACTTTAAAAGCGCAATTAATAGAAATAAACAAAGAAAAATAGCCGTAGACTTAGGTCGATTTACGCACTTAACGTTAACGAATATGAATTGCACTTTGATCGATCGCCGATCTGAAAAGGTTAACAAACAAAAGTTTCCATCCCACAATATATGGTATAAATGTCAGTTTTAAGAAGGTTTAAAGCCACATCAACTAAATTAATATTAGGAATATTATGAATAAAAACAAGAAACATCAAGTAAATTTCATAATTCTGTTCTATTATAAAAATCGTTCATCGATATTTTTGAATGACACTTCAAATATATATATATATATATATATATATATATCAATGCAAAAGCGGTTATCTAAGGGAGTTTTCGGTTCGAGAGTCACATAGCCCAATTCCACATTCATCGTGGGATAGTAGCAGAAATAAATACAGTTGAAGAATAATTTAAGGGAACAAATAGGATTAAGATGGAGAGAAATCTTATGGTTACGAAATATACGGTTTTAATAATTTTCTATTTTCATTTTGCGTTACATTTTGTCCTTTAACTATAAAACCCATATCTGGTCAGATTTAAACACTAACAATAAGTGAGCCAGTTGTGGGCATTGGGCCGTAGTTTGGGTGGCGTTGATCTAAGGTATTATTTCAAAACGTCCTATAATTCATGAAAAATATAGGACAGACATCGACTAATGGTCTCTTGCAGTTCCGTACCTTACGGTACTCTAATCTTGTTTATTACAAGCTTCACGTATTTTATTTAAAAGTGTTTTATCATTTTATTTCCAGCCGTCAAGTGGCGACGGTGTGTAAATAGATAATCATCAAAGGATAAAAAATTAGTGGTTTTTTAGATTTCAAATCAACTCTTGGCCAAATTCGGAATGCAAGCAAGTTCTCTCAGCAATTAAAAAAACAGTTTTCTTAGTCACAGGTACTTTTCCTTGATGCCGTTGTCCTAACTGTATTTAAAATGGAAGTACAATTAAATTGGAGAATGAAAACTTTCGTAATCGAAAATTTGCTCCGATTAAAACATAATATTGTCGAGGAGAGACCAACCTTTATTAATTTATTCATAATGTACAGTGTAGAGTACTTGCTTAATGCTTAATAATGTTCATATACAGACAATGGAGAATATTGACTGTTTTTGATTTTTCAAAAGATAATCCTAACAAGGAAATTAATAATTAATGGAATACTGGTAAATATGATAAGGAAATATTTTTATAAAATTTAAACACGCATTTAAATGTTCAAAACGTGCCCTAACCATGCATGCGTATGTGTGTACGAACAAAGAAAAATTCATACGCCGTTTTATAAAACATCATAGAGATTTATTTTACATTAATTGAAATGGTAACAATGGTGTTGAAATAATGTCACTTGGGTTAAAATACGTAACAATAGAATGTGACGAAATTCCAAAATTTGATTAAAAGAAGAATGTAAAACTTTCGTTTCCAGATTTAAAAACATGTCAATATTAAATGAAAGTCACGGTGGTGTGCGTAGCCTGGTGGAACTGTTCCAAGAGAAACAAATAAAATAGCAATTTTGTATTTTTCGCTGTTTTAATACCTCAACACGATCCGCATTTCGATATGACGATGTATCACACATAGATACTCGCATCGTGTTGAGGCATTAAAACAGTGGAAATACAAAGTACCCTGTTTAATTGTTGAACATCAATATTTATCTGCAAAAAGGGACATGTATTCCAATTTTTATGACAGTTCTTCTAGTTTCCGACAAAAAGTAAGATTTCATGAAGCCTTCTCAAAAAGCATGCGATATCACCAGCAACGTTTGAGTGAGGTATACCAGCGAGGAGTTTTACGAGATGTACCTCGAAGAGGGCGTTCATTGTTAACAAGTGTATCAAAAAATAACAGAAAGGGGAACGCAAATTCCTTAGAGGATACGCAATTTTCAGTGACCGACAATCTGCCTGTTAATAATGAATGCATTTTAATAGAAAATGGCGATTCGGTTTTCGCGAGTATTCTCCTGAAGATACGAATAAAGAATGCCAAAAAATAAACGGATTGCGAGAGATTGCGCGTCGTAATTGGAAATAAAAGACAAAAAAGGACGATGTAACGAAAGACGGAGAGAGTCCCTCTAGAGAAGTAGAGTAACAAAAAGAGAGAAGAAAAGAAGGTAGTTTCGAAGAAGAGGAGCGGTTTCGAGAGAGAGAAGAGATGGCGAAAGTTGCGGAGTGGCGAAGTGAGATGGGCGTGGTTGAAGGAGGCCAGAGAAATGAGGATAAGGAATGAGGAGAGGCGATAAAAAAAAGGATAGAAAAATAGAACGGAGTGAATTTCCACGAGTTGGTGATGTAAACGGAATTGGCAGAGTTTGATTGAATCTAAGTTGGAGTGGAGGTGACACCAGAGACCGTAGGAAAGAAAAAGGAAACTGTCGGGGAAAGGGTGGAGCGAGCAATTAACGCTTGTCTACGGCTGAGTATAAGAAAGGAATCTCGTGGGAGAGGTGAGGGGAAGAAAAGAGAGGTAACAAGGAAGGGGAGATGAGAGACGAGTTCGATATGACGAAAGAGAACGGGAAAAAAAGAAAGGAGAGGGGAGAAAAGCGCGCGAGTGAGGGAGGATAGGAGGAGAACCAAAGTGGAGCGAGGAAAAAAAAGCGACTCGCGGAAGCCTGTTGGTCGTGTGGCGAAGGGAGGAAAAAAAGGGTTCGTCCCTTTGGAGTAAGAGGAAAAGTGTGGAGAATACAAAAGGATGGGTCGGAAGTAGGAGAACCATGGTGGGGTGTTGGCGTACGTTGTGTTTTTGTGTCACGTGACTTTAGTGTCTGACACGTAAGATAGAGCTCCGGTCTGAGGTTGGGAGATAAGGAAGGTGTTTTAATGAGGATAGGTGGGGTAGGGGCTAGAAAGGTGAGAGAGAGGGAGAGGGCTGGTATTCTGATTAAACAATTTATACCCTTCTTGTTATGGGAAGAGCTCAATGGTGAAACTTTTATGAAGTGGCTGACAATGCGGATGAACTCTTTGTTCATTAAAAGCGTGAGTGCAGCATACTCAAGAGAATGATCTTATCCTTCTTCTAGATTAGAGATGAAAACGTAGAATATTAATTACGGCACTAAGGCTATGTCATAAAATATAGGTATATATCCACGGAGAGGTTTCATTGACGGGCAGCTTCATTTTCCTGAAGCGGAAACTTTAATAACATGAATCTTAACAGCGTAAAATATAAAACTAAAGAAACCAGAAAATTTTTAATGAATGAAATAAAACTTATTTATGAAACAGTGAAGAAAGACTCAGTTTATTTATTTCCTCTAACTTAGAATAAAATGCAAGAAATTTTTCAAGTCCCTAAAACTCGTTTCATTTTGTCGTGATTATATGGCAAAGCTGAAAGATAATGATGTACAATGGGAAATTTTAAGGGAGAAACAAGTCTGCAGAAGACCCAAAAGTTTAGCGCCTTCAGTGAAAATTGTGAAGAACGTGAAATTTCAATTCTAAATAAACCGTAGTACCTAAGAATTTATATTTTTCAGAAATGGCTGTGTAACATATTAACCCTCGAAGAAAATTACGTTAACTTTTCATGATCATTGGAACAATGCTTATGCCTGTCTGCATAGGATCTTCGGATCATATCATTCCATCAATTTCATGATCATGTTTTCTCAGATTTGAGATGAGATATAAGCTCCCTTCGGATCATGGTCAGAACATTCCTCTTCTCTCTCTCTCTCTCTATCTCCATCTCCCTCTCCATCTCCCTCTCCCCCCCTCTCCCCCCCTCCCCCTCCCCCTCTCCCCCCCCTCCCCCCCTCTCCCTCCCTCCCTCCCCCTCTCCCTCTCCCTCCCCCTCCCTCTCTCTCTCTCTCTCTCCCCTCTTTGACCTCCACCACTCCCTCTCACACCTACTTTTACTTCTCACGTCACCACCTCCGTGCAGTTTCCCTCACCTCCGCCACCTTTCACTCTAAGGAGAGAGAGCGAGCTCCAGTCACTTTTCCCCAAATTCCATCACTCACCTCGCCACCTTACTCTCTCCCGCCGCACACCCTTTCCGCCCCCTTTTCCGTCTTCCTCGCAGTATAATTCTCTTTAATCCACTCGGGCCGTGGTCATTTCTCCCTCGCCTCACCAGGCACGGACCATTTTATGAGCGCCCCGATCTCTAGTACCTCAGGAAACGACTCCCTTCGCGTAACCAAATGTTTTTTTTATTTGTTCCCACTCCGCCTTTCTTTTCCTCTATCTGCTCCTTTTTCGGTTGACCTTCGCCTCCGAGCGAAGAAATCTCCGCGCAACGTCCTGACAGTCCCTACCAACCCATGCAATTCACCCTCTCCCTCAGGGTGACCAAGAAGTAATGTTTTTTTCCCCGGATTTGTCCCCGTTTTCAGTGCTATGCTCCGGTGTTCCAAAAAGGTCTTTCAGGTCACATTATTTTCTTCTATTAATCACTCGTGCTATTTGGACAAAAAGCATTGCACGCGTCATTATCTCGGCAATTTGTATTCAACGAGACTCTAAAAATATTTGTTCCCAATAATTTTTCGAAAACTTCTATAATAATTCTGTGCACGAATTTTTTGAATTTGTAAAATTATCTGACACTTTGTTAACAAAACCATAACCAATCCACGAAAAATCTGTTTACATTACTGCAGATAAAGGACAAAAAGATCAAAAATCAAATATTATTCCAGTTTCTCTTCCACAGCATCTGGCTATCCTATTCTCTCTCATCATCCTACCCTCACCCTTACTCTCCTTTCATCATCCCATTCTCATCTCATTTCCTCCCCTGACCTCGCCTCTTCCATCGTGGCCCCACCTATTTCAACATAGTCATTGTTCTCTCATCCTCTCGCCAACCACCTACGCGTTCTCTCCTCTCACCCATCTCATTCATTTCTCGTCTCTCCTCACCCCTCCCCCTTTCTTCTTCGGCTCACATTCTCCTCGCCCTCTCTCATTCTGCTCTTCATCCAGCATTCTGCCCCGAGTCTCATCTTCCTCCTATTCCCTCCTCCTTTCCTCCTACCTCTCTCCCAACCCAACCCTTCACCAGCCAAGCACATGGTAATTTTCATATTTGGCACACGGACTTCGGTCACGAGAATCGTTGTCGGAGCTGTAAGCGATAAAAATTCTTTGCGCCGCAATCCTCGTTGCCCTCGCGCGTTATAACTTGGTTTTAACAAGTGCCTCGGTCTGGATAACGAGCTTTAGCCCTCATTCGCTATTTTTCGCCTGCGCGAAACTCTTGTGAAAGGCGTTTAGTGTCGCGTTACGTCGGCGTCATTAAACTGGTTCGTTCTTTAATAATATAGCCCATTCCAATTTGGCGGGCGCAGTATTTCTGGTGTCATTAAAATCTAAAAAAATAATTTTGAAAATCGGCTTGGGCACACGATTTGAATAGTTATTTTATCGATCCAAGCATTTGATGAGGTATCCTGAATTTAATTTGTATGCCACAACTATATCTTGAATGACTTAGCTCGTTAATTCGTATGATAGAAAAAATGTATCACACCCATCCATCGCTTTGCACTGTACATGCGTCTCTGGAAAAGACCGTGTAAAGCAAAGCCGTGCAAAGTGTAACACATTTCTCCATAGGAATGCATGAGGTTACATTGGAGCGCCATCATAAGTTAAAAATAATACATTTTAGTTACACTGAATTTAGCAATGCTTCTTTTATCCTTTCTTTTAACCTTCGGGTCGAACTAGATTATTTTACAGAACCGTAAAATTCGAGGTAGTTCACTTAAAGAAAACCGTGCCAAACCGAGAACGTGGGACCCTAATCCGAGTAATTCGAGGGATTAATGCGTTGCAAACTGCCTAAAATTAAAATTCTCTACCGTTATTGCCCTAAACTAAGTCAATAAATCTCTCTTAATGTTTTTATGAACAGAAATTAATTTCAATTATTAATTCATTTGCCGGATATGTATGGTTGAACGTTTTGCTTTTGTTTACGTTATTTATTAAAAAGTGTATAATATTGATCTGTATAATACGAGAAACATTTTAAAGCAACAATATTGCATATTACTAGTCACACATTTGAAAACCAACTATTAAACCTAAAAATACTTCAAATTAATTTTCTCATAGCTCAACTTTTACCGCATTAAATTTCCTCTTATAGTTAGACTTTAGAACTCTAAAAGCGTCGCCAAACATGGGCATTGAAACGAATAGCGTAATGACACCAAGGAGTAAATCGCGGCTCGCGGAGCTGAGCCAGAAAGTATGCCTCGTACGAATACGGCAAAATGTTTATGCAGAAAAATGTTTATGCGGCAAAAATCCGAAAATGGAAAGAGACCCCGAAAATCATGATCTTCAGGAGCGATGAAAATGACTCAACAATCTTGGAAGAAATTCCCTCTCCCCCTCTCTATAGGATTAAAGGTATTGACTTAATCTACGTGGGTTGAAAAGAACCTCGAAGCCTCAGGCACCACACATGCATCTGTGCCAAGCATAAGTCGCAGACTTCATCAAAGCCATCTCTCACCGATATACCTACCTCTCCGCAGCTTCCCTTCCCCTCGACTCCTTCCCATGCCTTGGGCACGACGAACCGCTATCTCCCCCACCTCTACTTCTCCCGCGTTCTCCCCCTCCAACTCTCCCCCACGCATCCCCATTTAAACAACGCCGCATTTCATAACCACACCTCCTTCCGATCCCCCGCATCTCCACAGCACCACCTCTCACCTTCATTCCCTTTATCTCCTCCATCCGCCTCTCTCTTCACTCCCTCTCTCTCTCCCTTCCCTCTCTCTCTCTCTCTCCATTCCCTCTCTCTCTCTTCCCTCTCTCTTTCGACCACACACACCGCCTCCTGTCATCTCCTATTTTCTCTCCCATAACCTCTTCTTCCTCCCTTCGCCTTCACTTCCAACGCCCTTACTTTTGCTTTCATTCATTCCGTTCTCTCCCAAAACCCTTCTGCGGCGCGCATAACAAAAGCCCTCTCTGATTTGCATCGCAACGTTTAAATCCCTTCTTCCCTCTCTGCGAATCCAACTCCAACGGGGCTCCTAAAAAAATAAAATAATATCCCATTTTTTTCTACCCTCCTCCCCTTACACCGTCCGTCCTAACCGCCTCACGTCTTCACTCCCTCTACCATCATCCTTTATTTTGCCCCTACTCTTCCTTCCATCTCTCCTTTCCCCATATTACCAGACCCCACCCTTCCCTTTGCCATTGCACCATAAAGTTATTCGCAAGACTCTCTACTCCTTACCTTCAATCTTTCCATTTCCTCTCTCTCTCCCTCCTTCCTCCATCTCTCTCTCTCTCTCCCTTCGCCGAAGGATCTCAAGCCAACCTACGTCCAAGACTGATTCTCATTCGTCTAATCCCTCCTCTCTTTCTCTCTCCTCCCATACTCGCTCGCTCTCCTTTTATTCTGCCAAAATGAAACTCTCCTCCCGACACTTTTACCGTCTTTGTGAGGATTACTTTTCTCCCTTTGATCCTTAAAACTTACATCAAATTTAAATCTTTATGACCTTTTTAACCAGTCTCCAAACAAGTCACTTCGCCGGGAAAGAAGAAACATTTTTTTTAAATCAAGGATTTGTTTTTCTATTCGCTTAGTCGGGACAATCTCTGTCTCCAAGTACATCATAGAATTTATTACATCGGTCGTTCCTATTCCGCATTTTTTGAACCTAGTCGAACAAGTTTTCAAAAAATAGTTTTATGAATCTTTGCGTATAAAATCTCGGAAGTGTTTTACATATCCAGATTATATTTACGGAATGTTTTCTCCTTGTTATGAGCTGAATACATTACACCATTATGAACATATGTTTGAAGTGGTTTCAAATTATTTAAGTAATATAAAACTTACTAACTCGTCCGAAATTCCAACGCTTCTTTCTCACTTATTCATTAATAAAAATTATAAAGCGAAGAGAGGTCTCTCCTGTTGAGTCCCTGTGCATTTTGTCTGTCTGTTTGTTTGTTCTACAATAACTACCGTCTCGGTAGTCTGATTTTTATCAAACTTCGTCCGCTTGTATAAATAACTTAGACAACTTCCTATAGTTATTATAGAATACCACTTTTATAGATACTGCGCAATTTGCGTTCGTGCATTGCGCTAATTTCCTAATCTTATCCCAATTTGCGTTCGCGCTCTCTCTCTCTCTCCTGTTGAGTCCCTGTGCACTTTGTCTATTTATTTGTTTGTTTGTCTGCTCTACTATAACTGCTGTCTCAAAGAGGAGACAAGGCTCAGGTTCATTTTCCATTAGTTCCTTATTTGGTGCGTTTCTTAGATTTACATTTTTTCACACATATTTTACTACTGAGGGCAGCGCTTTCAATTCTAATGAAAAATTTACATCCCCACTGTATGAAGTGCAGGAAAACTATGAAGACGATAATAATATTGAACATGTGATTCTCCCCACCAACCCTAAGTGGGTTGAGTGAGACTGAAGATCCCTCGGATTCCCTAATAATTTTTATGGTAATAAAAATAATAAACTGCAAATTCAGCTTTCAGCGAATATCCCGAAACGAAGTTAAAATTTAAAATCATAATTATGGATAGTAAATTTTCTAACCATCATTTGATTGGAATCCGAATGCATAAAACGTAGGCATTTTAAAACGCTCAACAGGTAATATTTCTTTGTAAAAATAAACTTGGAATTGAATTTTTTAAAGGTCGACGTGAACCAGAAGTATTTTTGTGTGAACAATACTTATGCATTTTAATGGATGGAAAAATCGTCTTCAATAATTCTCAAGAGTAATACAGCTGATACCGAAAGTTCTACAAGCTAAATTAAATTACGAGAAACCCATCCTCCTAATTCCACCCGACGTTCCCTGCTTGGGTTTAAAAGAGCGAAAGCAAAGCAAGAGGAGTTTGAAATGAAGAGAAGACCGTAGGCTGGAATAATAAAGGGAGCAGATATGGACGAGAGATATATGGCAAAGAAGGAGAGAACCCCGAGTAATAGAAGACGGTGGATGGAAAGAGAACAGAGAGAGATAAGAGAAATCGTTCTTTGGAGAAGACATTGACTTCTCCGAAATTCAGAGAGGAATAAGGCAATATAAACGCTATTTTCATTAGTTAACCGTGACAAGAAGTCCCAATACTTTCTTATCCGAATCCTTCCGTTTCTTCAAATGTGCCTCCTTACGTTCCTTTATCATTCCTCCACCTCGACGCTTTATTCCTTTCTCTCCCATTCCAAAAACAAGTTTTTGATTCGCCTCGTCTCTAAAAACATTTACTCCTCTTACCTACCTATGTTTATGTTGAGTGCTTAACAAACCAGATCACCCCCCTTCTTCTTTCTCAATCTTCTTCAAAAAACCTCGTTTGCTTTTCCCTCCCCTCCATTTATCAATTTTCTCCCAATCTCCATTCTTCCATCCCACCGGTCCTACTTTGGGCTCCAAAAACGAGCATATTTTATACATTTTAATTGATTTCGACGAGAAAAGTACGGATTTCGACGTAGTTCTTCAGATGTTATCTCCAAGGCGTGTTCTCGCTCTCATATTGGCCCTTTTGTGGAAGGATGCAACGCCCCTCAGATGGGTTAACTTCAATCAAAGTGAGAAGAAGAGAGATACTGAGATAGGAAAAGGTAAGTTGGAAGTGGGGATCACTTGGCATAGTCAACGAGGACAAACTTCAAAGCCTCCTCCCCTTCTCCCCCCACACCTCTTGTCATTCCACCGCTTTCTCCATGACACTCCACCGACGGCCGCGTCAGGAGACCCTAATTTTGACACTATGGCACCTATAATGCAGAGCGCACCCTTTACTGTCTCATCCAGTTCCTCTCCAATCAAACTATACTCCACTCCCTTCTTCGAAACAACTCTGCCAACTCTGCGCACTCCGAAAACTTACCCAACACATGCCAATCTCCATTACTACTTACTTTTCCTAGAGTTCGAAACCAACTTCTCGGTGTTTCACTCTCTCGCCCAATGCGCCCTCTCTCTCTCTCTCTTTCCCTCCGCTTCCTTTTACGCCTACCTTTCCTAAAGAAAACACCTTACGCAGGCCCACCCGCTGTCTCTATCTCTATTCCTCTCACTACCCAACACTCTGGAGGGCGCCTAACTACTCACTCTTCCGCCGAGGCCTTTCTTTCTCTCACGGAAAATTCCATTTCAACTTTATACAAGGTCCGCTCAAACTTCGCTTCCACTCATCTCTCGAGCCATCTCTTCGCTTCTTCCTCCCACCTGCATTGCTTTTCCTCATTTTTCCTTGTCTTTTTCGCGCATTGTTTATTTTTCACATTTATCTTCCTACCACATGCTTCTCCGCTCTCCCCCGCCTCCTCCTCTTCTCCCCTTCTCCTCCCTCTCTTCCCCCGTCTCTCCCTCTCCATCTCTCTCTCTCAAACCCAACATTCTTCTATAATATCTCCTTATATTCTATTAACCAAATATGGAACAAACATGTAACCAACATCTATTTTTTATACACAACGAAAGAGTTAAATGTCAGAAGGGACTATATAGACTCAATTTTGCTCTTAATATAGACCAGTGTTTCCCAAACTTTTTTGATCGTGGCACACTTAATAAATTCAATTTTTTGTACGGCACATCTTAAATCAGTGACGTAACTGATAATCCACCCCCCACCCCTCCATGTAAATGTTTCTAAAGGGCTCCTTTGGGTGTATTACAATTTATATCAAGTAGATACTCTATTGAATTATAATTTCCATATATATATATATATATAGGAGACACATGATATTTATAAAATCCGTGGGGTATGGTGGAGAAACTTTTGAAAATAAGTAAAGAAAATAGCACATTTTAAGGCAATTTTGGTAGTTTTTTACCAAAAATATTTTTCCCACGTTTTCCTCTAATTCAGTTAAGAAGGCTTCCGGGCCACTCCTTGGATTGGGCCTCCCGCCTACGGGGGCTTCAATTACGCCACTGCATTCAATTTAATTTTGTAAAAGACGATAGGAAATAAATTATAGGCCATATAAATTGGCATCAAATCGTTCAGACATAACGTTTCATAGTTTTCACAAAAATAACACCGAAAAGGACAAGATATAAATAAAAAAGGGCTGTTTCATGGACCCAGATACTGAATAGTCGACAGCATCCCAAGGAATATTTGTTCTATTTTCAGTCAAACAATTATAGCAGAAGCTTTTGTTGATTTTTATCATGAAAAAGGGAAGATATTCTGAGAAGTATTTTTGAATAAAATGTAGAAATATAATTGTCTGCTTATCTGTGAAAATCAATAAAAAATCTACTTCGTGCATAAAATGAGAAGGCAATATATTTCCCGAATACTGCAGAAATTCCCATTTTCCCAAATGTCCCATTTAAATGAGTAGCTCTTTTCTCAAGTTCAAGATTAAACGAAAGGTATTGTTTTGTTCTTGATTTTCAGTAGAAAATAAAAAAGCAAAAGAAAATTGTATATAAATTTCATAAAATAAAATTATATAATACAAAACTGAAAACATTAATTCTTAATAATAATACAAACAAATTATCACTTAACTAATAATACTAATCAGAACACAGTGCGAGATGTGGGATTGATGCTTTGAACAAATTTGTTTAATCCTTGGCCTCACTGTTGACAAACTCGTAATTCTTGTTCTACAGAACTCTCTTCTCTCTTTTTTGTTTTATTTCAGTGAGGGCTGAAAAGCTCAATTCACACAAATACGAAGTTGAAAACGGAAGTAATACCTCAATAGCCCTTTGTAAAATGTTAGGATAATCTTTTGTTACACATCTAAAATCTTTAAAGGCTATTTTTTCAAAAATAAATTTGGAGACTTTTGTTATTTTTTATTTCACCCAATTCCTCTTCTTCTTTTAAATTTAAAACGGTTGCGGATGGAGAGACAAATGTATGATCGGCTTTGTATAAATTGTACTATTCTCCTCCACTTCTTTTTTTCTCGATGTTTGCACTTTGTCCCCGGGACTTCCAGAATTTCTTTGGCGGTTTTGAGTCAGTATGAAACTATTTTGTTTGTCGTTCAACTTTGTGTAGTTTCAAGCAGTTTATATGTTAGCGTTCGCTCAACTCAGATGTGTAAGCCGTGTTATTTACGTAATATTTTTGTTTCGTTTTGATTTTTTTATGTGATAAGTCCTTGTTCCTTGGCGTTATTTTGTTAATTATTTATTGAAACCCAGTTACATGTATTTCTTGTGATGTACGAAAAATGCTATCTTTCTCGCTTTGGTCACAAATGTGTTAAAATATTATCTGATAATGAGTTAGGTAGAGCTGCTTAGTGAATTTCATACTTTTTCTAAACCCATTTCATCTGCCAGGTAAACAATTAATCTCATAATATGCCCTACCATGATTTACATTATCTCACTTTGTGCCATCATTTGATGCGTTATGTATCAATTAAACCTGAAATGTTGTATATTATAATTTTCTCTAATTGAATAATTACTTCGGCACTTACTTGTACAATACCCATAGTATTTAGCTTTGATCTTCAGTTGTATTATTAAAATTAAACGTAATATCACTCTTCATTAGTGGTAGGCTTGTTTGGCGTCGAGGTAGTTCTTGAATTAACCGAAATAAGTACTTAACATACAGTGCAAACGTATTATATTATTGAAAACACAGCATCAGTAGTATTACAGAATAATAACTAATCAAAACGATAAAACTTGCAGCCAGAAAAATATTTGTGCCGAATTAGCAATAGCTGATAAACAGAAGCGTAAAAAGTGAATTGCATACAACAAATGACCTTTGGAAGATCATTCTGCGTTTTTTTCAGTTAGAAGACATATTCAAAGAAAGCATGAAAAAGAAGTCACGTTAATTTAAAGCAAAAATAGCACTTTTCTACTAAATAACGAAGGAGGTATTTAAATAAGCTTAAAGCAGCTGATTTTGACCAATCATACATTCAGTAGTTCCAAAAAGCTCCACCAGATGTTAGCCACTTTGACTAAAAGAGCTATCTCATGATTAAACACGGATCTCTCACTCATCACTTTGTTCATCCATGTATTAGGTCCATGCTCATAAGTATCGAAAATCCTCAACAAAAGCCACGTTCACACTACTCAACTTCAAAATAAAATATATTTTTTAGACCATTTTGGGAAAAATTCGCGGCACACCTGATATCAACTCGCGGCACACCAGTGTGCCGCGGCACATAATTTGGAAAACACTGATATAGACATTTGTCTGTCTGTCTTTCTCTCTCACAATCTCATTCCCTCCCTTCCACTCCAAGAAACAACCTTACGAAACTTCTTCTCTTCCTCGCTCAATGAGCCGCGAAAACATCGAATGATTTCACTCATTCCTTCGCCTTCTGGGTCATCCATCTCGGTCTCGTTCCACTCCTCTGTCTGTCCCTCTCTCGCGTCGTCTCCCACAGAAAGCAAATTCCCAAAACATTCGACTTAAAAACAGCGCAACTCGTATGAAACTCCTGTCTCAAACTCATAAATTACAAATTTGCATGACTTTCAGGGTATTATAAACTTTGCTATTTTTTAAGTAAAAGACACTGAAGTAATTTATGGTTAGTATAAATATTTAAAGAGAATGTATTTGAATAAATCCTAATTGATTGTGGTTATATCATACATCTTGAAAGCCCTTAAATATTTTTAAGTAAACGTTTATTTTTCATGCTATATGCGTTGAAACATTCTAAAAACAGACACCATGAATATGTGGGCGAAATTTTATGGTCAGTAAATGCTCTTTGAAGTTCCGTTAAATCAAAATCAAAAGTATTTAACCACGTGCTCATTCAACTTTTGTAACAAAATACTAAATTTAACACTTAAAGTACTAAGTGACCAGCAGCAATAGCAATTTTAAAATCTAATTTCTACGTAACCGAAGCGCTATTTGTGATCCACTCATATCTCATCAACAAAGAAATTGACTTATTCTTAGGACAGCTTGAGGGAATTCATGACAAAGATATCTTGAATATTCTTAACATCAAGGCACTGATATTTAAGGACTCATTAATATATAATATAAAAATAAAAATTATTCGTAATACTTTAAAAAAAATAATAAAGTGTAATTCGCCAGTATTATTCTACAGAAAAACTTGGCCTAAATAGATTAACTGTGTGAAAGATTTGATAACCTTCGGCTATATCACATTCAATAATATGCAATATCTGAGTGTCACATAGATGTACACACAATTAAAACACTAAATTCCTAATGTTTTATTTGCATTTATTTTAATTGTTTAAAGCAATTTCAATACGATACAGATTCCAACCTAAGTTAATGTCTCTCTCACTAATGTTGCGTTTCATTCTGTAACGTCATTGTATGACTACACACAGTTTTATGAAATATGCAATATGAGAATTCCAAATCGGTTGCCTTTGCCAATTTAACCTCATTTCAATGCTCCCGCATATTCTCTTGTCGAACCT
Source organism: Tanypteryx hageni (assembly GCA_028673005.1). Lineage (NCBI taxonomy): Eukaryota > Metazoa > Arthropoda > Insecta > Odonata > Petaluridae > Tanypteryx > Tanypteryx hageni. The sequence continues at coordinate 179,361,609 of CM054112.1, read as the reverse complement.
TACACGTCGCAGCTGAATAAACATTAGCGATTCCTTGTTTACGAATGTAAATAATTCCGGCGCAGTATCAAATCGGATATGTAAGCGCTTTACCAGTACACTAGGCACATTCAAAGGGGTTGCAAGGAGCGGATGTAAAAAAGGATGGTAAAGTTGGTAAAGAGGAGGGGGAATTGGGCAAGGGAAAAGAGAAAGACGAAGGGGTGAGAAGAAAGAGGAAAGAAGAGAGCGGGGGTGGAGGAGGGGATGAGAGCTACTGCGATGCTGACGCAACGGATAGCTCGTTGAAATCGTCGGATGTGTGACGCAGGGAAACGTGATTTTACGGCGCACTGCTTTGTCAGGAGAGGAGCGTCCAATGGGCTCTCTCAACATACCTCGCCCAACAATCTCCCTCCCCTTCTCTCTCTCTCTCTCTCTCTCTCTCTCTCTCTCTCTCTCTCTCTCTCTCTCTCCACCCCTTCATCTCCCCTTTCGCACCTCCCATTCCCTCTCCCATCCAAGTCCCGATCAAAGACATTCCGACGCACACACACAAACCCCTCTGGTCCGCTTCGTCTGTACTCTCTCTAATCTACTCCCTCTTCCTCTCCTCCTCCCGCTCCTCCTCTCTTGAGTCGTCGCAATCTGAGAGTTGAAAGGTCTGGAACGAAAACACGAGCCCCGCTGATATTCGCAAGCCAATGCAGCGTGACACGAAACGAGGACGAAAAGAAAGGAAACGAGAGTAATTCGCTAAATGGAGCCAGGTGGAGTAAAATAAATTCAAATTGAATAAACATATAGTGCATTGCGACCGCTTTAGGTAAATTAAATGGATGCCGCTTCCCTCTCCGTAAAATGGCGTAGTCGCCGCAGGAACGGCACAAACCCTTTGTGCAAGGAGTGCTTTTGGCAAGTAATACACCGTTTCACACAAGGTGCCGATTCGGAGGCTCAGTGACTCGACGACCGAGATTTAGCGCAATAAAATCAAAAAGTAGATCACCTTTACAAGACAAAAACCCTGCCAAATATTTCGTAAACATTTTTGCGTCAAAAATTGGTTGGAAAAATTGTCTACCCGAACATAAAACGTGAAAGGAAAAGACTACATTGTTCACTAATTACTTTAACCTATCATCATCATAGTCTATATACAAATCCATGTTTATTATATATTCTCCAAATATCCATAATCTCCCTAGTTCTCTTTACCCTTCGTGTCATCTAGGATCTGAAATCTTTTCATCGTCTCTTTCTCCTTCTAGTTTTCCGACCGACATATATTTAATCATGCCGTCTCTTCTTAGGTAATGTTCAATCCAGTTTGCTCTCATTTTTATAATTATCTATACAATCACTCGATTTTCACCGATTTTTCTTGGTACTTCATTTTTCATCCTATTCGCCCATTTTATCTTCAGCTTTCTGTCTTTCGATTCCCATATTTTGGAGCCCCTCCCTAAGGACTGCATAACCTTACAGAGGTGGGAGGGTTTGTGTACTCTTATGAACCAAAGAGCTATGCCGGCGGGAGATAATTCTCCTGGTAGGACCATCCAAGCCGGAAAGGTCTGAGGGGAAGAGTCAGACTAAGAAGTAGTCTTGGGGGTTTTACTTCCCCCTATGCAAGGGAATCAGCATGCACAGTACATGTGAAGGTGGTGATCATGTGGATCTAAACAGCTACAGATGGGTAATCACTCTTGTGAAACTGCGATGAGGAAAGCAAGAGGAAACTACCTCATTATATTACCCATGATAGGCTTAAAAGCTGCAAATACCTCTATGGATCTCTCTGGGGTAAAATAATCCGGAGGTAAAATAGTCCCCCAATCGAATCTCCGGGTGGGGACTACCCTAGGGGATGCACAGAGGAAATGTAACATTAATAAGAAGAAAGCAAGTAGTGAGAAATTAAGAATAGGCACATGGAATGTTAGGACTATGAATTCAGGGGATAAACTAGAGAACTTAAAAAGGGAAATAAGAAGGAACAATGTATAGTAGGTCTTTGTGAAGTTCGGTGGGAAGGAGAAGGTGAGATGAATTCAGACAAATTTAAGATTATTTACTCGGGAGAAGGGAAAAAGGAAAGGGGAGTGAGAATTGTGATGATAAGAGAGCTGAAAAAATTAGCAAGGTAGTGACAGTTAATGATAGATTAATAGCCGTAAAACTTCAGATGGAGCCAGTAGAAATGCTTATAATTCAAGTGTGTATGCCAACAACTAATGCTGGTGACGAAGAAGTAGATTAAATGCATGAATAGCTTACGGAGATATTGGAGGAGGGAAAAGGAAGGATCACCACCATAGTAATGGGAGACTGGAACAGTGTAGTTGGAGAGGGACAGGAAGATAACATAGTGGGAAAAATGGACTAGGGAAGAGAAATGAAAGAGGGGAGAAACTTGTGGAATTCTGAAATAGACTGATTGTAACTAATACATGGTTTAAGCATCACCAGCGGAGACGTTACACATGGAGAAGCCCAGGAGACCAGATACGATACCAGATAGATTGCATACTAGTCAATGAAAGATTTAGAAATAGCATTAAAAATGTGAAAACACTACCAAGGGCCGATATTGATTCCGACCACAACCTTTTTAATGGCAAATACACAATGTAGACTGCAGAGAACGTTAAGAGAAACATAAGAGATAACAAGAAATTGAACTTAGAGGAACTCCTTAAGAACAAGGTGGCTATCATGACTGAGCTGGAGGAAAGGTTGGGAAGTAAGCTAAACAAAATTGGAACAATATAGATGAGAAGTGGAGATACATTCATAGCAACATAAAAGATGTAACGGAAAAGAAGGTAGGAAAGATTAAGGGTGAAAAAAACAAAAAACCCTGGATCACAGCAGCCATGCTGCAAAAAATGGAAGAGAGGAGAAAGTGGAAGAACATAAACACTGAAGAAGGCCAAAGAGAGTACAAGGAGTTAAATAATGCTTTAAGAAGGGAAACAGATAAAGCCAGAGAACAGCGGATAAATGAGAAATGCGAGGAGATTGTCGAGTGTGAAAGAATTTGTAGAACAGACCTCATGTATAGCAAAGCAAGGGAACTATACAAGAAAAAAACAAGAAAGATAGGACGTAAAGGAATCATGAACAAAAGTGGTAAAATAGTCTCGGAGCCAGACAATGTAAAGAATGACTGGAAAGAATACATTGAGGTGCTGTATGACAAAGAAGGAAAGCCAAGAAATATTGAATTAAATGAAAAATAGGATGTGGAAAAAGAACAGCTAGGACCAAGTATTCTCGAGTCTGAAGTTAAAAGAGCAATTGATGACATGAAAAGAAGGAAGGCTGTTGGGAGTGATGATATACTAGTGGACGTTCTTAAGGTTTTAGGGTCGAAAGCAGTCAAGCAACTCACAAAATTCTTTAACCAAGTATATGATAATGGCATATGGCCTGAAGATTTTTTAGTTGTTGTTATGGTACCATTGGATAAAAAGAACAATGCAAAAAGTTGTAAGGATTACCGAACTATTAGTTTAATTTCTCATACAGCTAAAGTTCTAACCAGAATAATAACCAAAAGAATTGAAGGTAAAATAGAAAAGGAGCTGCAAGATAATCAGTTTGGTTTCAGAAGAGGAAGAAGGACTAGAGATGCTATAGGATGTATGAGAATGATGATAGAAAGAGTGCTAGAAGTCAATAAAGATATGTATTTTTGTTTTGTAGATTGAGAGAAAGCTTTTGACGGAGTGAAATGGGATAAAATGTTGGGTATTTTAAATAAAATAGGAATAGATTGGAAAGATAAAAGACTGCATAAAACCTTTACTTTGATCAAAAAATTAGAGTCAAGGTTGAAGAAGAAGAAACAAAGTACTTCAATAGGGAGAGGAATGAGGCAGGGATGTCCTATTTTACCAGCGATATTTAATATTTATGCAGAAACAATAATAGAAGAAGCGTTGATGGAAGAGAAAGGTTTTAAGATAGGAGGTGAAAGTATTACCACCATTAAATATGCAGATGATCAGGGATTAATAGCAGAAGACGAGAAAGAACTTCAGAGGATGACAGACAGATTAGTGGAGGTTGGTCAACAATATGGAATGAAGATCAATTCCGAAAAAATGAAAGTCATTGTGGTTTCAAAGGAACATAAAGAATTAAATATAATAGTAAATTGCCAAATTTGGAATAAGTAAGTAGTTTCAAATATCTTAGCAGTATTTTAGCGCAGGATGGAAGTAGTACACAGGACATCAGAATTAGGATTTCAATGGCAAAAGCAGCATTTAACGAGAAGAAGGAGCTTCTCACAAGCAAGAAAATAAATTTAGAAACAAGGAAGAAATTAGCGAAATGCTACATATGGAGCATAGCACTTTATGGTGCAGAGACGTGGACGGTAAGGAGAAAGGAGGAAAAATATTTAGCAAGAGCTTTCCGGATATTTTATATAACTTTTCCTGAATGAACATGTTTCTGCTCCACTTAGCTTTTATCACGTGACGAGAATAGTAAATTACTAACGTGTAAAAAATAAGGTAAAATAATTATTACCAATCTTCATTGAAATTTATTGCAAAAATCGATCCACTTTCATTGCGAAAGACCTTTCTAGCAATTACCATTACATATCCTTTAGTTGATAAATATACTCAAGTTATTACTACATTTAACTTAGGGGAATGAATGCGTTTGCTTTCCCACTTGTTTTCCCGTCATCCTCTACGGCCTTTTCTCCATCTTCCTCTATATTAGCTTGGATGCAGTGGTGCTCTTTCCCTGAGATAATTTTGTTCCGCCTACACCCACAGTCCCCTATAATCTCTCTCGCCTTCCATCCTCCCCTCCCTCATCAGCGGCAACTAAGCTTTCCAATCCAACCCCTCTACCTCACTTATGCCTCTCCTTCCCCCCAACGTGAGCCCACCAATTATGCACCACTCCCCCTATACGCGTCCTCCTTCCTCTATACCCTATTCAATATTCACCCAGGATCACATTCCATTCCTCGCGCTTCTCGAGAGCAATAAAGAAGCTCCTCCGTTTTCATCTCTCCCCCTCCACCTTCTTCGACCGCTCATCCGGCAGATGTGCTGGCGGCAGTGACTCGCATGAGCGTCCGATGGAGATGGGCGACCTGTTGCTCGGTGGTGACGGCTGCGGCGACGGCGGCGGTCGACTGGGTTCCTACATAGGGGTATCCCTCCCTCCTTCGAAACCCTTCTCTTCCTATTCTCTCTTCCTCTCTCTCTTCTGCCCACATTCCAGTCCCCATTCGACTGCATTCCTGTGATCTTATCTTACCCTGAGCTATCCCCTATCGCTAATCTACGAGAGGCGACGCGCCAGTTATCCCTCCAGGGTATCCTAAGTGTCCGCGTCCCCGGCGGTCACGTTGACGCGATAACGCAAAGGGATCCCTAAACGGAGGGCTCGGAAAGGAAAGTGTCGCCACGAAGTTCATCTAACCAACGGCCTTCAAATTAAATGGCGAAGTTCTGCGGACGAGGTTTATTAAGTGCTGGTGATTTCTACGGGCGTCCTTGAAATAGAGTAGAAATGCTAAACGGACTTTACACAGGCTTTAATGTACCCCATTTCACATGTAAAGATCTGATGAGAAAAGATGGTTCAATTTGAAGTTATATAATCTTCGCAGAAATTCTCGAACAAGTTGGACAAATGATTTTTAAGTTATTGAATATATTACGTATTGATTGTACCCTTTTATTTTTTCTATAGAACACCGTTTTCAATCTGTTTTGACGGAGGACGTGATGTAACAAGATTCTTAATGGGCTCATTTCTCCAGCTTCAAGAAATTCTGCCGAAACACAAAAATCCCATTCAATTTTTTAACGAAAATTTTAATTTGTCCGTCGTTTTCTTTCCTTCTGTCAATCATCATCGAGAGCCCTTTGATCATTTCCTTTTAATTCTACCGTATTTATCCTTCAAAGGAGTTTTCAACGAGGTCACTTTGTACATCGTTTTTGTCATCTTGTTGACCTGATGTAAATATTAATATTTTTAAACCCTTATTTTTATGAAGACTCAAATGGGTTTTTGTAGTCGTTCATCACTGAGTAACCTATATAATGGAAGGAAGCTTGAAGTTGCAACTCTTTTGCCACCTTCTATTATTTGCAATTTTTCGAAATTTTGCGAATAATCATTTCACCTCCGCCATTTAATCAGCCCTCCTCCCAGGGATGCCCTCTTTCTACTCCTCCGCCCCTCTTCTCTATTCGTCCGCTTCAACCCGATTACCCTTCAATCTTCAACGCTCCCCACACCTCCTCCTCTCTTCCCTTTGCAAACTGGAGCCCTCAATTTCTTTCCGTTTTCATAAAGGCCAGAGTCCCAATCAAGACCCCCGATTCGAAATCACCTCCCTCACGTCCCTTCCAAAAAAGTGAGAGAAAATTGTGGAAGGAAAGAAGGACGAAAGGAAAATACAGAATATGGAGAGAGATAAGAGATATAAGAGAGGAATGAAGGCTAACAGAAGAGACGGGATAAAGAAGAGGATGCAAACAGTAAAATCAATGCGTGCCTACAAACTTTGGAACTCCTACAATGCCATCTAATCTATCTACCACAAAAATGACTTCAAAATTACTGTACCAACTTCTTATTCAAAAGTAATCTTGCCTAAACCCTATATTATTTGCTTCTATCTCCATTTGCATTTAATTTCCATTGCTTACATTTATAATTCTTACCATTCTATTATTTTTATTCTACATTTCCTACTTTTTTATATGGTAAGTATCCTGAGGTGAATAAAGGAGCTGCTTAATCTCACCTCACCGATTAGATAATAAAGAAAAAGAGGTAAAAAATAGAATAAATAGGCAGAAGAAAAGAAAAAAGGGATAAAGAAGAACATGAGAAAAGGTACACAAAATAAAAGAGATGGGAAGGAATGTAACAGAGGAAAGAGGAGAGGTAAAACATAAACAGAGATAAAAGAAAGGATATATAGGGAAGATAAGCCGAGGATATATAGTAAAGGGAAATATAAAATGCGAAAGAGAATAGAGATAGGAGAGAGAGAGAATAAAAATAAATTGGCTGAGGGAGTGATTGAAAGAGAATGTGTGTATGCACATCAGAAGAGGTATAGTGACCGTGTCTCCGCTGCGACCTCCTCAACCCCGCCGCCCTGCTAATTAACTTGGGTCGGCCGTTTGTGTGTGTGTCTGTATTTGAGCGAGGGTCACGGGGGCCGGAGGGAAAGGAGGGAGGGGGAAGTTAGCGTTAGCTTACAGGTTTGGGGGATGGGAGTTGCTTTTGATAGTAGGCAGCAGCACATTTCGATTCGCCACCTCCGGCCCCACGCTATATCTCTCACCATCCAACAGCGGACAGGTATTCGGCCGTGCACTGGAATCGGCGCCACACACAGGGAAGGTAGAGAATTGAGAGGAGGGAGTAATAAGAGAGAAGAGACCGAGAGAGAGATTGGAAATCGGAGTAAACCCTGATGAATTTACGATGTAGTTAACAAGGCCTCATCACCCGTAAACCGGCAAATATTGTCCAATTAATTCAGAGCGCTCACGGTAGCGAAGACGTTTCATTTGCGTCGTTTCTCGTCGTTCTTGCGAGCGAGACCGGGCCTCATTTATTAGCTTGGGGGTACAAAAAGGAAAATAAAAAGGAAATAAGGCAAGATTCATTATGTTCAAGAGACTAATGAGGTGTAACGCTCATATTAAACTTATTTTACAGAGATTAGTTTAAATTAAACTTGGGTGCATAGTTTTTCTTATTGAATTGTTTCTAAAGTTCTCGTTCAATCTCATAAATTGTTCACTTACATATTTCCAATACATAAAAATCGGAAATACATTTTATCTGCAAAATTACTCAAGGCAATAAAAATATGACGTGTTCTGCATATCAGTTAATTTTAAAATGCTATTTTATCATATGATAATATATGATTATCATCATGCAACAAAAAAATATTTGTGCTACTTGAACGTTTCCGTCTCACATAGAGTCATTAACATCTTGTAATTTCACAATCGTCACCTTATCCTCTCTAGGGGTGTGTGCGTGTGTGTGAAAGAACGCGGTAATGAAATGACTGCACAATCTCTGAACTTCAATAATACACGCGAAAATAAAAATTATCGGTGAATGAACGCACATGTCTCGTGGAGTAAAATTAAACATTTCTTCCGCTGCAAAAATAAACTCAAAATCGTTGAATCTACTACAAGCTAATTCGAAAGAGAATTATTCGAGCTCATTTTATGGATAAAATTCTACCTAAAACATGAGTACTTAAAATTTAAATTGGATAGCTACTTACCAAGTATCTCCAATAGGAATCAAAAATGTTTAACTACATATTCAATTTTAAATACATTTTAGCGCGTTTTCCTTAAACGCACTTATAGTTTCTTTTGGCGACTGTCTGCATATTTGCTTAAATTGAAATTGTGAGGAACCCGTAACAGAAATATGCGGTGATATAAACTCATGAAAAGTAAAAAGCGCTCTAATTATATCTATTTTAATGGATAACGCTTAATTTTGTTTAACTACGACCTGATTTTATTTTTCAAGATCCTTTAGTGCCAACATGCTGAGGCAAAAGCTTGAAAATTAGATTTAAAAGGTCCGAATCAGACTTAAGGCTATGGACGCGAAAAATCTTTGCAAGATCTTTTCAAAACCGCGAATTCCAGATATCCACATGTGGTCGTAAAACAGCCAACTCTCTATAAACAACAGGAGAAAGGTCAGAGAAGGAGAAACAAACAGTTCCCACTTGGAAGTTACGGCAACACTAACGTACGGATCGGAAATAATGGAAGAGATATCGGAGATGCTTTTATAGCGTTTGCTCGTAAAAATGGCACAAATCATTTGGCTGGAATTCGATATATCAATCCTAAGAGTAACTCAAGGCTTTTGGGAAAATGTTTTACCTAGTAAAAACACAATAAAATCTCAGTTTTATTACAATACGGACATTAAAGTTCAAGGTCAAAAATTTACTGGATATTAACTCAGTTATACCATACTTTACATATATTATTAGCTTTACGTAAAGGATAAAATTTATTGTTTCTTAATAACCGAATCTCTATAGAGAAAACTTTCTGACTCTAAATATACACAGGTACATATATATATATATGTATACATATATACAGTGCAACCTCAATTAATCCGAACCCACGGTAATTTGAACTCCCAGTAATCCGAACTGTTTATCAACATCAGCTGTAAAGTGTCGGTTAAGCGAAGCGAGCGTCGGAAAGTGAAATTTGAAGATTTTATTTTGTAAAAAGTTCGGGCAATGTTCACTTGCTAACGCCTCTTGCGGCTAAATACATGATTCTTTGAAACATAGTTTTAAAAGGAATAATCGATATCGGCACGACCGGCCTACTGCCACGGACCAGTGTGGAGTATAATTTTCCCATCCATCAACGTGGATCTCTCGCAGCCATTTTAGTGAACTGTAAGTACATTAACTGATGTTTAATTTACAGAAATTTAATACATGACAGATTTTTTCCTCGTTATTTTACATTAATATTGATATACTACTACTATACTACTGATATACTATTATTACATCGTCATCTGCGTGAGAATAACCTAGTGAAAGGAATAAAACAAAAAAGATGGATGACTATTCACTTAAACAAGATTTAATCATCTACGTATACATAAATTTTCAGTTTTTACTGTGGAAATGTACCTACTACACATTATAATATATATTTTTTCTTAAAAACGTTGTCATTTACTTAGAATCCAGTAATCCGAACACGCCCTTGCATTAATTAGTTCAGATTATAGAGGTTGCGCTGTATACACACATTCGACTGTATGCATATTTATTCAAATTCTTGCAATAATTTATATTGATAAGTTAAAGTATAAAGTTTTGCTATGAAATAAACAAAAGTCCCTGGAAGGGTATTAATTTTGATTGAACTCTCTCCTTAGATATAAATTTTGCTAGATAATAGAGTAATACACTATTATAACGTTCTCCTCATTTAACTGTGATCCGACGATATGTTTCCATATAAGATTTTTTAATTATAGGATGATGATGCAACAAATTTCATCGTCGTTACCGTTGACTTTGAGTTAACATCAATTTTCTCAGTAGTTCCCTTTTTTATGGTATAATTCGTTCCCTTAGCCTCTCTATTCTACGGTTTTCCGCATACCATCCATCATTTCTTTAACGCTGATTAAATTCGCCTTACTTACAAGTGTTACATCATTCTTTATGAAGCAGTAGCATCTTTTATCTCCCCTCGTTCATCTTCTAGCGCATTCCATTCCATTAAGAACACCTGTAGTCTGTCACACTGGATTTGAGAAAAAGTTTGTGAAGGTGCATTTGCTGAAGATATATTTTAATACTGGTTTATCTGAAAAGACAACATTTCCCCATCTCTGCTCAGCAAAAGGAGTGGTTCTTTCAGCACGTTTTTTCAAAAGCAAAAACCTTCATTATTTCAAATAATGTCTGTATGTGAACATATATCCGAAAATTCATTTTGTCATCTTTAAAAACTATTTACTTCTACACGCTATAAATATATCAGTTTACATACCTATTGTGGCTCCAAGAATCCAATTACCAAATATGTAAAGTGAGTTTCACGATATAATGCGAACTTTATGTCCTCCCAAAGGAGTAAGAGCAAATTTAACTCTCTTTATATATTTAAAAACATCATTTTGCTTATAAAAGTAGATATTTCTCCTCAAACTCCGTAGAAAACGTACTGAAACAATTTACTTAAGCGGAAAGCATTCCATCAATTTATTATATATGCGATACTTTTTCCTAAAAATTAAACAGTATATTCTCTATTTCAAGCAAATTATTTTTAAGAAAACAAAATGCTCCCTCAATTTAAGCACTGAACCAGAGTTACAATTTTATCCAAATCTGAGATATCCAACAATTCCCTTTAATGCATTTCACACGTTTTACGTAATGTCAAAGGCCACACTTGCGGGATTGGGTCTCTCTTAACCACGACGGTTTAAGTGCCGTTGTTCTATTCCTGCTGACCGTGCAATAGTTTCAAAATGGGTTAAGACGTTACGTCCTTGGAAACAGTTGGGAAACAACGCAAACAACCCTTCATGACTCACATGGGAAGAGCGAAGAGAGGGAGACAAAGCATATGGGAAGTAAGCAACTAAAGGATAAAACTACAGAGTGAGTCAAATCAGATGATTGAGGTAAGACGCAAATGAAAAAAGACAGGATTTAAAATTCATGTAATTGATTAAAAATTTCTTATAAGCGGGGTTATGAAATTATTTGAAATACCTTCTCATAACCTAGGATTGTGTGTGGCTTTCTAATACAGTGCAACCTCTATAATCCAAAATAATTAATGCAAGGGCATGTTCGGATTACTGAATTCACGTAAAATAACAAGGAAAAAATCTATGACGTATTAAATTTCTGTAAATAAAACACCAATTAATATACTTACAGATCACTAAAATGATTGGGAGATCCACGTTGATGGACGGGAAAATTGTGCCGCAAAAGGCGTTAGTAGTGAACATTTGTGCCCGACTGTGTTACAAAATAAAAGCTTCAAATTTCACTTTTCGACTTTCGCTTCGCTTAACCGACACTTTACACCTGATGTTGAGAAACAGCTCGGATTACTGGGAGTTCGGTTTACAGAGGTTGCACCGTACTAAATATTTTTCGCTTGTAATCTAAAATTTATTTGTCCAAGCATAGCTTCATTATTTTCCAATTTACATTTAGATTTTTATCAGTTTTACTGAATATTTTATTCGGCTGAATTATTGATTAATTAAATATTTAATCAGCGATAAATTTTATTCTAACGATATCCATTCTAAACAAGATAGGAAAGTGTAGATTGTATCATAAATGACTGCGTTTCGTGCAATGGAGTATTTGAAATAAATGATTATATAAACGTTTTTGAACTTGAGATTGTTTATTTATGTTAGGAACAATGATGAAGTAAGCATGGAAGAAATTTTCTAAGTTAAACTCGAATTAAGACCATCTTATTTGATTTTATTGATAACGGCTACTCCTACGATAAAAATATATAGGAAAATAAATATTTTAATTTACTTGTTCTACAAGTTTTATTTGAAAATAATTTTGATATGACCAATACTTTACGATGTATGACGAAAAGATCATTTTTTGTCAACATTATAGTAGTACCCCTGGTTGGCTTACGTAATCCATTTATGTGATTTTCTTGTTGTCTTTGACTGTGTCCTTTAATACTAAATTTCAAGAAAATCCGTTTGGTAGAAGCTGAGAACGAACATACGGACGGACAGACAGACCGAAGGTAATAGGCGCTCATGCTGGAAGAAAAACGCGCCTAAAAATTCTTATATATATATATATATACTTTTACTTTTGCCGCAGAAATTTATTTTATTTTTGAATGCAGGTTGTTGACGTTATTTGATTTGTTAAACTGGCTGAAAACCTACTAAATTGTATACTGCGCACAAATGAAGTTTTAATTTCCACTAGCTGCCTTCCTTGGACTTAATGATATTGTATTCATGCAAACAGTTTGAATATGACCGAAAATAATTCATAATTTATCAGTTATCACACGATCGCTTCAATAGGATAGAAAATAATGGATAATTTAAAAGTTTTGATACGATATTTCAAAAATTAAATGTAACTAAAACCTTCTCTCTAACCAGGAAAACGCGTTCGGGTAGTCATTACGATAGAAACTGATTAGAAGCATTATTATATTTTTTTATTTCGATGTAATTACCACAGTAAGAGCGATGATAAAATAAAGTTAAATTTTTATTTGTTAGAATTCTAGAATGTACCAAATAAAGTCGTGTTTACAAGGTCTTTTTCTAATCAATTTTCTTTACCAAACAAAATACCAATGTTACACGTTTTAAAATTATAAAAATGCTTACTGTTGAATGAAAAATACTGCTTATATAAAAAGCTTCATCGTAAAAAATTTCCATTTATAGATGCGAAGTACGTTATTTTTTTTATTACATTTAAAACTCAAAATAAGATTTACGCAAAGAGTTACAAAGCCTGCATATAATAATAAACACCCTATCCCATTCGGTGAAAATCCGCTATATTTAAATTTAGTCACCGCCATAAAAAATGGCCACAGAAACTAACCGTGTCATATTTTATCCAAAGGTTGGCTTCCAAAATATATTTTTTAATCGTCTGAATGAAATGTCGATTCAGACAAATAACCTCATCAATATTCACTCCAAGCATTTTCATGCAAATATCCCAATGACGTCATATCACGTGACACACGCCCTTTTTAAAATTGCGTGAAGAGGGAGAGAGGTTTGGAAGATGTGAGGAGGAGAGAGAGGGAGAGAGAAATATAGCGCGAAAAAATGAGGGAGCATTTCTTCCTTCTCCTCCTCTCTCTCTCTCTCTCCCCCCCCCCCCCCCAACCGCTACCCTCCCATCGTCCAAACCGCATTGTAAACGGCGGTGCCAACAGCGGAGCAGCTCGTAAGTGCAACAAGTCGATCCGCGCCAACCGAAAACAAGAAAGGAAAAGGGGCCAAACGGCTGCTTCCTCTATCTCTCTCTCTCCCTTCCCTATCCCTATCTCCTCCACTTGCCCTTCCTTTCTTACTCCATCAACGCCCCAGTTTCCTCCGTCACGCGTCTCCTGCCGATGCTCGTGTCCGTACCCTCTTCCTATTTCCCTCTCCAACACCGAATTTTCCTCCCTCGTATATCAATCTTCCTCCGACACGCACGCGAAAACCCGCGTCGCATATTCCTCGCCTCTCACTCCTTTTTCTCCTCCTCTTTGGTGAGGCATCTTCCCCTCACCCCAGCGCCACCTATCCCGACTCCCGCTTCCCTTTGTCCCACAGCTCGTCCATCCCTATCCCGGCTCCCGTATTCCACCGCCGTGTGCAGCTGAATTATTAATGCGCATCCCTTCTTGCTGCCTGCTTGTATTGATCGTTTCCCTCTCTCTCTCTCTCTCTTTAACCCATCCACCTGCGAAGCAGAGAAACACGCACGCACACGAAGGCACACCAGGAGCGGCACGCGTGGCCTGGAGGGGGAGAACACAAGGGAAGGGGGAGAGAGAGAGATAGGAGAGAAAGAAGGACGTTGGCCCTTAAGAAATGACGTTGTGGACAAGCTGAGGAAGGAAGATGTTGAATCGACTTTCGTATTCGGAGGAAATTTTCTCGACAGCCTTTTAATATTTTTGAGAAATATCTTATCGACGATGCTCCTCGGGAAATTTTTAATCGTGATCAATACTTATCATTGAAAAATATTCTAGATTTTTTATCTCTGTACTCTCCGTTTTCTTAGCATTCCTCATTACAACACCGAATATTCAAGCTGCGTGATATTTTTCCGAAGAGTTTTTTTCATTCCATAACGAAAGCGCATTTTTCGACAACACGGATCTATCACACAATACTAAAAGATCTAACTCATAGAAAATTTGCAATTTCGGTTTTTTCCTCTTAGTATTAACATTGTTAACGCCATCCTTGTCCACCTTTTGGTAAAATTTCCGGTTAGATTGCTCGCTTTTCCATTTCTCTAATGCAGGGGTTCCTAACCTAATGCTCTCACGCACCGCCGTGCTCTACTACGATGCTTAAAATCGGCTTTCCTAGCACCAGTAACTTATCTTGTTGGCTTGATTACTTTTTGAACGTTTAAAAGAACATTATTTGTAACTTTAACCTTAATTTTACCTGATTTGTGGTCATCCCTACTTTTGCTAAAGTATTTTTCTGCTCCCTTTATATTCTATAAGAAACAAAATGGCGATCGGGACACCGGAAATGTTGGGAACCAATGCTCTAATGCTTCGATGGAAAATATTCCAAACTAATTTTCATCGCAAATCCATGCAGCGATGGATTTGAACCAATCGCCATTCCTTCATTTTATACACTTACCTTCCGTTCTCTCTTCTCTTTTCGCACTACTATCAACTACTCCACTCTCTCGCCCTATCGCTTTCCAGTCCTTGTGCGACCCCGGTGGCCTACTTCTAGGCGGTAAGTTCGGGACTATGCCAGGCTTTATGCAGGGAATTGCACGAGGCCTTCTGGATTATTCATTTTCACACTTCTATAGCCCCAACATAGCCTTAGACGGTTGGAAAAAGAAAGGATTTAGCTCAATCAATTCCGCTCCCTCCTCCGTTCTCGCTCTTGCCGCATCCCGTCTCCCATTCTCCACCATCTTCTCCTCCATTCTCTCGTCCACCGCTTCCCTCCAATCCCCTCTCCTCATTCGACCCGCTAGCCGCCTCGGATCTGCCCTCCCCTCCTCCCGCTCAATCCACCCTCGGCAATGCTGCAGGCCGTGCGAGCGACTGCGTACTCGCGGGCGCTGATTGCGCAACCTGTAGGCGAAAGAGCCCCATCGGTAGGAGCTCTTTCGGGTCACTCTATTTTGTAAGGGTAAAGGTTAATCGAGAGTCCTTTGAAGAAGAAAATTTTTAATGCATATTTATTCAGCGAGGATAACGCGACAAATAAGGACGATCGCAATCTTTTAAATAGTGATAGCCTCACAAACAGATTCATAATTAGTGGCGATAAACGGGAGGATATTTTTTTATAACTAATGTCGAAATTGTATTCTTACATATTCAGTACAAGCTGAAGTACCTGGCGTTTCCCGGGTAAACCCAATATACTTCATGTATGACAAACTCTTACATGATCTGTGGAGCACCTGTTAGAAAATTTATTCGGAGACTACAAAATTTGCTACAAAAAAGTCAGCGAGACGATATAATTACAACTTATGGTTTTGGATATAGAAATTCAAGAAAGTGCCAAACATGCGATTACGTATTTATCTACAACGTTTGACACGAATATTGTTTTGATGGGCACAATAAAAAAACATTTTCCACTCCCTGGGTCTTATACAATCTGTGAGGTAACAAAAAAGAATTTATCAGAGATGAAATTTCTAAAATTTCCCGAGACTGCTTCAGGCGCAAATCCCGTAAACCAGGCCTGTCAAACTCGAAGAGGCGTCCGGGCCGCATTAAAGCGATGGATGTTATACAAGGGCCGCATTAAAGCAATTGATGTTATAGAAGGTCCGCAGTTGTTTAACGATGGCGAACTAGTACGATAGACTTTAGCTTGAAGATTGGACACCTGCTTTGTAATTAAAAACAACAATTTGGAAAATGCGTTCTATTTTGATTCGGTAACAATGAAAAAATATCGTATCCCTTTTGCTAAAATATAGCATTTATATGAAGCTAGATATTCGGGCTTTGTCCCGGGTTTAGAGTTTCGAATTTTTAATGCACATATCACTCGCTAATATTTTCATTCAAACTCAAGGTACTCTCAAGGTAGGTGACCAATAATCCCCTTTAATTAGTACGAACAAATTAAATATAGACTCAAATTTGATAACTCCCTTCCCCTCACCCCCAAGAAATCTATCTACTGAGGTGCATATCCTCGACCTATCTTAAGTATGTGTACCAAGCTCTAAGTCTCTGTTTCTTGGCTCAACATTAATATTAGTGGAAGATACATTAAAATCGGTCAATTGGTTGCTGAAATATCTTTATAAAAACTGATATTTGGATCAACCGTTCCATGGGGACCCCTGACCCCGTGGGCCGATTTACATTATATTTGGCACTGCAACTCTCATGATCAACCTGAAGCTGCATAATTCTGGAGATAATCTGTTAGAAACTTATAAATAAAATAATGAAAAAATATAAACTTCTAATTATCACTCGATGGTTGAGAAAAATTAAAACTCGTTCACACCTTTTATTTACGGCTGAAAAATGTATCTCATCAAAACATCGATATTAGCGAAGGCTACATTGAAATTTGTCAATTCGTTGACGAGATATATTTTTAAAACCGAAATTTGGACCGGCCCTTACATTACGACTCTTCGACCTCGTGGACCGATTTTATCCATTTATCGGCTCGAAAATGAGTCTCATTAAAACATTGATATTGGTGAAGGATTCATCAAAATCGGTCAATTGGTTGCTGAGATAGTTTATGTTGAGGTAAACTTAAAGAACCATAAGAAAACCATACGACCGGCGCCACAAACTAAAGTGCTGAATGAGAAATTTCATTAAATGATCAAGAATAAACTATAATATAATATTTAATTTTCATTTATTAGCGTAAATAATTGTGAATATCATAACATAGCATAAATAGTGCATAGACAATGCTTTAGGTGAGGACTAACATAATTTAATACGAGTTTACACTTACAATCTATGCTAATACTGGTCATTCTTTGATAGGAATACCAACAAAATAAAACTAATTCTTTGTATTGACATAGAAGAGCCTTGTTAAATTTAATGTTCTCTGTCTATAGTGGCTAACTCCTAATATTATTATCGGGTTACTAAGGTTGACATACTATCAAACAAGTTGTGATATATTTTAATGTTTTACGGATGCATAATTGCAGTCTTTGTCTCCCATCTTATTCACCGTCTTATCTGTCCTTTTGGACACATTTCCTTTCACGCGCATCGGTCGGGTCTTCTTCCATCAATCTCTTTCCTTTGATGGATTTTCTCCTACATTTCATCTCCATTCATGCAGTCGTACTCATTTACTCAATAGTTTACACTTGATAGCAGCAACCATTTTATAAATAACTTAATGAATTACATTTAAATGAGATAGTTCTTTCAAGATATTTCACTGATTTAATTTAAACCTAACTATTTAAATACATGTTCTATTAAATATGTCAAATACTTTAAGGTTTCACAGTATTGGTTGACTTAACTGTTAAATAGTAAATAATTAATAAGATTTAGGTAAAAATATAAAAAAGAATGCATGAGGTTAACCATAAAATTTAATCAAATAGCATTTTCATCTAAACAAAATAGTATAGTTTAAAATTTAGACTTACTAATTTGATAATTTTCTTTCTATTTATCTAAAAAGAGGTAAAATTCTAATATCCGATGGGATAATTCAGAGTTTTGGAATGATACACGTAAACTTGGGTAAACAGCCCAAATATCGACTATATAAAAACCTTGTCTTCTCCAGTTTTTCTGACAGCACATTGGTTACTACTTTAATGCGTTTATCTCGCAATATCCGCTTCCGAATTCTCGCTTGTTATTTTTATTGTTGTTTTTAAGCCACCATCATCGGGTAGCCTTTTTTGGCATCGACCGACAACAAACAAATTGCTTAAGCCTCCTCAAAACGTTTACCGCTTCTTAGGATATCTGATGTTTAAACACTCCGCTCTCGCCTCTTTCAAGAAAGAATTCACTTATGCATTCACCCGATTGCGTAGAAGAAGGAAAGTGTGGAATTTCCCCTTACAAAATGCACCTGTAGCCATTCGGCTTAGCGTCCCATAGCATTTTCCATCATCCCCGCAGCATCTAACCAACACGAATGAAGCGATGGTAGACAGAAACACGGCGTCACTCGGTCCCGAACCTGGACCCGGATAATAGAGCGTTTTTAACCCTCTATTTCAGTGTTCCTCTAACTAGGGGCCGCAAAAATATTTTGGAACTAAGGTAGTGCCAAAAAAATTAAGTTTTCACGAATAATAAAAATTTTATCAGGGAATTTTAGGGACTGCGGTGTCATAAAAATTGTTAATGAAGAAATGAAGAAATCTGTATTCAATTTTCTAATTTTTACTATTTTTAATTCAAAAGGGGCCGCATGATATTTAAGGAGACCGCGACAATTAAAAGTTTAAGAATCATTACTCTATTTAAAATATTCATTCAAGAGATAACATTTATTTGCGATTAAATTCATAATGTAAACAGTATTTTCCCAAATATAAGATGGCTGAATAAAAGTTTACCTCACATAATAGGAAGTCCTTTTTACGGAAAATTAATATTTCAAGTTGAATGAATTAGTAAAAGCTTTTCTTAGGACCCACTGGAGTGGTTTCAGCGCCTGAACGCTCCACCATTTTCGATCTTTCCGATGTCCTACACTCACCTCGATAAGGTATTGCGGCGCAGTTATTTGTTCAGCGTGCTTTTTTAGCAAGAGTTTAAGTTAGCATGATACTGACAACGATCATATCTTGACATTTGTGTCTCCGTACCTATCTTCTTAAACGATTATCTATAAAAATAAATAAAAACACTAACGAACCTGCTTTAAATCTGTATCTAGCCAATTTGTAAGGTTGTTAAGTTACGACAGCAATAAGATTTACATGGGTGACATCATACCACGTAAGGCTATTTCGCTTGAAACATCAAATTCCAGACCTCAATTTATGCATTGATCTTAGATAGAATTCCAAATTACGGCGCCGGAGCGTATGTCACCCGCCTCAAAAACATCAACCAAGAAGTTATTTCACATCAGGTTAGTATAAGAGAACCCTTGGTTTTTTTCAGGCTAAAACAGGAAAAATACTTACAATTAGTTAAATATGGTATGAGCGAATATACATATATGTCTTTGTATGTATTCCACGGATTTTTCATATAATAATATGTAATTTATTTCATTCTTTAAAGGATTTATTTTTGTACTATTCATTTAACATGTGTAAACACATTACACAATTACTAATTAGTCAAGAATGGAACAGAGCCGTTCGAAATTCATTCAAAAATGTTCGTCTCTCAGAATTTCGATGCTGATTATTTATTCAATTCCAAAATTCATGCAGTCCATTTCAAAACAGTGTAAATTCGCTACCCCAGGCTTACTGACCACGTATTTGAAATTATAATATCAATTATTCCGTTGAACCGAACACGACAAACACATTAACAAATAAAAAAACTCGTATTTTTGTCAGCCGATGAGTATAATCTTTCTGTGATCGGATATTCTGCTTGCATTGCGATGCTAACGCTGATAAAGTTCGCTTTTCATTTATAATTTGCAAAAACGCGTACAATCGATAGCCGTCCTCTTGACATTTCAATCTCGATCGTCTTAATTGCTAAAAAAAAGCGCTCCAATTAATGAGAAAGAGAGAGATGATAAGATTTGAGTTGAGTTGCCACACAGCACCGTACAAAATTAATAAATAATCCAAAAAAGGCTTAACTACTTAACGTAAGAAGATCGGGAAACGAAAGATGCTTAAAGTTGCTGAAATTCGTTCTTTGTAGAAGAAGTAAGGAGAGAAGTGTGAGGAAGAATTACTAGGGACTGGGACAGATTTAATTAGGTCTCGAAGAAAATTAATCATTTATTCGTCTAAAGCTAAAATTAACATGTTGACACTTCATGGAACTCTTTAAAGCTATATTTTATGCACTTTTAAATTTGTGTAAGTGTCCACTTCTTAAAACTCGATAGAATTCCTAACTCATCGGTTTCTACAGAATATAGTATCATGTCGTAAGTCAGTCTTCAAAGATCATCTTTAATTCTACAAACTCAGTCTTGCATTGAATAATTATTTTATATTGATGTGAAGATTCGTTTTTATAACATAATCAAAACCTTTACGAAATGCAATTTCCATTCTTGTAGAAATAGTTATGATAATAATCTCGTAGGATTCTTCAATTCAAACCGTACATAGAATTTCTTACAAAATAATTTATGAATTTCAATTTCTAAATAAATAGATAATAAATTAATCGATAAAAGCAACGAGCTTATTTTTTAGACAACAGTAATACGCAGTCTGCATGACAAGCTGCAGTTGTCGGAGCATACCAGTTAGAACATCGAAAAAAGATACCGATACAACCGAGATGAGCAACCAGAAAAATTAGAATATAACAAACCTACCACTACGCCAAAGGTCACAGCGCCAAAACCACATAAAGTGGAGAATTTAACATTCCGTTGACTAAGAAAAATTGAGCAAATACCGAAATGAGTGGAAGGAAGCGCAAAAAGGACGGAATGGCGTAGTGGAGTGAGATGAAGAAAGATGGGAAAATAAAATAGAAGCAATAATATGTGGAAGTGAAAGGAATCCTGGAGGGAGCAATGAGTGAGGAAAGGCGTGTGAGCGTGAGAAGAGTGACGCTGGGTAGGCAATGTTTGCGATGTGGGGATCGCGGGGAATGCGATAGACTCTTTATGGGAAAAAAGGACCGGGGCCGAGAAATGTTCTTTCCATCGAACCGAAATAGTAAAAGGAGTTTAATGGACTAAGTTGAAAGTAGCAAGGAGTACGGCAGCACAGAACGCGGAATGCACAAGGTGTTCCATTAAGTCACTCTACTTCCTCTGTTGAGTACCTGCATTGAGTTCAGAACAAATGAAATTCTAATTCAAGAATATCCACTTGAGTATAAAAAATTGAAAAATGAAGTACTTTTCTTAGGTATCTTCAATAGCCATAACAACGTTACGTAAAACCAGATGCGCATTTCGGCTACAATGCAAGCCGTCTACAATGGTGAATCAGCCAAAGTAGATTCTATGTTCAAAAATTTCATTTATAGCGCTTATTTCGGATTTTGTTTTTAGCCATAAGGTGAGCTTGATAATTCTCTAGTGGATTAAATTGAATTCTGTTTGTAAGCATTCATATGTAAAAGAAAATGAAATGTTATTTTTAATTGAAAAAATGTGTTCGAACCATCAATGAATCACAAAACACTACATCGCATAATTCTCTGAGAAGAAAATAGCGGTTCCCACACTGATGATTTTGACGAATAAAAATATAATTCTCACTGTATGTTATAAATAAGAGTTTAAAAAGGGTGGTACATAATTTCACAAACTAACTTAATGTTTATTCCCAACATCGGGGGTCAAGTAACTTATGGAACACACTTTATTATTAAAAAATTATGTATTTTAAGAAGATGCTATTTTTAGAGCTCTATAACAGACGAAAATCATCTTGGAGAAATGATAGATGTTTGTATTTGTAAACATTTAATCCGATAAGAATTTTTGTGTAAAACATTTTGAAAACATCCATTTTGCTCGTCCCTATACGGCGCATTACGCACGCAAAACGAGAAAAGGGCGGTTATCTCTTTTGACATTGGTTTTCCTTTATTCTGAGGCACCATTTATATCCTTCGCGACTCGACTGCCATTGAAAACAACCACTCCCTCTTCCCCCCTTCCGCTCACGCCCCGTCCCGTCATTCCGTCCCTTCTATTCCCTCCCTCTCTCCAAAATTGAAAAGAGTCTGCCCGACGCTCTCTCATTATCTCCCAAAGGGAAGTCCAAAAAGGAGAGGAGAGAGAGAGAGAGAGAAAACGCGAACTCCTTTAAACCAGAGTTTCGGAGAATTTCTTCGCGAAATAAAATTCCCCGATTCAAAGATTAAGTGACCATTAAAAACCGCAGAGAAAAGTTAATGATTTACCCGTCCTTCATTTACATAATCGATTCCATTGTGAAGCATCTAATTAATCCTATCCCGACTACAAAAAAATATTTTTAAAGACTTTGTCGAGAGAACATTTGCAAGTCTTTGGGATAACGAGATCGAAATGGGACTTTTCGCGAATCTTTCAAAGTAATGAAATCGAATGAATGTCTTCGATGAGATGAAATTTGAAGAGTTTTTCTTAGGTCGGGTAACGAAGAGCTTGTAGAGAGACGTGTTTGATGAAATGGAAAGGAACCTGAGGCGGCGGGTGTTGACACTGAGGCACTCTTGTCAGTTTTCCCCCTTTTTACCCCTCTACCTCTCTTCGTCCTCTTCCCATCTCTCGTCCTTTGCCTCACTTCCGCCCCCTTATATTTCTGCTATGCCTTACCCCTACTTAATCTATTCCATCTACATGTCTTTTCCCTCGCCATTTCCATTTCCTTTGTGATTCTCCCCTCAATTCCCCTGTATCACTATTTTCCATTCGTCTGCATTTTATTATTTCTCCTATCTTTTTCCACATCCTTTATTCAATTTCACTTCAATTCTCTTTTATCCTCTCCATTCTTCCTCTTATGTCTTCTTTCGCAGATTTTACTCTGCCTTTCCCCTACCTTTTCATTCTCCCTGTTATTCTCCCCTCGATTTCCTAACATAACTCTTTTCCTATCATCTACATATCCTCCGTTATCCTCGCCATCTCCTCTATCTTTCATCGCTTTCACTTGTCCATTCTTTCTTTAATATGTCTTCTTTTCCCGGTTTTCGTAGCTTTTTTCCACCCATCTTTTCTTAGTGTTTACCCTTTCGCAGGTTGAAGTAACTAAGATAACCTAGCCCGATTATTCCTAGTTTCTCCCCTTTAATTTTCCCTTTCCTTCTACTTTTCGATGACGTTGAAATATTTTAAAGTAATATTTGCCCGTGAAAAGTGCTACGACGTTGATTCTGCGGCCTCAATTTCGTTTATATGTGCATATCAATATCAATCCGACTCTTGCCTCATCCTCTACTTCCAACTCTTCCCCATTGTCTCTCCTTTCTCCTCCACCTCTAATCGGAACTTATTTCATCAAAATCGCTCTCCTCCACTCTTTCTTCCTATCTCTCACTCAATCTAACTTCCTATCTATGTCTCTCTTCCCATTGGCTACCCTGCTATTTTTTTCCTCTCTCGCCCGATTCAAAGGATTCCACTTCCGCGACCTCAGAGGGACGTATAATCAGAAAGATAGAAGCGAAGTACACGACTCGACGGGGCCAATGGAGAGAGGGGGAGTGGTCGGAGAAGAAGGATAGGGGAGGGAGTGACGGTGTGTGCGGAACGGATGGAGGCTGGAACAAGCCGAGCACCGTAGGAGAGGAGGGAGAACAGAGGAAAAGGCAAAACGAGGCGTGGTTGTGGGAAGAAGAGAAAGCAACGATAGGCGTACTACAAAAACGGCATTAGGAAGGAAGGTGAGAGAGTGAGAAAGGGGACCGAGATAAGAAAAGAAAGGAGGGAGAGAGATATTTGAGGGGACAAATGGAGCATGTAAGACGGTGCTATGTATATATACGTATAGTGTGCAAAGTAACTCATCCGTCTGAGCCCGCCAAGGGAATGGGCATAAATGAGACGTTCCAGAATAGAGTGCACACAGGTGGTATGAATGGTAGACGGGGAAAGAAGCGTTGAACGGCCGGCCGGATCAATGTCGCCCGTTGGAAAACGAGTTAAAAAAATAAATAAGCAAATGGCGCTCGCGAGTTCGAGCAAAGGGGCTAATTTCAAAGGCAAATTACGGGCGAATAACTGAGCAAAAAATATAAGAATTTCACGTCGTGCGTTTCGAAATAAAACAACCGGACGTGAAAAAATAAAAAAATTAAATGATAAAAGCTTAAACTAAATTGGACAGTATACGAATAATCTGCATAATTGCTACACCGATCTATTTCCCGTCTTTAAGGCAAACAAATAGGAAACCATGCATAGCTAATCGAAGAAGTTTTTAGGACAAAAAATTATCCCATTATTTGTAAGCTAATTACTTCATTTTTCGAAAATATTTGCATTTCGATGGAGACTTCTGTAGGTTTAGGAGTGAATGAAAAATAAATTATAATCCCCTAAACTAGATTGACAACTAAAAATATCATTGCTTAATCGCTAAGCCGTTCCATTTCACTTCTTCGGTGGAAAAAAAAAACAAAAAAACACGCATTATTAATTGAGTGAGATTTTAAGAACAAAAATCATCTAGAAGAGACAAATTGATTTAAGTTTTCGAAAACGCTTTCGTTGCGATGGAGACTTCCGAAGGGCTAAGAATAAAACAAAATAAAGGGAAAAAGCGAAGAAGATTTGAGTTTCAGCGCGCAGGGGAAGGGGTAAAGGAGTTAGGAGTTTGTCTCCCGCGAGAGACGAGTAGCAGGTGGGAGAATGAAAGGTAGATTTTGCGGAGGAGGGAGGGAAGAAGGGAAGTTAAACGGAGACCAAAGGGATTAGGCGGGAATCGAAAGGCCGTTGCGTGGATTGTGAGGGAGAGATTTAGTAGGGAGGAAGGAGAGGGGGAAAGGGGCGAATCGTGTCGCCGGTAGGAAGGGCCCGGAGGGAGGAACCCGTCGCGATGGAAGAGCGGAACTGTTAGGGGATGAGTACGTGCAATTGGAGGGAAAGGAAAGGGAGAGGAGAAGGTGTGTTACAAGAAAGAGGTCAGGTGAGGTAGCGGTGCGACAAGGGAGGTAGTGGCAGAGAGAGAGAGAATGTTGGCCGAGCAGAGGAAGCCAGAGACGTCGGAGAAGATTATCTCTATATTCAAATCTCTTTCTCTCTCGGATTTCCTTTCCTTTAAAAAATAAAGAAAAACACGGGTACGCCGCCCCCGGCTACCTCATGAATGGGATGACAAACGACGGTAAATACGAAATGAAACCACAGCCCCACTTTAGAATGGACGATTTAAAATGTACCTCCTGCGCGCATCGCTAATGCCATTAAACGTCTAATTGTATTACCATTTATGCCTGCTAGAAATTTTTCTGAGAAAATAATCTCGAGATCCAATATTCACTCAATTTGGATTTCTTTCGGTTCAAATCATTTCCTTCGCCTTTTTTTAAAGATAGACTTAAAGATTGTATTAAAAGTTGATTTTGAAGCCACTTTGAGAGAACCGTTCTTTGATTCATCTTTAGAGTTAGTCAATATTTATATTTTGAAAAAATGATTTTTTGCTGAAAATTAAATTTAGAATGCCTTGAAAATAAAAAAGGCATTTTGCTTTGCCTAAAAGGCTGATAAATGGTTTCAGCAGGTGTTCCCTATCTGGCACTGCTTCTTTTGTCGGTGTATTTCTGTACAGATAACTTTTCCATCTGCCTTTCTTTAAAGTTTATAAAATTCCAAATTTTATTCCAATAAAAACTCCAAGGAATTAAAGAGCGAGTTACTTTTTTATCAAATTTTGCGCAACGAAACGAAATGTTAACTTTAACTCAACTGAAGAAAAATATTAGTTTTTATTTCTAAACGAATTTTCACATATAAAATAGAAAAAAAGAACCCTCTCTTGCGAAAACTCGCGAAATTATACGCGGGCATCATTGCATATAATAAATGGCCCTCTAGGAATATAGAGGCGGAAAAGAGAGAAATGTTAAGATTGTGAAATCTGGTTAAACAATAAGAAAGTAATTTACGGAACTCGAAAATCTATGGTGATAAATTGTGGAAGTGGAAATAAACGAATAAACGGGAAAACAAATTCTTTCTTTATGGGTACAATTACCTTCGGTAAGTAGAATAATTTGTGAAAAAACTAAGGGAAAGAGGATTGAAACAAGTGAGGATTGACAAGACTGGAAATATTGAGTGGCAATACAAAGGAAAACGGATATGTTGATGATTTACGGGAGATAAAATATTGAGAAGAGCGAAAGGATTTATTGATATAAAGATCTATCTATTTGATCCTTTATTGGCAAAGTTAAACACTTGACTAGCACCTCGTATATAGTGAAAGATTGAGGCGTTGAGAGGAATAGAAGGATTGGGAACATGTTGAAAATCGCGGAGGAAGGAGATATTGAGAGTGAGAGATGATTGATCCGCAATTGGACAGAATTTATACATGACCATTCTATGAATAAGGCAATAAAACATCGTTCATCTGTACAAGACTGCAAGAGTCGTGGACGAGGATAAAGGAGAGGAAGAAAAGAGAGAAAAGGAAAGATACAGCGAGCGGGGAAGTGCAGAAGAGAAATGAGAAGGTTGAGGTCCAGACAGAGATGGGAAAATCATTGAGATGAGGAAAAAGGTTCCAGAGAGAGGTAAAGAGGGAGCGGTGAAGGTAAAGAGAGCGAGAAGTACGAGTAGATCGAAGGTTGGAGGGGTTCAGGGAGGAGGGAATAGAGGACTAGAGGAGAGAGGGGGAGAAAAAGAGGAAGACGGGGAGGCATTGAGGCAGGAAACAAAAATAGACATGCTGCTGCCCAGGTGGACCTATTTGCGTTCGTTCCACACCCCACTCCAAAAACCCCACCAAGACACACTAACGACCCACTCCTCCTACTCTTCATCTCACTCCCCTCTTCCCTTTCCGGCCCTCCTCCACTATTTTCCTCTCCTACTCCATTCCCTCCCTCTTTCGAATTCAATTCCTCTCTCCCTGTTTTTTTTATCGGTCTCAAAACAATCGGTAGGGGCCACTTGACGGGGTTGGTCCCGCGTTCGATTCTTTCTCCCGGAACGTGCGATTCTTTTTTTTTGTTTCCGCAGCTCTCAGATTCGTTAGGTCGATGCCGTTGCGTCGCTCGAGTTGCCGGAACGGTACGTTCGTCCGTAAAATTATAAATCAACCTCGTTCAACGTGCCTCACTCCATCCCTCTCCCTCCTCCTTTCTTTCCTCTCCGTCGTATTTTTTTAATCTTGGAATCTCCTCCCCTGCCCACTCGTTCTACGCCCCTTCGATTCGATACAGATTCCAACTCTTCCGCCTGTTTAGCGCGGCGAGAATGTGACAAGTTAGGGTAGTGTGAGGAACACGCAGAGACTATTAGGTGATATGATTATTGGGTTTGACAGAGTTTCTTAGGAATGAGATCGCAACGAAAACTTGGAATGGAAAATTTGGAGGGGAGAAAGGGTGTAATTGGAGGTGGTAGAGATGATCGGGAAACGGGAGAAATAATGAGGGGAGTGAAAAATTGATAGTTTTGACGGGGTAGATAATTTATTAGATATTGCAAGTACGATATTCATTAAGTGTGTGTAAATATATCCTATACGGGCTTATGCATTTAATTTAAATTTGGTAATAGCAACCAACATTGGTTCTCTCTCACGGAATAAATTGCTCTTTCACATTTTAAATTATCTTACTCTTGAATCGCGAGTTGAAGGAAATAATTTTAAACAAATCTCTGTGTAGCTGGAATTGCTTTGGTTCCTGGAATTATTCCAATAAAACAGCCTGCTTTTTTGAGATTCTCTTCCGTAGATCCTTATGAAAAGCTTTACTTCCCTTTTAATTAAACCGCGAATGCTAATGGATGTACATAGATGATAAAATTTGAGATAGAAAAAGTGGAAGAATGGGAATAGCACTTATCATTATATTGTTACTCGTTGACATGCATCGTACAAACATACGCTTTCTTTTCATTTTCTTTTCCCGTATCTATCTCTGGTAATGCTTACTTTTTAAGTGTTTTCGGGGAAACAGATTAAAATTTGAGCAGACAAATGAAAGAAACAAATAATGCAATAGTAAATTATAATTATTTTTTGTATTTATTAACAGGATACCCCAGAAATTAGTTTCGCGTTTTTCATAACTTAGTCTGTTATTGCAACCACTGAAATCGTGTAAGAGGAAGAGTTTATTTTTCAAGTGAGGAATCAATGAAAGAAATGGCCGACTTTCTTCTCAACCTACTTCGAGAGCGGGTTCAATTACCCGAGTCTATTTTCTTCCTCCTGCAGAATTACAGAGCGTATGCATATTGTATTCGCGGAAATCAAAACTATTTCTTTCAGAAAACAGATGCGAGGAAGAGCCGAACCAATAATGATGTTTTCGTCGACAAGCTAACAATAGCATCAAAATAAGAAATGGATAAGGTAAAAACCTAGAAACGGGCACGTGTTTGACCTTATAAAGAAGAATATGATCGAATCATATTCGATCCGCTGAGGCTAAATTTATCCGCGGCAGTTAACCTAGTGGTACAGAGAGCGCGAGATGAGGGATTTCGTGTAACAGGTTGGAAGGTACAACAATAGCCAAGCAAGTGAGACTGAGGGATGAAGAAGGGAGAGGAGATAATGGCGAGATATCGGTGGACACACGCATTCGGAGCGTAAACAAAATGAGCCGGGATGGGGAGTGGAAACGAGGGTTCCGACGTAGTTTCAAAGGAACGAGGTAAGGGAGGGGCGAGAGAGGTAGGGCGTGTGGGAGGGGCGGGAGTGAACCTTGGGGATAGTGAGGTTGGGGGGGGGGGAGTATACGCTTTTCGGAGATAGATAGGAGCAGTTTCAGACTGGGAAAGAAGAGACTCCGCGGCAGGAAGTGAAAAGGACGGCAGTTTGCGAGAGGGAAAAAAATAAACGGATAAAAATAAGGTCGGGGGAGAAAGATAAAAAAAAAGCCGCTCGCTTTTAAATCCCGGGAATGAGATTTATATGCGCGAGCGTGAGAGGGAGAAGGAAGGCGGATGACGTAAACGGATGCGTCGCGAGGCGACCTTTTCCTACGGCATGTAACGGGTAGCACACACGGAACGCGAGAACCGAAATCGTTACGCCCGAATAAAGCCCGCGTAAAAAAATCTCCCACGTCGCAAATGAAAAAACGGAGGGGAGCGATCCCTCCCTCGACCCGGTCCGTTTTCTCTTTCTCTCGTATCTTTTTGTCCGAGCCGCGTTCCACGCGGAACGAAGAGGTAAAAACCGTAATTCCGTGGCGGTGGCGAATTAGGGGAACAATGATGAAATGTTTACACTCCTTCTCTCTCTTTCTCCGTGTGACCGAGAGAGAGCGATCTCGTTATTTTCTCCGCCGAGTTTATACGGACAAGTAATTACGGTCTTAATTTTCATTCGGTGATCGTTATATGACTTTTTTTTTCGCTCGGTCTTCCGCGTCAGAGTGTCTTTGCTCCTTGTTTCGAAAGTCAAGCGGAGGCGAGCGTGAACATGACACGAACGCATTTTTCCGGCGTTTTGAAAGGTCCGTGCCAATTTCGGTGATTTGTGTTTACAATTTTATCGAAGCGATCTTTTAAGGGAGGTGTAATTCTTCGATGTTTTTTTGCATTGCTTACAAATTATGATGAATTTATGATTCGTTTGGTGAGAGCCGTGCGATATAGGGGGAAATCGTATTTTAGGCGTTTCGGTAAAGATACAAAATACAATTATCAGTTTGGTGCCGTATATTTAATTTCGGCTCGAAACACAAAATTTCTTTCGATTGAAAAAGATATTCGAAAGCGTTTCTCGTGCTTAATGGAGAACGATAGCATTGTGGATAACAGAGAGCTTAGAAATGAATCGCAATTGTTCCAAATCAAATAAACGCTATGTCCAAAACAGAGAAAGTTAATATCATTCATTAAATATCCTTAAAATTCGGTGTAAAAACCAACAACCGTGCTTTCCTGCCCTATTAATCAATCGCTCCATCCATAATCTTAATAATTTCCTCAATCGTAAACGGGACTCGACTGAAATATTATCCAATCAATTCCCCGACCTCTGACAAAAACTTGAACGGTCGGTTACACAACGAGGTCATCGATATATCGAACGCGGCGCGTGTCTTTTAACGAGCGCATTCCGTGTTCTGCTTAATCGACCGACGGATCGATAAAAATGCACGATCGTATTAATGCCACAACTTCTCCGCGACGATTTTTTTTTATTTATTTATTTATTCCAACCTCGCCACGACACTCACGCATGACTCCGTTGCCACATTTCTCCAGCATGCCGATCCATTCCTCGCGGAAACGCTTTCCTCCGTATTGTTGCGGGGCGGCAACGAGGCAACAGGCGTCGCGTGACTGCAGACGCTGCGACCTTTCGGCTGACCGAGGTAGTCTTTTCAAGGGGTCGCCCCGTGCAACGCTCTCCCCCCTCCCCTTCCCCCTTCTCCCTCCCCCGTCGTCCCTCCTCCTCCCCAAATTTCCTCTCACTTTGTCGCTGGCTGCCAAGTGCTCAAGAGAACACTTATCCCTCGACTATGCCTC
Organism: Tanypteryx hageni; assembly: GCA_028673005.1. Classification (NCBI taxonomy): domain Eukaryota; kingdom Metazoa; phylum Arthropoda; class Insecta; order Odonata; family Petaluridae; genus Tanypteryx; species Tanypteryx hageni. The sequence goes on along the minus strand of CM054112.1, from coordinate 179,331,024 downwards.
GGAGGAGTGCTGCAGACTTAAGACTAATGGCGACAGACCAATAAGCGAGCATTTTCAAGAGCGTGTCCCACGAGTAAACATGACCATTCTTTCGTATCCCTCGCATGCCGCTCGTCTCTCGTTTTTCCTTTGTTTTGTTTTTCATTGATCGATCCGACGGTTTAAATATTGACCGGAGTAGAAACATCTCTTTTAATACGTACGAGAGATGGGTCATCTGCAACGCGGCCACTATATGGAATGATGCACCTTTTTTATTATTCAAATAGGTCGATCGTTTGAGAGTTGGGTTTCCACTCGTTTGGATCCGCGTTCGAGTACCGGCGGAGACGGATCCCTCGAGCCGCCTCCTCTTTCAGGATTTCAACTATCTCTCTCCCTTTCCTCCCTCCGCCTTTCTCCTTCCCTCTCTCACACACCCTCTGGGAAAAATAAAAATAAAAACTCCATCACACTGAAGAGACAGAAAGCCGTGTGTCCACATGGTCGGATTTATTTATGAGATGAATAATGGCGGCGCGAGTTGCCCGCTCTCCGTATTGCGAGAGCTGACGTATGCTCGCGGGAATCCCCTGGATGGGCCTGCAACTGGAAGTGCCCCCAGCCGTAGATCTATGTCAGAAGTACAGTCAGACTACACACATATCTTAAAAGTAAAAGACTTATGTGTACTCACGTAAATTCGGTTTGAACTAATGTGACTTTTTTTATCGACCCATTTCATAAAAATTGCACAATTTTACCCAAATGCCTCTAATGAACCTTTAAAAATTCAAGCAGCGGGTTAGAACGTAGTTATGTCTTTGAAAAAACTACAGAAACAAATGAAGATATTTTAAACTGTGATCATCGATACAAAACTATAGCCATGATCAGCAATGTGAAATTTTCTGTTAACGAATTCAGCAGCCACCGTAGGCTTTGCCCAGATTTCCTGGAATCCCAACTCTCCAAAGCATTTGTATCTTGGTAAGCTGAACTTATCAGCAATTTATGCAAGAATATTTCCATACCAGAAAACGTCCGAAAGTCTGTGAATTTTTTATGATTTCAACTTTATTTGATGTGCCTTCTAAAAATTGTTTGGATGAAAATCTGCATTACGGTGAAATTAAACGTTTTGAAGACATGACATATGACAAACTCCACTTGGGAAGGCTATACTTTGTGGAAAGATTGCATAATAGAAATAAAACGCTTATTTCAATTTGCGCATTGGAAATTGCAATAAAGTGTTTAATTTCAATCATGATATATATAATAAAAACTGAGAAATTCAGAACAATATTTTCTTAACAGATATTCATAAATGATTTCATAACCAAATATTGTTAAAATAAAATTACATATAGGTATTGGTCAAATAATAGTTTCGGAAAAGTATGTTAATCAGATGACCAAAGAAATTTTTTCCGCTGATGACTAATGATCCAAATAAAAGTTTTAATTGAGCTCTAAAACTTTATTTATAGTTTTTAAAAGGCACTAGTTTTAAAAAAGTACACGGTGTATTTGCTCGTCGAGCATTTCATTCCCCTCATTTTCTCTCCGCCAATGCTGTAAGCTGTTGCAAACATTTTTTATATTTCGGAGAACCGTTAAAATTGTCATTTGATACTTAGGAAAAGAGGCTTTTCCACCCACGTTATCGCGTGGAGTCGCAATCCGCATTGTTTCCGAACCGAAAATAAATCCTTTTAACCGGGGAACGCGAACACTTGGACTCAATGGAGGGAGAAGAGAACAACGAAAAATTCTAGGCAATTCAAAAAAATATCCTCTCCTCTCAAATATAACGCTTTCTGCCGTTTTTAAAACGGGAAAATATACCTCGAAGTTGATATTAATTAAAGTGAATTCGCTTTTTTCGGAGTTCGCCATATTTTCTCCTCGCACGTGGACTCCTCTGTCTACTAGCTAAAAGCTTCGCAGTAACAGATTCGATGCTTTCCGCTCCAATAATACTTTGAAACTGTTAGATTTAAAATCCGCAGCAATTGATAAGCATTAATTTCAACGCCGAGAAGGAATCAACTTCTGAACTTGAACCTATGATCGACCCGTAACTATATAAACTAATATTTTTCCTATAAAATGTTTCGAACACTAAATAAACAATATCCCCTAATTTGCCACACCGCTATTCCTCCTCGATTACAAAATCTAATCCCGCTATGAATCAACAACCTCATTTACGCAAGTCTTTAATAAAATTAACCGACAATAAAGCAACGAAGTGACCGCTCGCTGGATTTCATTATCAATTCAGATGATATTAAATTGGTTTGCGCATCGAATTATTCATAATTCGATTTTTAGAACATCCACCGCAACTGATTCCACGAAACTTTAATTCGGTAGGAAAAATCTCTTCGAGCCAATTTCTCCCATTAACCACATTCGATTTATAAAACAACCGCAAACAAATCCGTCATCGATCGCGAAGACGAATGTTCGCCCAGTTCCGTCAAAGTTTTAAATCTCGCGCGACTTCACGAAACTATAAATTAAAAGACCGTACTGTAATAAAAAAGATTTAACGCAGCCACCAAATCACGAGTTTAGGAATGATGCGCTAACTCGCAGCTTCTATTTTTTTCTCCTCCTTCGGGAAGGTAACGCTGCGTAGGCTTTAAGGAGTAAGTAATGGCGTCAAAATAACCGGAATGCACGCGGGGCGCGTATACAGGGAGGGAGTTCCACGGCCTCATTTATTTCCTTTAGCTTCGAATATTTATCTTGCCACGCTCGCCGTCTCTTCCCCCTCTCCCCCCCTCCCCTCTCCCTCTCTTCCTCACCCTCCTCATCCTCTAGCTTCTCAATTTCCTCACACCCTTATCCCTCCTTCCCCTTCCTCCCACCCCACCCCCAAACGTTCGCCAAACCCGGACGCGCTCTAACGGTCATCCTATTCCTCTTTCGTTCTCCCCTTCCGCCCACATCCTCGATTGATCATCTCTCCCTTTCCTATTCTATCTCTTTTTTTCTTTTCCCGATCCTTTCCCGCTTTCCTCCTAATTCTCTCTAAAATACCGAAATTCCGTCAACCTTTTCTTCCGTTCCCTTACGATCGCTATCGCATTCTGCCCGCGTCCTGCCTGCTTCCACCTCCCACCCTTTCCACGGCCCCCTACGTTGGTATCCCACACCCACGACCCGTGTACGGTTTTTCGGCCATAAAAATGCTTTATTCCGATCGCAGATAAAATTTCTGAGAAGTCTCAATCCCTCCCTCTCTCTACTTTTCTCCTTCTCTCCCTCTTTCTCCGATTCCTCGAGATGAAAAGTGAAAAAGAAAACCTCCAGGAAATTATTTTAGACCTTAATGGCCGTTTTATGACGTATCCGCCTTCATTCCTCCGGGCAGTTTGTTTTATTGGAGTTAAGCAGTAAACACAACCAACTCCACGACTTTTAACTCCGGTGTTCCATAATGATTTGGATAACGGTTAAATTTTAAACAATTCCAGCTCGCAGTAAATAAATCCGCCCCTCATAAAATTATGCTTTGAATCCTCGTTAGGCTGATGTATTTACCTCCTGAAATTTTTAACGTTACGTAAAACAGAAGTGTTGCCGATGCAGTTTTAAATGTAAAAAAGCTACGTTTTTCAAATACCCATGAAAAGGTTTGGATAACCACATGCACACTTTGGCTACCTACCAATCAGTCGTTATCGGTGGTCATTCAACCAAAATAGATTCTAAATTTAGAATCTACTACCAATGAATTCCCACTGATGGTAATTTAATTATTTGATTCAGCCATAACGTGAGTTCGATCATTTTTTCTTGAATTCAGTTTTAATTTAAAGTTCCCTGCATCATTTATACCTATTATTCTTCAAATCCTGATTATAGATGTTTTGGCAAGATTTAAGTTTCTGCCAGGAAATTTTTTCCAGTAAATTTCCCTTGATTCATTGATTTTCTCGTGGCTCGGTGAAAATAATTGTAAAACTCTCGAATAAAATTAATTTTATTTTAGGTATTCAAAGCCATAAAATGCTAATAATATAACACCTAACAATGGAGGTAAACTTTAAGCAAATTGCTTGCATATTCATATAAAAGTTTTTAAATAAAATTTTAAAATATTTTGTGTTCACATATTCCTATGACTGTAATAGATTCTTTCGTTTTATTTCTATTTACGATGAAAACACTTTTGACCTGTATTCTACCAACAATCTCGCTGCAGGTTTTTCAAATGTTAATCCGTTTGAGATCACAAGCCCACATATTTCTCCAAAAATCTCTTTCGGGGCTAAATCAAACATTTTCAATGTAAAAATCACTCGTCAATATTTTTCTATGGATATTTAGATACAAAAAAGTGCATTGCTGGTCAAGCAAAGATAGAAACGCAAAAAATGCTCGGTATTCAAATTCAAGAAAAGAAAATAATTGTTTTTAACATTTCCTTCCTTAACTATATAAAGCCAGGCCAATTTCAGTAAACTGCTCGATTAAAAAAACAACCAATGCCCGTGGCAATTCAAGTAATCATGTAATATTCCATGCCCCTCCATGATTCCGTACTAATAGTTTGCAATATTCTCGTACATATATTTACTTAATTATCTAATATGTTCTGCGACAATTTTATTGAGTTAGCTATCGTTTTACTGATATATTTCTGCTATTACCAGGTATTTGAAATGAAACCTACTTCCACTCTGCTCCAATGCGAATATTGAATTTTTGGCATCTAAATCTTCTTGTTTGCAAAATTTCTTATTTTTCATGCATTGCATTTCCGATATTGGTAAATCTGAAGTAACCCGTCCGCTGTGGGCATAAAACCGAGCGTTTTGAATATTTCGAGAGCCTGAATGAAAGATTTCCATAAATGAGTTAAGAAGATCTTATGAACCGCAATGCAGCAAAATTTTTAGCGCTTTCGAGAATAACATGGCTTGAACTCAAGCCATAAAAGCCATTTAAATTTTCTCGCGGAATTTATATTTCCTCTATCGAATAAATTTGTTTTTTTAATCACTGATGGAATCCTTTTTAATATCACCATGCGTAAGAAAAATTCGAATCAAGTATAAAAAGTTTAAGTTCGTCGCCAACAATCCATCAGCTATCAACGTTTAATTTTAAAGTAGGTTCAATGCCTAAAAATCTCGAGCGGGAATTTTGGCTATAAATAAAGACCTGTATCGCCATCGGAGTGCGAAAATCTGGAAAAATTATTTTACTTAAATTTGGAAAGAGAACGGAAGTCGAAGAGGAGAGAACCTCTTCCCCTTCACGATAGTAAAGTTTCCCCCTTATGCCGAGAATTTTTAATCCGAATGCCTCCCAGATATCTCTCTCCCTCCCTCCCTTGCTCTCCCCTCGTTCCTCATTCCTCTCCTCATCACTCCGAACCATTCTCTCTTTCTCTCTCTCTCACGGCACCCGTTCCCAATGGGTAAAAACCCCTTAACATTAACTTCGCAAACTCCTCCAATAATCCGCAGACATTTTCCTTAACCCCGTTCACCCATCATCCAACGGGAGCGACCTCACCCAATCCATTTTCACTACAATAAGTTTGAAGGATTCCGTAGAATTTATAAACAATAGGATTCGAGTAACGACGAATCCCTCATTCCCGATTCTTGCTCGCCTAGCCCCTCACACGTATTTACCTCGTTTGTTTTTTTTCTGTTTGTGGACGCGGGCAAACGAATCGCTACCGACAAAAACGCATCGAAAAAAGGACGAGCGAAAAGGGACAGTGTTAGGCGCTCGCCCTTCTCGATTCTTTTCTTCATCCTCCGAAGCTTCCCATCCTAATTTGATTTCTGTCTTTTGATGTTTTCTACGCACTTCCTCGGTGATCAAAAAATAAAATAAAATCTTTACGAGAACACGCAAACGAATAAGTAGGCTCTAAGGGTGAAAAAACGCTCACCTCTTTTGCATCATCGGGAATGAAAAGGTTGCCTCCATACATTTCTTTTTTGATAGAATGAAAAGAATTGGGATTGGAGAGAGATATAAAACGGAAAGGGAGAAGAAAGAGAGAGAAAGAGAATGAATGGGTAAGAGGAACGAAAAAAGGAGAAAATTCTGATGGGGAGAGAAATGGGTTAGTGGGCGGAGATTGGGTTCCATTGGAATTGGAAGGTATGCGAAAGAAAGAGAAAGAGATGGAGGAAAAAAGTGAGCGAGGAGGGGAATGAGAATATTGAGAGAGAGAAAGACAGAGAGTGGGAAAGAGAGAGAGAGAAATGGAGAGAGGAAATGAGCGGGATATGGAGCGAGAATATATCGAAAGGAAGAGGCGACGGCGAGAATCGTTAAGGGAAAGAGAGGAGCGGGAGCATAAGGCAGGGAGAAGAAATGGATGAAGAGTGGATGGGATGGAAAAGGACTGGGACTTGAATAGAGTTTTACTCCGGCTTCCATCAAGAAGAAGTAGTCCCGATCAAAGGAATTCGTCGGTGGGCCGCGAAAGCAGGAGAGGGTCATCGGAAAGGAAATGGAAGGAACGAAGGTAGGCGAGAGGTAAGGGGAATAGGATGGACGGGAGGGGAGAGCGAAGGTATTGAAATTAAAGAGGACGCTGCGTCGTTGAGAAAGAACGGGACTTGAGAAAAGGACGCAGGGAAGAGGAAGAAATTATTGCGCCAAGGGAATGAATAATGATGTGTAGGTGAGGAGGAAGGCGCTTAAGACAGAAAATAGAAGAAAATAGAAAGAAAAATTGCATTTGTGTAGGTAAAAAGATTTATCTGGTTGAGGCTAATAAGTTCTCTGTAGCACCAAAACCAACTCATCTAATGTTAAACATATTTCATGCAAGGAAGCATAAAAATGAAAGTAATAAATGGTAAAACATGTGACCAGTAATTTTAAACCCAAGCATACATAATGATTTTGCGTTGTTGTATTGCTTAAAAAAGATTTAGAGGGTGAGAAAAATGAAGAAAATTATTTACAGAAAATCTATAATTATTTTACATTAAAAGATATTTTTTTTAAATTGTATCGATATTTACAGTTTACACCGTATGAAGTGATTAACAGAAACAAATCAGAAAAACAAAAAAACAGCGATTATTAAAATTTAATAATTATCACCTCGAGCAAAAGTATATGAGGAAAAGAAGGAAGGGAGAAAGCACCGAGAGCGAGGAAGTGAAAGAGGAGAAATAAGTCTAACGGAGGAGATGAGAGAAAGGTGGATCAAGAGATAGAGGGAAGATCATTAGAGCACTATAGCGATAAAGAAAATATAGATAAGAATTGGAAGAGGGCGATGAGAATGATTCGCAGCAAGATGAAAAGGAATATAAGGAGCAGAGATTACTCAAAAGATTAGTCTGAATGAGACTAAAAGTGAAACTTGCAAAATTTAGGAAATAAATGAAAAAGTTGAGCGCGTAAAAAAGGTGACAAGTGATTGGAAAATGGATCTACAGATACTGAGGAAGAAATGCGCGTTTAAAAATAGATAGACGGAAAAAGACGGCAGCGGAAGCGACGAGGGTTTAAAAAAAATAACGAGAGCTCAAAAAAATCAAAGAAATAGAATCGACGCGAGTCGCAAGAACAAAAAGAAGACCGACAGGGAGAAGAATAGCGTCGGGTGAACAAAAAAACATTTGATAATTAGACAAAACACGCCATGCTATAAATAAAGATAATTATTGTAAATTTCCACTAGACACGAATTTGTTCGACCCGTTTCTCCCGTGATAGCATCATCAGGTAAAACACGTCATGTTTAGAACTCCACCCGAAGAACGATAAATAGTAGAAATGTTTCTCCGGCGACAATTAAATCAACGCAGATCCTAAGACGGCCACGCATCGCGGACAAACATTTAAAACAAAACCCGGGATGTGGATGAATAATTGCATCACGTTTTTGATAAAGAGAAAAGAGAACGGAGATAAGAGATCGTATTCGGGATTGAAGTGGGCGGATCGCGATTCGAATGAAGCTTTTAAGGAGAAATAAAGAGGGAAAGGGGGAGCGGAGTTGACAGGTACATATAAGTGAAGGGGAAAAATTAAGGAAAAAACGTTATGTGAAGTAAAAGGGGTGCGGAATATGAGCGTTGGGAGAGTGGGAATGGGAGGACGTGAAAGTAGTCAGAGAGAGAGAGAACGGAGGGAGAAAGATGAGAGGCAGGGAGAATCGGAGTGACGATGCGTCGAGGTGAGGACACGCACGATAAGACGGGGGAAAATTGAACGTGACAGGTAGCACCAGCGATGAAAAAAAAACGGAAGGCAGAAAGATGCGAAAAAAGGAAGCGGCGGCACACATGGTTAAGATTTGAGATTGGGTTTCCATCTGTTGACTCGGGTTTCGGCAAACACGAGGAAAGGGGTAGCGGGAAAGGAAGGGAGGAGGAAGAGATAAAAATTCTTTCGGCCACCGACGAAAAATACAATTCCTCTTCTGCGCCTCCGACTTCCGGAAAATTGAATAAAAACGTCTAACGTCCGCGTTTGCGTCCCATTCCGAATCCAACTGCGGTAAAAACGACGGTGTACTCCTGTCTCGCGTAAATATAAGAAAGGAACCGAGGATTCATTTCCGCAAAAGCATGAAAATGACGGGTTTAATTTTGAAGTGTATACACGAGCGTAAGAAACTCTTTGCAACCGCAAACCGAACCCCACCGTGTAACGAACTTAGACGAAAAAGTTGGAGCTTTAAAATAACGTCTTTATTGCTTCGCGGGAATTTAAAGACCCTTACTCTGCCACCCACGTCGTGGTCCGTGCTCCCCCGCCCCACTTCTCCTCCTTTCTCCCTACCTCGCCGCAAGCCTTCACTCTTCCTCCCATCCCTCCCAGGTTCTCCTTCGACATCTCTTAGCCACACAGCTCAATGTCCTCTAGATGAGCTAAGCTCTAATTATTCTCCATCGCTATTTAACTTTCTGAATAAATACTGATTGTCTCTCTTTCTATCTAAAGTTTCTTCCCCCACTAAGTTTGAGAATTAATGAACGTATTTCCGTAGTTTTGATGACTAAATACTACAAAAAAATATATCATAAATATTACACTTTTATTATCAAATTATTTTCTAATCAGTTTTAAGTAGTCAAACAATCAAAAATTATTTTAAACATACTTCACTTGAGTTAAGTAGTTGTAATATTAATGTTTACCTTCTTTTCTTCGTCGTAGATAATCCATTTCCATTAGCTTAAAAAAATTCTGCATGCACACGTAAGGAAATTTAACGTATTTTCGTAATTATAGCAGATCTTATTTACTACGAAGACTGCTTTCGTTGACAACAATGCATGAATTTTCCAAGTTCAAAGCGAATTACGACTTTCTTGTTTGATTTTCTTGATAACGGCTACTCCCACGATGTAAATGTATTTGGCAAGAAATATTTCAACAAATTTTCCTTGTAGACTTTTTCGGCATGACTAATATTTTACGAGATATAAGGAAAAGTTCATTATTTGTTTGCAGTAAAGTGGCACCCCTGACTGGGTAATTTAAACCTTTAATGTTATTTTCTTATTCTCTTTGGCCATAAGTCCTAAATACCAAATTTCATGAAAATCTGTTTGCTAGATCTTGAGAACGAACATGCGTACGGACGGACAGCACTAAACTAATAGGCGCTTACGATGGAAACGAAATGTGCCTAAAAAACTAGTACGCAAACATTGGAAATTAACTTCAAGGATAAATTTAAATGATCGCTGTAACATATCCCGAAAGATTTTTCATAATGGAAACGTCCGAAATAAAACGCTTAAATGAATGTATGATTAAATGAAACAATATAAGTAAACCTTTGACTCTTAATACTTGCTCCGCATTAAAAATCGCCGTTCCCACGAACTACTTTATAATATTATTGTTGGAACTAAGCGTAAAAAAATTTATTAACATTCTTCTTCAATTATACTAGTTATTAACAATCCTTAATGCTAATAAAATTGAGGTAAAAGAAAATCTATAAGAATACGAAAATTTAATCCTCAACTTTTAAAAAATATAGATCCGTAAAATTCAAATCTCACGTTCGCTAGGAAGTGTTCCACATCAAAAACAGATTTTAAATTCGATATTCGTTTTGAGTGAAGGCTTTTTATGCCTCCGGTTTTCACTTTATCATTATTGTTTTCGAATGAGCAATTTTTGCTTGCTTCTTTAACCGTTTCGTCCGTTTGAATCACCGATCCAATGATATCTCGTTACCGTGAGCCCCGACGGTCTCCGGATAAATTTAACTCCTCTCACTCCACCACCTCCCTTAAAGCTTTTCGCGACTTTCCTGTCCTATACAGATAAATATTTCCTTGGAATTTAAATTATTGCATCTGGTCCAACTCTTTCCTAATCCTTCCGAAATCTTTACAAGATATTTATTACCAATTTGGCTGTCATTTATTTTCCCTTAACCTCGAACCGAATACAAATTCTATGTAACCCGAAAATTTTCTAGTATTGTATATGCAATCGGTTCGGAATAGAAAATTCTGTAACTTGTTTTCGTTAACTTGAGTTAAAAAACAGTTTTGCAGATTGAATGCTTTTAATGCAGCGAAGAAAACATGTTTAGGATAGGCAGATGTATAATATATATATATATATATATATATATATATATATATATATATATATATATATATAATATCGGACCTTTTTCTACTTCATGTCCTTCCATGTGATAACTATAAAAATTTTATGAGACTAATCCCAATTATTCTCACAATCAGTTATTTTTATTTTCCTGAGCGTATTCTCTGCCTCTGGGAAATAACATTCTGCAAAAAAATTTTAATGTTTCTAAATATACGAACATATAAATCTTAATCCTGGGCGTTTTTATATAAAGCAGTTGGAGGAAGGAAGATATACCCAAAAATCGTATAAAGGAGAGAAGGGAAAGAGCGGAAAGAGGAAGGGAAGAGGAAGGGAAGAGAGAAGGAAGATTGAGAGAGAAGTAGATTAGTAGAGAGGGCGAGAGGAAATTATGATAGCAGGAAGAATAAAGGAGAGGAGATAAGTGGGAGAGATTAAAGAGGTAGAGAGAGACGGGATAAGAGATGATGGGATAAAAAGTAAGATGATAGAACGCGAAGAAAAGAAAAAATAGAAAGAAAGTGATTTTCTATGTAGTGCGCCAACTTATATTAATCAATCAAGTCTTAAAAGTATGGGTGTATGTGTATTCCACGCTTACCCTACTATAAGATGACCTCGAATAAAAGACGACCCCCCTATACAGAAGCTAATTTGGACGAAAAAAATGTTATAAGGAATTCTGAAGCAATTAAATGAGACAAATTATTAGACTTATTTTTAATCTCCAAAAGGTTTCATCACAACGTGCAGAGCAAAGATAAATGTGATTTAAACCATGACATGCTAATTACTGTCACTATTAATTAATTTATTTCTTTGTTCGCGAATATAACACTTGATCAAAAAAACCTCGTCTAATAGTCGGGTAAATATGTACAGTGTGTATTATTATACAAATTGTTAATTATAAATCCAACATCACTAGAATTTTTTAGCCCGTCATATCTAAAGTAATACTTCGTCGTTAGGATTTAATTTATCAGCTGAGAAAACTTAAAAACCAACCGGGCGTCGGTCACAACAGATGGGTATGACGCTTATACATACTTACGAAGAAGGCGGAAAAGCACAAGTTCCGCTATTTTCGCAAACAGGCGGGGGATGGATTTGACTTTTTCAGAAAGAGAGAGATGTTAAAACTTGGCGAAAAATAAGGAGATTTATGCGCGTGCAAAACTTATGTCGTGTCTTTCTCTCCCCTCTCTCTCTCTCTTTCTTGCTCTCTCTCTCTCTCTCTCTTGGTCTCTCTCTCTTGCTCTCTCTTTTGCTCTCTCTCTCTCTCTCTCTCTCTCTTGCTCTCTCTCTCTCTTGCTCTCTCTCTCAGCATCGCGGCCTCTCCCACGCAACCCCCACACTGTGCTCCATCCCTCCTCTCCCTTCTTTCCTCTTCCTCCTACTCTCCCCGCCCAATCTCATCATCCCCCTTTATGACCTCCAGAAAGAAAACAGTCACCTCCTCGCGCTCGCTGGCATATTCTGAACTCTGCGACGAATCCCTTAAAAAATAAAACTCCTTCCCTACATCTCCCCGCCTCTCTACCTAACAGCCTCCCTAGCATACGCACCCGCTAGCCACTCCCTCATGCCTTCTCCTGCAATCCCTCATCCTATCACCTCCCACCATATAGATGCGCCCCCATCCCACTCCAACTACAGCCAGACGACGCCATCTCCCGAATCTTGTTTATACCGTCCCTCAAGCACGAACCACACTCTCTTCTCCTTTTTCTCTCCTCTTCCCATTTATCTCTCCTTCTATCCTTACTTCCTATCCGCATGTTTCCTTCTCAACGGATCTCTCTCCCCCTTACTCTCTTTCTCTCCCTCTCCTTGGCTCCTCCTTGTTCCCCCTTTTTCTCTCCCTCCCACTCTTTCCTAATCTCACTCTCACTTCCCCCTCTATAATTCCTATCTCGAACTCTCTCCTTTCTCTCTCTCTCTCACGTCCTCTCTTCCTCCTCTCCCTTCCTCACTCCCTCGTTCCCTCCTCCCCTTCTCAATCATTCTTCCTCTCCATTCCTTTCTCTCTCTCCATCTATCTCTCCCTCTATATCTCTCCCTCTATCTCTCTCCCTCTCCATCTATCTCTCCCTCTATATCTCTCCCTCTATCTCTCTCCCTCTATCTCTCCCCCCTCTCTCTCCCTCTATCTCTCCCCCTCTCTCTTTCTCTCCCCCTGTATCTCTCTCCCTCTCTCATTCTCTCTTATTCCCTTTCATTCCCTCTCTCACTTCTTTAGCTCTCTCTCCATTCTCTCCCTCACTCTATGATGAGTTAAAGGCCCGCCCGTACTGCCCGCCCTCACTTATACCATTTCGTACATCCCAGACCGTCCAAATTTATTCCACAACCCCCAACATCCTAACATTTCTCAGAACAGTCCTCCGCATAGATTTCCACTTCGCAGTCTAGCATCCTCCCCTTTTTTCCTGCCCTCTCCACTCATCAATTGCCCTCCCCTGAACACAAATTGGATTCCATTATTTACGCTCTCGACTGTTTGCTCGGACCAGGTGCCTTTCAGAAAGAAGAGTGGTGCGATGGATTAGCCGGCGGGGATGTAGTATAAGAGAAAAGGGAAGCGTTAGAGAGACAACGGAGTGGTGAAGAGAAAAACAGGGAGAAAGAGAGAGAGACCTACAAAAAGAAATACCCCGGAAGCCACTTAATCTGCGAATCGCCATCTCCACGGGTATAAAAACGCCTAGATGGAGTTGGGGATGCATTTTTCCTGAAATCCTTCCCTTTGTAAAGCGTTAGGATGAGGAAACGAGCCGGATCTGGAAAACAAACACCCACCAAAAAATGGACGAACTAAAACGTTTTCTCTCACTCCTCCCTTTTTTCTCTACCGAGAGGAGAAGATCCTCTCCTTCTATCTCTCTCCCTCTATCTCTCTCTTGCTCTGTCTCTCTCCCTCTATCTTGCTCTGTCTCTCTCCCTCTACCTTGCTCTCTCTGTTTTTTACCTGCTAGCTTATTATTCGGAATCCAGTTTCTAGGGCAGCACTTTTGCTTCCACTCCCTAGACGGGAACAGAAAGTGGAGAGTGGATTCGTTATGGGAAGGAATGGGACGGAGATAGAATGCTTACATCCATGGTTCAGAAGAACCGGAAGCGAGCACCCTCCTTTCTCCCACACAGAATCTCTCTTTCTCTCTCTACGCTCACTCATCCAGCTACCTCTCCTTCGCTTTCACCTGAAGAAATCATCGCGAATATACATTTGTATTCACATGTATGGAGAAAATCTTTCTGTAACTTTTTCGTGCATTTATATCTATACAAGTGTCTCCCACGTTTGACCGATAAATATATATTTTCTATTTCCCATTGTTAGGTCTTTAATTTGATCTCTTGCTATTTCTCGAGACCCAAAGTTTTCTTTGTCCACGACTGTCAGTGTCGCTGGAGATGTTGAAGACCTCTGTCGCGCTTGTATGTATAAGAACTATTATAACCTTGTGTATAAAGGCTAATGATGTATACATACAAACACATATATATGGGTTGTTTAGGTCATTAGAAATAAGTACATGCTGATCTTGACAACAAGCGAAATAGATTTACAATCATACGATCACATATATTTTAAAATTCAAATACGGCTGGGTAAAGTTCATATCATTCAAAACTATAGCATCTGTCTAATCGTAAAAAGAGAAATCGATCAAAATAAAAATCACATTGTACTTTCTCCGTTACACTAACTCCAAATAAAATCTTCCATCTTCCTTTCAGCACATACAATGCATATGAGTGACCAGTGCTTATTGCGATGATGAATCAACTAAAAAAAAATACAAATTTACCTTCTTGACGACCCTTAAATATCGCAGCCATCTTAATCGTTCCCATCTTTCTTTCCAAGCCACCCTCTCCATTCCCTCCCCTACGTCTATATATACCATCCTTCGTGTCCATGAAGCCGCCCAAAGTACAGTCATCGCGGTACGAGCTGTGAGATCATGAACTAGGATTTTAGAGAGGCTCTCGCTACTTTCTCCCCTCTTTCACCTCGCCTCTACCGACGCTCTCTCGCCCTCCATTCGTCCACTCTACCTCCCACCTCTTCCTCTCCTCCCAAGCTCTTTCCATCTCTCTCCCTCTCTCTCCCTCCCTCCCTCCTTCCCTCTCCCTCCCTCTCTCTACTTCCCTCTGTCTCTTTCCCTCCTGTCTCCGCCAAGCCAATAGCGTTCTAGGAAGAAAAAAGCAAGGGAATCCTAAAGAAACGGTACTGAAACAGTATAGAGAGCAATGATAGGAGGAGAACAAGAAGGGAGACAAAGAAATTCTCTTGATCCCTTGGGACTCAATACGGGAGAAAATGAGTAATCCGTGCGGGAAATGAAAAAGAGGAAAACGGAGATTGATGGCCTGATGGCGGCAAGATGGTACGAGAATAGAACGGTTGATGTAGGGGTGAGTGAGAGGGAGGAAGGAGATATTGAAAGGATAAGAGGGAGGTAGAGGTTTCGGAGAGAGGGGTCGGGAGATTCGAGTACGGAGGGAGAAGAGGGCGGGAGAGGTAGGAGGCAAAGGACGAAGGTAAGTGGTAAGATGAAGTGGGAAGACGAAACACGGAGGAGGAAGCGGGCGGAGGTATAGAAAGAAAATGGAGTGGGATGGAATGGGAGTGAGCGAACGGAGAAAGAGGAGAGATAAACGGAAGGAGCAAAGACAGTGGGCGGAGCGGTGCGATCGGGTGGATGATAATGTATGGGGGTGGGTGGGGTGTGGGAGGGACGCGTGGGTTACAAAGATAATGGGGGGAGGCGGAGAGAGGAAGTGGACGGTCAGAGGGAGTGGATGGGCGGAGGATGATTGGTCGAGGAGTGCTATATAAAAACGTAGGGAGCGAGCAATAGAAACCGGGTCGATGTCGCAGAGCCCACATTCGGGTGTAACGATTATTTTTAACATTTCCGGGCAAACAAAGTCCGAGATACGCCGAAAAAACTGCACTTCCTGCGGCGGCTGAAGAGAGAAAAAAGAATCCCGCCCGAGGGTGGTGCGATGCATTGTGCTAAAAATATATATTAATCTTTTTTTTAACACGTTCCTCCACCTCTACTTTTACCCATCTACACCGCCGCTTTTCCGGAAGCATCGCGCTCCGGTTGTTTTCCGCTAGTCTTTTTTTAACGTAAAATACTACACGAAACAAAACTCGGGTCGATGAAGCTTTTCTATATGAAATACCCGCGCTTCATTTGTTGCCCCGTGTTAATGCCTAAGCTTTCCGCGACTAAAAACGCGATACCCATTAAATAAAACACGAAATTTAACAACTTTCGTAATTAATTTACGGCATTTTTGCGCTTGCTATGGCGAGCAATTTGAAACTTTTATGGTCGAACGAGCGCAAATAACGTCGTTTCGTATAATTTTCCCCGCAGTCCGACAGAATACGACGATATTAATTAAACCGCGCTATTGTTTCGTCAGCGCGAATTCGTCGCTGCGGTTTTTGTGTTCGAGTGAACAAGTGAGACGCCGGATCGTTTTACTCCGGCTGCGAATTAAGTAATTCGGGACATCGGCGCCCTTTGCGTTTGCTACACGGATTGTTAATTTTCCAACCTCTCGGGGAGGCGGCTTAAGCTCGGCAGCGTCATCACAGGATTGACGGGATTAATGGGGCGGATAGATAACGCCCGTCGCCCCCTAAGTTGCCCCCAAACACTGGAAACCAATCGGGCGACCCTCTCTCTCGTCCGCAGACGAGGCGGAAAGTCTTCCCGGGGGGGAAGAGAGGGCGGCGTTAGAAGCAGTTACCGCGCGCTAAGGGAAGCTGTGAAGAAGAAGGGAGGACGAGAGGGCGAGACTGGAAACTGTTTAAAGGGTAAAGATGAAGGAGAAAAGACGTGGCGGGATGAAGAAAAGCAGAGAGTAACGAAGGATGACATGGACGGAAGATGGGAGCAGGTCTGCATCTTCCAACAAACATTTCCAAGGAGAACTTTATGGGTAAAAATTCATCCGAACGTTAAGATGGATTTTCTTTCTTGCGAGGCAAAAATTATGAAGTAGTTTGGAAGGATTTCTTAAGTCTTGAAAATGAGCGATAACTCGTGCAGTAAGCGTGTGTGTGTGTCTGCGTGTCACCCTAGCACCGGCGCAGTTTCTGAAAGCGGCGCGACACGCTCCCTCTTTTCCTCGCTCGATGACCTGTAACACCTCCCTCCAATCAAACCCTTCCGCAATCCCTCCTCCCTCCACATTCAGCCTTCCTCTCCTTCTTCCCCCTCCTCCGAAGCCATCCCTCTCCTTCTCTCCCTCTCATCACGCGCCCTCCTTTCTCGCCTCCCGTGTTCGCACTTATATGCCCTTCTGCGCCTAATTGCGCTTCTCCCGCGGCGCCGTCGCTCGTCTTATTTGCACCCCAAATCCGTTTACCGATCCCTCCCTCTCTAACTCCCTCCCCTCTCTCTCCCTCATGCCCCCTTGCACCCCATCTCTCCATCTATCCCATCCTCCCTCCTCTAGCCCTCCCTCTCTTTCTTCCCCCTGCTCCTCTTCCTCCTCCCAATTTCCGATACCATCTCCTTCTATTCCTCCTCTTCTATCTCTTCCTCCCTCCAATTCTCTAGCCCTCTCTCCCGTTTCTCTCCCTCTTCCCACTTCCTTTCTCCCTTCCTTCCCTCCCTCTCTCCCTATCTGCCATCTCTCTCTCACACTCCCTCTCTCTACCCATTCCCTCTCTCTCCCACTCCCCCACTCCCTCTCTCTCCCACCCGCTCTCCCACTCCCTCTCTCCCACTCCCTCTCTCCCACTCCCACTCTCCCACTCCCTCTCTCCCACTCCCTCTCTCCCACTCCCTCTCTCCCACTCCCTCTCTCCCACTCCCGCCCTCCCACTCCCTCCCACTCCCTCTCCCCTACTCCCTCTTTCTCTTTCCCTCTCTCGGAAGCACTGCCTATTAATCGGCTGGAGTGAATTTTGGAGACCCGCAGAAGCGGTGACCTCAATAAACTTTAAGCTTAGAAGGAAATATTCACGTTTTCAAGAACAGAATTTATTTATATTCATCAAAAACAGAATCGTGTCACCAATAAGGTGGATTATTAGCGAGTTGAAAAATCAGCGAGTTAAAGAAACAGATATTGGCGTATCAGTTTTAACATTTCTGTTAAAATTTTAAGAGCATTGAAATCATTGATCATCGTTCAATTCTCACTTCGCGCTACGTTTACTATTTAATTAACATATATTTAAACTATTTCTATGAAATTAATGTGTTTAAAAGAAATGAATGCTGCATTTAGAACGGATTCGGAATAAAAAATACCCACAGCTATTTCTAGAGCGCCATCAATATAACAGAGGAGATATAAAATCACCTGATTACTGACGTTTAATTGGATCAAATAAACTGTGTGCCTGACGCTATAACACGCTGCGGACAGATGTTTATTCGTTAAATCGATTGAAAATCCAATCCATCGATTTTTCCTAGAGAAAAAAAACTATCGCCATTGATAGGGCATGAGAGACGATTAGCTAACCCGGTATCATGAGAGGATATCTCTGGCACACACAAAAGATAAACGTATCGGGAGCAAACAACCCTAAATGAAACATTTCTGACATATTCTTAGTTATAGAAGCGATAAGAGATTCCGTAGATATCTGGAAATGTCGCGCTTAGGAGTGACACGAAAGGCAAATAGCTGTTTGACAGGGTGATATGACTACGCTAGAAATTTGCAATTGGCGTATCCGAGAAAGGGAAAAACGCAAACTCGGCGTCTCCCTGACCTTTTCTTATTAATCGGAGGAGATGGAATGACTTTGAAGGATAGTTTGATAGACCTGATTGGTACTCCAAATGTTGTTTCATGGGCAGGAAGTAATAGAAGAAACGGAAAATAGGAAAAGAGGTAGAAATGGAAGGAATGACATTTATGACGGAGACGGTTCTTTAAGTCGTTGACATGAAGATTCGACTTTAAAGAGTTTGTAGCTGGGAGTGATAGATGAAAAACACAAAGCAAAGATGGAGGAAGGAGAAGATTTTGCATATTCCCTTTTCCCAAGTCGGCAAAATCCAAAGTTCATCTCGCGCGGACAATATTCTATAGGAAATGATGGAACGAAGGAAAATCGAATTCACGACGGACAGGTTGGAAGGATTGGAGTCAATCAGCAAAGCTGTCACTCTTGTTCTGAAGAGTCAAAGTTGGTGATGATGCTGGAGAAATACCATAGAAATAAAATAATCGCTTCTACAACTAGAACAGTTTTTTATGGTCATTTCTTGATTGAATTTCATGTTAGTTTGATGTAGTTGAACGTCAATCGCGCTTTTTTATCGTTTTCGATTAAAATATCGACCTAATTTCTCATGCCTATCACGCGAGATCAAACGATAAATTCTGTTGATATTTTTTATTAGTTGTGGTTACTAATCTCTCCAAATGGAAACAAAAAATTCTAGTTTTTATACTCAAACAGCGTTTTCTTTGTAAATTTGACAGGATTTATACAGAAGACACTTTCCCTCTCTTGTCGATGAGAAAATAAAAAGCGTACAAATATTTCGCAAATTTTAAGAAATTTCGATAAATTTTTAATTAAATCTCTCTTAAAAGGTGAAGAAATGTATTCAGTAAATCCAGAATAGAATTTTTTATTTAAATGAAAAGTCAGATGATGTGCTCGAGTTATGCTCTAAGATCTCTAAAGCATAAATTGACTCAATGATGCGCGCCCATATTCGTTCATTCGCAAAAAAATAAACTATGAAGTAAAATCCTCAACCTTCTTTTCGATTCCGCGCATAACAGGCGCAGAAATAGAGATCTAAATACAGGTTTCCCTCTCTTTATGCGGGGGTTGCGTTCCAGTCAAGTGACGCATAAAGCGAATTCGCATAAACAAAATCCATATTTACATATAAAAGATAGGGATACTTACCACAAGCAATCCTAACTCCCCTCCAAGTCGCTCTTCTTTCGCTCCATAACGACTTCTTAGCGTTAAATGCAAACTTAAAACAATTAACACTAAATTATACTCGCCAATAAAAGGAAGCAGACGAGCACAAGCGGTGGCTGTTGTGAGTGACATAATAGTGGAGGTTTAAAGTGCTAGAGGCCCACGCAAGTTCCGCGGACAAGGAGACAAAACTTCTCAAGTATGCTCAAACAGTATCACACGAAATCTCCGTCTCATCTCTACTCTACAATATCCACTCCACACTCATCTTTTCTCATCTCTTTTACTTTAGTACTAATGCGCACAGCATAAGAGACAATGAGAGAATGAATGGTCGCCTTGTGGCGTGGTGGAGAACTTTTTCATTTGCATTTCACTGCCGCGTAACCGCATAAGAGCGAATCAAAGTCGAATAAAAAGAAATTCCGGTAGCAATAAGTTTGCCGCAAAATAGCGAATTCGCATAAAGCGAAGCTGCATAAAGAGAGGGAACCTATATAAGTTCAGGACATCCATTTTTATATAACATGACAAACAAAGATGACGCTCACCATGGTAGCAATACGCATGAGCTAACACAAGGTCTTCTTATGTTTAATGGTGAATTTTATGATAAAGGAAAGTATACAACGACGAGCCTAACAAGGAAGCAAAGCAGGTGACTTTTAACCATTCTTTCCGAAACTTTTTTGTTTAGTCAAATGGAAAATGTAACTGAGGAGTAAAACTATGAGAAAATAAAAGATAAGAGTATAAAATACAAATGTTTGGATTGATTCATATCAAGGGGTGCCGGTGGTGTATTGGTTAGTACGCTGGCTGCTACTCGCCCGATGCTTGAAAAAGTCATCGAGTACGAATCCTGCGCGAGTAGGATTTTTCTCAAGGTCACCCGGCCCCCTGTTTGCATAGTTTGAGGAGACCGCGCAAATTCAGCTGTTCCGTCCTTCGGAAGGGCCGTTAAGCTGTTGACCCCCCTGGTGTTCTTCGTAAGAGCAGGCAAATGCCGGCACCGGGTTTCCCTCCTCCCTCCCCGGTTATTCATTGCACTACCTCTGAGATACCCATTTGTGCTGTAAGAGAGGCGAATTGACTGGGCATACATACATACATCAAATGAAGAATTGCACGTTAATCATAAGTTAATGCAGTTCCTAACAAAATGAAAAAGGCAGTTTCCAAACGTCGTGATAAATTCTACTGAAATAATAACTTCTGCTTTGAGGAGTAAATTCCAAATATTATTTGGTTTTTTTCACATACAAGCCTGATTTCGCCATTATGCACAAAAAGCATAGATAGCTTTGATAATTTATTATTAATTGTTGCATTGAACTACATGGAAAGAAAATAAAAGCTTAAAAAGTTTATATGTAAAAGACAAGAACAAAACAAGTTCCACATGATAAGGCTGAGCTTAAATACTTATTCGCCTTGGTCAAGATCACTAAATAAATTTAGAAAATCATAAAACTGAGAGAAACGAAAATTACGGCAGGTTACTAATTTTTAAATTACAGACTTATGCGTTTTGAAACTCATTATGTCCTCGGCGCTCTTTCTCAACACCATGACTGCAATTTCTCCACGACATTCGACTGTAAAGCCAATTTTTCTCTAGCTCGAGATTCTGAAATCACCCTGAAGCGCCATTGTTTCATCAAATCCTTCATTTTTATTCATGGAAGATAGTAATCCGCTATACATTAGGCGACGTTAAAAAATCGACCGCTATGCTCCACACAAACCAATATTTTCTATTAACGAAAAATAGAACAGCGGACGAGAATTTACATCAGGCCCTCGGCGGAAAGAAAAGGATGAATAATTCATGCACGTGGCTCCGTACGCATTTTCCCCCGGGCACGCTGAATAAATCCGTTGGTTTATTGAAAATATGAATCGGTATTTTTGAGAAAACGTCGGGAAGAACGGACATTGGGAAGAGTGCGGAGAGAAAAATAAAAACCAAAACCCCTCTACGCGTTGTCGCCTCAGGACATCGCTCAGACTGCATGGAGTGAAGAGGAAATACTAAAACAGAGGAAGGAGAAGAAGGAATGAGGAATAGAGAGAGAGGAAAAGAAGAAGCTAACGGAGAGAGAGAGAGAAAGAAAGGATATCGAGAAAATGATGGGAAAAATGGAGATGGGAACTGGCAAAAAAACACGGAGCCCGGGGGAAACAAATGAATGTAGAAAGGGAATAAGGAAAGAAAAGTAACGAAAGGAAGGAGCACATTGTTGGTGAAGAGTGCAATGTGAGATATCGTCGAAATATGATAAGGCTAAGGATTGGGATAGTGGATTTAAGTTTTAGGCGTAATGTTAAAAAAAAGATCGGTACGAATAGTGACGAAATGGCTTAATAAGGAGATTCGGCTTTGACCCGGCTGAGATTAAGGAGGTCTACTGAATCACTATTGAAACAAACACTTTGAGGGGGAATTTAGGAAATGACTCCAAGAGAGAGAGAAGGAGCTCATAATTGTGATTCAAATAAGGATGTGAATGTAGGGAGGATGAAGACGGAGAATACACTACGGTAGAAAGGTTAAACATGAAAGGAAGCGAAGTAGATACGGTGAGAGAAGAATAGAGAGTTAAGAGAGGCATGGGAGGTATCATAGGGAGAACGAGTACAGAAGGAAACAAGTACAATATATATTAATATCATAAAAGTAGAATCAAAGCAGTAGATATGAAATGAGCAACGACTAAAAATAGTAGGATAGAAGTTTAGAGAGGAAAAAATAGAAAAAGATAATAAAACTTTTGACTAGGCCGCTTAAAAAAGGAGAACTCTTTAGAATGTTGGTTGGGAGGAAATGAAAAGAGAAGTAAGCGAGAGAGAAGAGAGAGGTGAAGAAACAACCAAAAGATGAATGGAAAGGAGAGGCGGAGGAGTAGGAAGAGGAAGAGAAGAAAAAATTGCGAAGTTAGTTGTGAAAGAATGTTTATGCGTTGGAACAGATGGAAGAGAGGAGGACAGAGCTGGAAAATCGAGAACGGGAGAATGGGGAATGAGGTCGCTCTTCCAGACACTTGACTTCGCCCGACAGCCAGGCAGGAGGAGGCGGTAAGACATTTTCAGATGCTCGCTCGCTTTTTCAATCTTAATGGTGGCTCGTTTTAGAAGCCGAGAGAGAAGGGAAGCGAATCGAATAAATGGAGATTTCTGTTACGCAACTTCTTCGAGTAAAAACATAAATCGCCGAGGCGAACGCAGAATTTGTATCTCCCGAAAATAATACGAAATACACTAACGATGACAACGATTAGCCTTTTAATTTTTAGCGTGACTAATCACAAAAGGAAGAGGTGCTCCCGAAATTATTTTTATCGAATAATTACATAAACTATTTAGCCAATAATGCGTGAGAAAAACAAGGAAGTACATCATATCAAGGGGAATTTGAAGGACTTACGATCGCTTGTTTCGTAAAGGTTGTCACAGAAAATTTGGAGAGGGAGGCCATCTTTATTTATTAAATCCATTAATTCATTCCAAGGTTTTCGTCGTAAATATAATTTTGATGCTTCTTTACTCATCATGTGCAAGTCTAAGTCATTAGGTATTCAGTATTTTCTAGAAAACAATCCATAAACTGAACGCATTGAGGGGATTCTACATCTTAAGTTAGATCTCAGGCTCCGAAATCATAAATTTCTAGTTTATAGCAGAGGCATTTAATAGCGTTCAGTTAAAATCGATCGAACTATAAGAACATCTTATTGAATGTGTAAGCACTAACAAAACGGGTAAAAGATCTGTAATCACAATGCATAAGGGTATTGTGCGAAAATGAAAAAGTTCTTTTAAAATAGTCATAATAATTTTGATTTTATAATGGATGAATTCATCCCTTTTATTGTAGTTTCTCCACTTATATTCGTCGAGATAAGCTTCTGAGAGGAAGCTCTATCTTTATCGTAATCACAGACTATTCCAAATAAAAGAAATATGTGGCCTTTATTGAAATCGATGACTATTACTTGCAAACATTTACGCTGCCTTAAAAAACGAGAACTTTCTAATAGGAATAAAATTAAGCTTATTTTCGGCAACTATTTCTCTTATCTCATCGCTTTTTTCTCTTCAATTTGCCCATTTCTTTGGTAAAACGAACCGCACCTCAACTTTACTACTTATACGGACGCTTATTGAGAGGCATAAAGTTGTAAAATTTTAATTACAGGTTTAAGGGCTAGCGAAGCGAAAACTTGTTCACGCAAAATTTTATACAAATTGACCCGCAATAAATATAATGCGTAATAAAATGACCCAGTCCAGCGACGAAAATATTTTAAGAAATTTCCTCCACAATTTATTTGGCGGCATATTTGAAAAAAAGAACGTTAAAAATGCCGCGATCAAAAGAATTCAGTCAGTTAAATTCGCTTCACGAAACAAAGACGAGCTCCTTGAAAAGCAATTGTAGGTGGAGCTGAATTCGCTACCATTTGCTTGAAGCGGAAAGGGATAATTCATCGCCGAGATAGAGAAAGCGAGAGAGGCAACACCCGTCGCACAAAAGGATGAACGCCATTATCATTACTCCAAGGATCTGTTTCAACTGTGGCGATGATAAATAAACCAACCTAAGAGGTTGGAGGGAGGGGGTAACGTATGAAGCGATAGAGGAGGATAAGAAGAATAAGGAGAAAGAAGGAGGAAACTGAAATGCACGTATAAAAAAGGCAGACGAAGTAAGAAGGAACCCTAGTTACGTGCGAACCGTTCTACTTGTTAGACCTATATCGAGTCATTCAAATTTTACCGAGAGCTAGCGGTTGTGGAGCAATGGAGGCGCTCGGAGAATTCGAGTCGCATGTTCTAATAAACTGATCGTTGTCCCCATTTTTTTTGCGTAAGATGAATGGGGACGAGGAATTTTCACATTTCCGGCAGCGAATGTAACCGATATGACGTTGACAAAAAGCGAAAAAATAAAAACATTGTGATTTTTGGCCCGGATCCAAAAACGCCATTGGCTTAGGTAGATGGTGTGAAGGTTTTCAGGGGGGCAATCGGGCGATCACAAGAGATTCTATTTATTATTTTGGGTATTTTAACGCGGGGATTGCGGACCAATTTGAAAGAAAAGTAATGAGAGCAAAAAGATTTTTGTTTGGAAAAAACGACTTGTGATAGGCATCACCAATCTCTATGGTTCGATGAGATGAAAAACTAGTCCATCCAAAAGAATAGAATTAGCGGCGATAAATATGCATGGAAACGTTATAACGTCATTTCAAAGAGGGACACATCAGGATGGATATTTTTTTTCAAACTATATAGCAGATAAACAAGGAAACTATTGACGTTGCCCCTACGTTCCAAGTGGTTTTGAGAGCTAATCGGCAAATATTAATGACGTAAAGAAGCCTGGTTACCCAATGAAAAATCTCCCTTCGTGAATAAGGCAAATAAAAATCTTTCAAATATAATTAATCCTAATTATAAGTTTTGTTTTAATAATAAAATATATTAAGAGTTTTTTGAAAATTTTCCATTAGCTACAAGTGGTTTATATGTGTCCATTAAATTTATGTAAACCTGATTCATATAAACATATGTTTAACTAATGAGTCAAATGTAACCTACAGGTCCTTCGGAAAATTAAACTGGAAATTTGGAATAATTCAAAACCTTCCTGAATACTAAGACTCTTCAATAACCATAGAAAGGTTTTTAGTAATTATTATCGTTGAATTATCAATTATTATGGCTGTGTTGTAGCCTAAATGTGCATTTCGTTATCTCAAGGTTTTCATGGCTAGTGATCAGACAAAATCTGTCAATTTGATTTTAGATATAAGGTGAGTTTCATAATTTATCTTATATAACTAAAAACTCCATTGTTCTCGGATTTTAATATCGACATTTTGCCTATCTTTTAGACTTAAGTGATACCATTTCACAACAAGTAGAGTTTCATCCATGAATATGGATAAAATTAACGCGTTGTTTTCTACATTATTAAATACTTGGTTTTATTTAGCTATGAAGGTTCCTTCCATTAACTTTATGGACGATTTGATGAGATTTAGGAATTTGCTCATCTGTTAAATAGGTAAATTTAACTTATGTTAATTTATTTTCATATGGTTATACCGTCCCATATTCGGGCACTATTGTGCGTTACACGTCGTTCATGCACGTGCACGTGTTCTTATTGAAGAATCGCTATCCCATGTTATTTCCCTATACTGCTAATTCTCGGCGTTGCGTATTCGTGAAAAATCCAGATTTCCGTCGTTTTTGGCCTTATTTACTCACTTAAACACCTAACAAAGGATGGAAAATTAACAAAATGAGTAAGAAAAGAAACTAAATACTTTTCAAACCGAAAAATCGCCATTTTTGCATGGATAAACAATAGTTCCCCGCGTTTTCATCTAAACTTCAGAGTTCCTTCCGCCGCATTCATATTTGAACGGCCAAATATCGCAGTCTATTCGCTGAAATCACACAGACATTTTTCTGCAGCTTTTGTAATTGTTCCATAAGCCACATATGCCATTAAAAGGAACATGTAAAGCAATTCACTGTCGTTAAAAATTAAATAAAACCGAACGAGGCTATCACATTCTGCATCAGTGCACGAAATTTTCACTCTCTTGCCACCTTACGTACTATTAGTAATAGGTGGGTATGTTATGTAGATGAAATGGTGATAAAATATTAAAGATATTTTTGAAAGTGGAATGAATCTTTATTGGTTTTCGAGATATGAAATTTTACATTTGAGCGCGAGAAACTCGTCGGAACTTTTTCGCGTGCCACGAAACAGGCCAAAGAGACATTTTTATTTTCACATCTTCTATTAGGAGACTTATACTTTGCACGCGAGCTTCAATACCTACACTGGAAAACGAACATTTGCTCGTTGGAAAGTCATTCGCATACGGCTCGGAGAGATTGTTCCTGAATAAAGTAACAAAGAAATAAATATACGTACCTCAGTTATCCACTATCATCGCTGAGAGGGAGAATTTCGGCCAAACCACTGCTGGGTAAATGAGAAGGATCTGGTTGACCGCACGGAGGGTTCTCGACCGGAGATTCCGATGAAATATTGGGAGATGACGAAGAAGACGATGAAGAAAGGCTCTCTCTTCAAAGCCATTCTCGTTTCCAGCATAAACTAATGCGAAAAGAGGTCCACGGCCCGTCGGTTCCTTACGTCCTCTACTTAAACACTTCAAAAACGCCTGTCAAAAACTCCGAATTCTCGTATCTTTCCTAGCTTTGCTTACTGAAATCCCAACATTCGCCCATGATACATCGGTGTAGACAATATCTTCATATCGTGCTCTTAACTTTTTAATGGTTCTCAGGTACCAGTGTTACGACCTAATTATATCATCTCATTCCATTAAAAAGCTCGATTTTCTCCTCGTCTCGTATTCAAATCCTATTTCCTTATGTATGTATTGAAGCTCGCGTGCAAAGTATAAGTCTCCTAACAGAATATGTAAAAAGAAAATTTTAAGTCTCTTTGGCCTACATTTCGTAGCGCGCGATAAAGTTCCGACGAGGCGGCAGAAGTTTTTCGCGCTCAAATGTAAAATTTCATATCTCGAAAACCAATAAAGATTCATTCCAATTTCAAAAATAACTTCAATATTTTATCACCATTTCATCTACATAAAATACCCACCTATTACTAATAGTACGTAAGGTGGCAAGAGAGTGAAAATTTCGT
Organism: Tanypteryx hageni; assembly: GCA_028673005.1. Lineage (NCBI taxonomy): Eukaryota > Metazoa > Arthropoda > Insecta > Odonata > Petaluridae > Tanypteryx > Tanypteryx hageni. Next base: position 179,303,797 of record CM054112.1, on the reverse strand, counting down.
GCACTGATGCAGAATGTGATAGCCTCGTTCGGTTTTATTTAATTTTTAACGACAGTGAATTGCTTTACATGTTCCTTTTAATGGCATATGTGGCTTATGGAACAATTACAAAAGCTGCAGAAAAATGTCTGTGTGATTTCAGCGAATAGACTGCGATATTTGGCCGTTCAAATATGAATGCGGCGGAAGGAACTCTGAAGTTACGATGAAAACGCGGGGAACTATTGTTTATCCATGCAAAAATGGCGATTTTTCGGTTTGAAAAGTATTTAGTTTCTTTTCTTACTCATTTTGTTAATTTTCCATCCTTTGTTAGGTGTTTAAGTGAGTAAATAGGCCAAAAACGACGGAAATCTGGATTTTTCACGAATACGCAACGCCGAGAATTAGCAGTATAGGAAAATAACATGGGATAGCGATTCTTCAATAAGAACACGTAGTGCATGGACGACGCGTAACGCACTATAGAGTAGCATTTGTAAGTGGCATCAATATGAAAAATACACTCAAAATTTCAGCTTTCCATCTTTTACACGTTTGGGGATAGTTTTTTTAAACTTAATGAGTCCCTATCCCAACTTGTATATTATTAAAAACTGAAATCTAAATAAAAACAAATGGAAGCAATATAGAAATCTACACTCCAAGCTTCAGCTCTCTATCGTTTACGGTTTCGACACAATTTAAATTTGAGCAAGTGCGCAGACAGACGCCAAAGTAAAACTATAAGCCCATTTTTTTAAACGCGCTAAAGCTTAAAATATGGTATTTACGTACTTTCCAGATTAACATATTTGTTTATCCCAGTCCAAGATTCTATATTAATAATGTAAAATTATGTCAGTTCTAAGTATTTTTATAACTAACAGTAAGTATAAATTTTAAAGATCCAATGACATATTTATCGAGCAAAAAATGTCATTAACCAATGAATAAGACAGCTGAGGTGCGTTGAGACAAAAAGTAACACACGTTGGAAGTCTTAAATGTCTCTACCTTTTCCCTCTTACAGTGAAGAAACACGTTCCATAACTGCTACTTTCCATGGGCGCCGCTCGCAAAAGATGTGAAAAATATCTTTTCGTTCAAATAAACACTTAGTTGGCCCTCATATATTATAATAATTTTAATTAGAATGAAATTTTCCCAATCACAACCGATGAAACACAATGTTCCACAGGCACTTTCTTGAGACGCTTAAGGCGTATTTGCACGGTTCAATGTTGTTCAATGCCATTGAGCAATCCGATTGAATCGGTAGCATTGAAATTCCGCATTGAAATAGAAGTTGTTTATATGAATCAATGAAATTGATTTAACCAATTCAATTCAACATGGCGCCAAATGAAATCGTTCGTGCGGGTATTCGCATTATTGTGATAATTTAACACATGAGTGCTATAAAATACTATCAAAAATTAAAAAAAGAAAAACTCGACATTTCTGGATAAGAAGATGGATAATGAGACGAGATATTTTAGAAGCATCGGAATCTTTGTTGAGGAAATGGGCCGCAGAAGATCGCGAGGTGATAATAAATCGTCTCAGAATGTCTCTGGAGCAATTTGAAGAACTCTTGGATATGTTCTAGCATTTAATTCAAAAATGATATACCGTAATGAGAGAAGCTCTTAGTTCCAGGCTGAAACTTTCATCTTGACCTTCACGTCTTGTTCCGTCACTCCCGGTAAATTTTAATCCGAACTTAAAATTTGAATAGCGTTTTCTCTGGCATTCTTGATTTTATAATCACTGTTTTTGCTATTCCACAAGCACTCGTAATTTTTTATCAAGTCCAAAAACGACGGTGTATGGTCCTCTCTCCACTTAAAAACCATGATTCTTCTGTACAATTCCTGGCAATTCCCGGAACGAACCAACACAACGCGCTTTCTTCAGTTCACTTGTCATTCACGGCTTACAGCCAGAGCATCTGTGATGTCTCGAGACGAAAATGCTTTCAATGCTATTGAAATTCTGTATACACCAATCATTCATCGTTCAATGTGGGTGAGTCAACCCCATTGCTTCCATGGAATTGAGCTCGACCCTACTTCTTTCAATGTTCAATGCGATTGCTCAATGACATTGAATTCCTGTTTACGCTTTTCAACTTTTATTCAATTTGGATGACTAATCTGGATTGTTCAATGGAATTGAATCGTGAAAATGCGCCTTTGCTGAAAATTCATCGTATCGCATCTTCCATCCACGACTTTGAAGGAGCGCATCCGTGGTTTTTTTCTTTTTCTCACTTTTAGAGAAATAGTCCACGATCAACGTTTCCTCCCTCCTTCCCAGGTAGAGAGGTATCTCATAGGCATACTTTTACGGTCTTTTCAGTTATGGATGTAGCATTTAGTATTCAATTTAAGGAAGCATTTTAACACCCTTTTAATTTTTATTTTTAATTGCACACTTTGAATCCTTCTCAGTTTTCATAAAGCCTATTTGTTCAAATGAAATGGCGATAAAGGAGAATTAGTCCTTGTTGAGCAAAAGGAATTAATATTTTTAAGTAATTTGACGATGGAAAAATTAAAACCGCCGTTGAGTACCTTCAGGACAAAGATCCACGTTTTTAGAAGATTTCTCTGCAGCTAAATACTTTTATAATAGAAATAAAATAATTATTGTTATTTCCACTGAACAAAAATTTTGTCGACCGGTTTCGCCTAATTATCTACAGTTTCGACCCTTCCCAAGTCGAGTTAAATACTTTTCCATAAGTTTCAAACAATTCATGTTGAAAAATCGTATAATCATAAAAACTTATTAAACGAACAAAACGAAATCTTGAGTATATCAGATGACAATTTAAATCAAATTATGCTAATCTTTAGGAAAAAGACATGAAATATTATAAAATAAAATAAGTTTGTTGTTGGGAAAAATAAATAATATAATAATACGTCAATTTAAATAATTTTTACGCTATAATCGAAAAAATAACGACTGTTGTCAAAAATCCGAAAAAAGCATATAAGATAAATTATACAAAGAAAAAGTTTTTACCCCGGGGTTGAAATTGACAGGGTAGACACACTTAAAAATTATACCTTTTAAAGTTCTATCAAAGCAAAACATATTTTTTTAGCCGTAACTTGGTGGAGTTCCATTTCTTAAAATGAAAGATAAAAAAACACAACCTTCTTATTTTTTACAAAGTGATTCTTCTCATCTTTCATTTTTCTCTCATTGGTTCTCAAATACTCGATATTTAATTTTTCGATTTTAATAACCTTTCTGTACGCTAAAACTCTCTTAAAAATCAAAAATCTTATATTTATTCCAGTTTTCTCTTATTTTCAGCTATTTTTCTTCCCCTCAAAAATTACTTGAAAAATAGGCAAGCCTGTGAGATAAACATTTAATTACTTATGTCAATAATAAGGTTACCAGTACCAGAAAGTTACTAAGTACGTTAGTAAAATGAGTATCCGAATACTTGTGGAAAGTTAATAGTTTCCAAGGAGGATTACCTTGTCTCATCTTCTATTGAATACGAGAGATTTTCAACTTCCTAATTATTTTACAGTAACCGACCCGCGGTTATCCTCCTCAACAAACTGCATTGTCAAGGACCCTCGGTATCTTCTCTTTACCGAAGACGCTCAACTTTTAATGAAAGGAATGAGTAAAAAAAGGTATGTTCTGGAGACCGCCAATCTTCCGGACGTAGGAATCTCAGGCTGCAAAAATTTGAAAGAATATTTGAAGGAGAATAAAATATTTTCGTGTTTAGTCATACTTTTCATTTTGATGAAAATTCTATCAGCTTTGAAATAAAAACAACATCTTATACTGAATGTCCACACACTTGTGGTATTTCATGGGATTTTTTGGTATCCAGGATACCATTTTTTCGTTTAGACTTCAATCAAAAGAATTAAAAAATAATTTTTCTTTATAATATTTAATATTCATTTCAACTGCACTTTGATTTTTCAAGGTTTAATTTCTTGCTTTTATCAGACTTAAAAAATTGCAACAAGATAAATTGAGTTGCGCCACTGAAGCTTTCTTGCAATATTTCTGGGCGTCATTGATTTTTGTAATCACTGATACTGTTTATTGGTCAAAATTTACCGACTATAAAACCGTAATAAATTGAAAAACTATAATTACTTCATAACCTACATTATTAAGTGTGAATAAGCTAAATAAGCGGGATGCTACTCTTAAATACCAAGTTTCTTGGAAGGATTTGTGCTACCAATGAGGTACGTTAATGGTGTGATAAACGAGAGTATCATTCGCGTCGGGGAGAGAAAAGGGTTATAAATTGGGCGACTTTCTTCTTTTAATCCAACGACGTCTCCTGGAAGCATACTAACCCTCCGTGGGCCGTTGGCTCAGATTTTTGACGCCGCGAGAGGCGCGATGAAGATTTCGATGGGCGATAAAGCCTCTGATGGGGAGCGACAGAGACGATTCTCACGTACCACGCAATATAAACCGCAAATGTCGACAGTTTTAATGACGCTAGGAATCAGATCCCATCCCATTTCTAGATGGACTTCCGGGCCAATAATAGATGGAAAACGCGCCTGGAGACGCAATAAGCTTCGGACGCGTCGTAATTTAAAAAGGCAGGAAATTCGTGGGACGACACATGGCATAGTGACGACGCGTCTACAAAAAATACTTCGTCAATCAAAGATAAATTTTTTGCAAGGGCATCGTTACAAATATTAAAAATACCTCAAAAATTCTTACTTAAAATGGAATATGCAAATATTTAGAGCCATATGAAAAAGTAAGTTACCTATAACTCGTAAGTCCAAAGTGAATTTAATAGCTTTTTTAACTGCGTTAGAAGCATTCTTCCGAAATCGTCCCATGGCCTTTTTTTCCATAACACTCCCGTTAATATTTCGAGAGAGAGAAAAGAAAATATTCTTAAATTTACTACGCAATATAACGGAATTAGACGAAGTTTGATTAACGAAGACCGAATTAACGCCCCCTTTGTCACGTAGAGTTGAAGCGGGAAGTAGCGCTAAAATATGTAATTGAATTATGGATAGAGACCGACGGAGGCGAGGAAAAAAACGAATTACTGCCGGATGGTCGACGGGCCCTTCGTTCTCTCCCAATTCAAAGACGCGAAACTCAAAACTTTATAAATAGAAACGAATACACTGAATCTAGTTTAAGTGACTGACTTTTCAACTCCATCAACGAGGAAATTTTGAAGTTTTTTTATAGGCGGACGTAATAACAACGTGCGACGCGTTGATAACGACGACGAAATGTTTGGTCATTTAGGCGAGGAACGATGAAGGAAATAATATAAAACAAAGGGAACTAAGCTACAGAAACGCTAAAAAGGAAGTTGCTATAAGACCAGCGTTAAAAGGTTTTAAAACGGAGAAAAGCGCAATTTTCAGCGGAAGGAAATGCTGAAACACGGTATGTTGTGAGCGCGAATAAGCAGGAATTCCGTGCAAATGGTGGGTTTATAGTTCCGTGTTATCAAAAGGCAGGTTGATTTAGTGGACTGCGCACTCATTTAGTGTGATGTCCGCCTCGTATTTCGGGCCAAGCCGGAAAGACGAATGAGTTTCGTGGAATTACACTCAAGGGTAAAATTCCCGACACCAAAAGTAGACAGAATTCTGCGATTTTTTGAGATCCAATAAGTATTAACGTATGGCAATAGGGTTTATTAATATTAATAAAAAGTCACAGGCAGTAAGGAATCTGTTATACGCTATCAATTTCACACATGATGGATTGATATTTATGGGAGTGTCAATTCAAAATATCAAAAGAGAGAATATTTAGATAAAAAATGGAAAGGAATCAATCAAAAATCTTATCGATTCCTCATTTTTTGGTATGAATTTTTAGCTGAACTGTGACCAAAAATCGCACTAAGCCAAAATACTAAGGTTCTTTCCTTCCACCAATTGATACCAAAATATTAAGGAATCAATTTCATAATGCATAAAGCATTAGTAATAAATCTCCTAAGTGAAATTTCAAAATGGAAAAATGAAATATTTGCGCGATGTAACTAAGATAGGTTTGAAATTAGTAATACAAAGAAGCATTTTACAGATTTTATTTTCGCAGTTCAATCTAATGTTGACTCGCTTCAGGAATGATCTCCGTTTCTTACATTCTCATCGATCTCTTCTATAAGCGACTTATTTGAACTCGTATCTTTTGTGTTAAAACTCGTTTCATTTTATTGAAAAAACTTTCTTTTTTTAAGAACGACCTGAACAACCGCTATATAATACACGTGCCTTATTGTATAATTTATTTAGCAAGATACTATATTTTTTAAATAAAGTTTAAATATCCCAAATTCTTACCATTTAATCGATGAAACTGGTATACTCAATAATAATGAAGAAACAGCTCATCTTACCTGAAAATAAAAATAAAAACAAGAATTAAAATCAATTCATATTATGGCCAAAATACAAATTAAAATGTTCAGATATAAATAGACAGATTCTGCGTTTGAAAAAATTCTAACTTAAACACAACCTACAGCAACCGAGAAGAATTTAGTCCTTACAATAATGATTAAAGAAAAAAATAATTAAATCCACTCTTATCTATATTAATTGACTGGTTGGTGGTTTGATAAGGACATAAATCATTTGAGTGAGTTTTAATGATAATTTCCCAAATCTTAAAAATAATTGCTACAAAAAGAATTAAATTTCAACAAAGATTATTTCGCGTCCTTTTACTGGAAGGGGAGCGAGGAACAGAGGTAGAGTTTAGTGGGACACGAACAGAGGGAAGAGAGGAAGCAAAAGGTTAAAAGAAGACGACTTCTTTCTCTGAATGGGTTGAGATAAGGCACGGAACCGCCCTTCGGTGAATGAATACTCGTCTTGAAATAAGTAGGAGTGTATTCAAGAGACCGTGTGTGTAAGGAAGAAAGTTGGATGAAAGAAAAGGATACCTCACGATAATTTTACAAGTAAAAAGTTGTTTTCGACAAGCCCTTTACTTGATGGAGCATGAGTCTTTAAGGAAATATATGATTATGTTGAAAACAAAATTGCCGTCTTCAGCGGTAATTTACTGATTTATTATTATTATAATAACCATCAATCAATGAATTTCCGTTGACGGAGGAAACAATGTGGAAGATGTGAGCTCAAAATTTACACAAACTTGCTATTAGTGCTTCTGAAATAATTGAGATATGCAACACTATATGCAACCTTCGGGACTTGTTTATGACGCAAAAATAGATTTTACGTAAAGCTATGACTACTGTATATAATTGAGTGAAAATGCTTACGAAACCTCCGGAGGAATAGTATCTTACATTTTATAACAAGGGTACGTATAGCGCGCCGAAATATGCGTGTTATCTCATCGCGTTGAGGAATTGTAAGTGGCTTTTGCATCAGTAGATATCCTATTTCCAGATGGTCTAGGAAAGGATGGCAAATGGTTTTTGGGTCACAAGCCAAGAAAGTAACGTGAATCATCAAAATTGATATTTTTCGCGTGCCACTGGTTTACTCCTCTAAGAAACTTCATAATACAGAAATTGCAAGCTTACGTGTGTCAAGTAAAATCGCACGCGTGCCACGTATTTGCCATTCCTGGCCTAGAGCCTTGCCGTCGGAGAGGATTTTCTCCAAATTTTACTTCAAACTCCGCAAACCTTATCCTCTCGCGTACAAAGTATTACCTTTTGTAACCTCTAAAGACATTTTAACGGAAAAAGAAAGAAATATCGCCAAGTAGATTACAAATCAAGTAAGATGTTGTCGAAAAAATGTAGATAAAGCTCCAGTAGGAAAATAAAATTAGTATTTTGCCATAATAGGGATTGGATTCTTCAAAGAAAACAAAAGTTGTAGAACAGGCTTTCATAAGCAACAGGAACCTACGGCGATACAAATCACTTAAGCTATTGCTAAACCGGCATTTAAATGAAGTACAGCGAGAGAGGATTGGTTACCATTAAACTCGATAAACCTCAAGTTTTGTTAAATAATTATTGTGTTCTGGGTATGTTTATATATGTTTTATATCAATTTTTAAATTGTAAAATTAATAGCAGTTAACAATGATTGGCATTTGTAACGGAACAATTGGCATTTATAATAATAACATTTTTGAAAGGTTACTAAAGTGATTTATGAATGATATTTCAATTACAAATCCATCTAAAACGCTCTAAAATATTTTTCGCCCAATTTCAGTTTTCAAAACTAACCTCTTAATAATTATCACTTACAATATTATGCAAGGAAAAATATTAATTATATAGATGCCCGTCAAAGCTATCACGATATGATAATGGCGGCGAGAAGACTTCCATTTTAGGAGTTTGATCCACTTTCCAAATATAATTTCTTCCATACCGAGGTGAGGTGAAGTATTAATTGCGCTCGAGAAACAAGAGCCGAGGAAAATAGTCTTCGTTAAAGTAATCCTGCGAAAGGAGAGCCATTGAAAAGGCTCCGTTTCTTCATAATCCTAACCTTCTCTGCATCTCTTTTTCTCTTGAGAATGGAATCCTTGAGAGTAGGCATTTCTATCTTTCCTCCAACGGGGGCTTCAACTCTTCACTCACTCCAAAGAGGGCGCCAGGAGAAAAGCAGGAGAGGAAAGAGAGAGAGAGAGAGAGAAAGAGGATGGATATGAAAATGGGAGTCGACAATTTCCTCATTTCCTTCCTTCACGTTACGCTACGTATTTTTCTTCTGCATTATCAACTCATATTCTTTCCTATTTCCATTTCCGGCACTTAGCCTTTTTAATTTCTTTAATTTCTTGTCGCTCATCTCGATTCTTTTCATGACGCTTTCTCTCTTTTTAACCCACTTCTAAATCTGCCCTCTCGCTCCCTCTCAAAGCAATCTCCCTCCGATCTCAAACTTCTCTTAGCTCAGCGCCTCTCTCTTTATCTTTCCCTCTCGAAAAAAAAATCATATGGATCATCGTTTCTCTCGGAATGGAGACGAAATGCATGGGCAAAATTGAAGCGACTAAACCCGTATATCCGACGTAGTGAGACGGAAGACGGCAGAGAATGCATGAAAAGTGATATCGAAAACGCGCCGTCGCTATTCGTAAAAAGACATGAAAGCTATAATGTCCGATCATGTTCGCTCATAAAAGAAGGCCTGCAGAGAGAATTTATCCGCGCAATATCTTCAGTTAAATAGCAAACGCACGCTCACGTACAAAATTTATCTACTCAATCGTTCCAACGGACCAACGTCATAAAGGGAATTCGTAAACGGTTCAAACCTCACCAGGCAAACCCGAAAAAATGCTTGGTAATTAATTCTCGTCACACACAAACCAATATGTTCGATCGACGAGCATTTTTCCGCCTGTTTGCATGAAAAAGTTTCAAAAGAAATAAAATGTAAATGTTTGCGTAATTTTTATGAAATAGTAGTTTATATTTATAAACTTTTAGTATTTTTTTCTGAAAATTTCTGGTTAAATCTTTGTTTTGAATTTTTTTCAAAGATATTTTTAGGAATATGCACAATTTAACGTTGCTTTTACTAGAGTAAAAGAATACAACTCCGTAAAAGTATTTGAGATGCATCTACAATTTTACGATAAAAAGTTTATACCTTACCAAAAATTCTTTACGAAATTTCTTCCAACGGGCACCCATAAAACTTTAATTTCTCTCATTTACAGAACAAACATTAATAAAATCAATTTTACCGGCCGTTTGGAATGCCAGAAAATTACAGAGTTAATATTTTAATATAGCTGGATATTTTTATGCTAACTCTTTAGATACAAAAAATATGAAATAAAACCAATTAATCTAGAAAGTACCTGCCTTCTTTCTGTCCTTTCAGTACGTCATGCGTTTGAGACCACGCCGCATTTGTATGTAATGCTATTGATTTAGTTTAAATTGATGGCATTACGAGTTGTTTTCCTTCGCGAATGGGAAAAAAATTACAGAGACGGTTAGGTAGAAGCGTTTCGTTGCGGGCTGAATGTGTGTTGAGGGAAGTAAGGAAACTTGGGGGTGTTAAGGTTACCAGTACAAGGGAATAGAAGCGACCAAGGCGTGCCCAAGATTCAGAGAAAAGGATGACCGAAGTGGATGGACGGCAAAGGGAAAAGTTGGCACCATGAATGGAGATATTAAAGGGGAAAGGACGGTGGGGATTGCGATGGATATATATATATATATATATATATATATATATATATATATATATATATATATATAACAACTTACGGAAAAGGAAAGGTAAAATGAATATATGGATGTCAACAAGGTGTTGGGATGAGGAAACCCAGTGACCACTCACCAATCAGACGACTTCAGGTTGGCGAGGCCCCGGGGATGTCGAAGCGACACACGTAAAATGACACAAAAACACAGAAACATCACAAACGTAAAGCTTTCGGAACTACTCCTTCTTCAGCTACAGAGAGAGAACTGATGGCGGTGACACTGGGTGGAGGCATGGGGGTGGAAGAGTAGTGCAGAAAGGTCGAGGATTGGAGGAAACGGAGGGGGTTGGGGATGGGTAGGGTGTTGGGAGAAGACAGAAAGGGTGTGAAAAGCTATCGAAGGTTGAGGCCTGGGGGAGTGAAGGAGTTTAGGAGATGGATATGCGAAAGCTCCCACTGACGGAGTTGGGGAGCCGAAGCATTGTCGGGGAGAGCGCGAATGACTCTCCATAAATATATATATATATATATATATATATATATATATATATATCATCAGAGGTCGTCTGTCCGTAGACAGGTCCATCATTACTCACGGTTAAACCTGGTTCTACATGTAATCCTATTTTCCGCTGCACTCTTCATATCTTGATAACTCTCTATTCATTTCATATCGTCTACCAACTGAAGCCTTTTCCTACGCCTTTCCCTTTTTCCATCTAGTTTTCCATCTAACACGTCTTTAATCATACTCTCCCTCCTCAGATAATATCCAACCCAGTTTGCCATCCTCTTCCTAATACTCTGTATAATCATTCGCTTCTCTCCCACTCTTCGTAGCACCTCATCATTTTTCATCCTATCTGTCAATTTTATTTTCAGCATTCTCTTTCAAGTCCACGTTTCAAACTCTCCACGTATTTGATGTCATTTTTCCGTAGCGTCCATGTTTCTGCCCCGTACAAAGCTATACTCCATACATAGCATTTTATGAACTTCTTGCGGATATCTTCCCTTATATTCCCCGTAAGTAGGCGTTTCTTTCTTCTGAAAGCCGCTTTTGCTTTTTCTATTCTAGTCCTGATCTCATCTATACATTTTGCTTCTCTTGTTATGATGCTTTCACGGTATTTATAATCTGAAACTTGTTCTAAAGACTTTCCTCCAATACTTATGTTCAGGTTCTCTTCTTTACCCGATATCGCATGACCTTCGATTTTTCTGTCTTTATTTCCATACCGTATTTTCTACCTGTTATTAGTAGTCTATTTATAATGTAAAATAAAGAGACATGTGGTAATTCCACATAAATTTTATGTGGAATTACAACAACTCTCTTTATTTTACATTATGAAGATATTCCACTAAGTGGCGCCTGAAACCATTAACTATAGTCTATTTATCATTATCTGGAGTTCCTCTTCCTTTCTTGCTAGAAGTACTTGATCATTCGCGTATTTTACTGTTCTTATAATCATTCCTCCAATTTTGAAATCTCCTGTGCCTTCTAACGCTTCTTGCATTAGACTTTCTCCATATATATTGAATAGGGTCGGCGATAGGCAGCAGCCTTGTGTTACTCCCCTACCGATATTTACTCCGCAGGTGTCCACATTCTCCAACCTGGCCTTTACAACTTGATTCACATATATATTCCTGATCAGTCTCCTGTCTTTCCAGTCTACACCTATATCCTTTAATACCTTCATCAACATTACCCAATTTAGTCTATCAAAGGGCTTCTGCCAGTCTACGAAACATACGCAGATATCTTGACTGTACTCTATTGCCCTTACTGATAGGATTCTAAATACTCCTATAGCATCGCTAGTTCCTCGTCCTTTTCTAAAACCGAATTGATCTTCCCCTACCATTTCTTTTGCCTTTTTCTCTAGCCTTTTATTAAGAGTCCTCGTGATGATCTTCGAAGTCTGTGACAGAGGGCTTATCGTTCTGTATTCTTTACACTGCATTGCCTTTGGCTTCTTCTTTAGAGGGATCATGGTTACTTCTAGGAAATCCCGAGACCACTCTCCCACGTCGTAAATCTCATTCATTAATTTCGTTATCGCTTTTAGTCCTTCTGATCCCATGACTTTAAGTACCTCAGCCGTTACCATCGCTGCCTGTAGCTTTCCCTTTCTTTAGTTCCATTATCGGTTTTCTACTTCGATCTACATAATACTTGGTCCTAAGTTGTTTTATTCAATGTTTTTCTCATCTTACAGTTCTATTTTTGTCGATTCTGCCTGCTTGCTATATAGTTTCTCAATGTATTCTTCCTATACCTGTGCTATATCCTTTGCGTCTGAAACAATCTTTCCATCTGTGTTAATAATTCCTTTACCACGAATTCCATTAAACTTCTTATCTTCTAATTCCAGTGCCCTAGCGTACACCATATCTTACCGTCCTAACTTCTCCATTTGTATATATATAATAATAATATCTGATACATACTGTATTTATGTATGTTTGTATGTCCCTTATGCGTTTTGACGCCATTGAAACTATCGGATTCAAAGGTTTCATAGGCCATCCTATGGAAAAAAGGAAGAACTTGGTCTAGGTTTGCAAACCGTGGGGTTTCTTATATCCCATGGGGTCAGCAAAATACTATTTCGATAAGAAAGCATGGGAAATGGTGTGCAGAAACCCCAAAATGCCATGCAGCCCTTCACTGATGTGGATATAAATATACCTAAATATTAACTTACGATCACGATAAATAGCTTATTTTACGCAAGAGAGACTGAATATTTTAATTCTGTTCATGTTTAGTCGTATTACATGTTAAATCGCTCGAAATTATCCTTTAAGCGTAAACTTTATTGACATTTTCCAGGCGGCAACAAAGCAAATATTTTTCATTTTTGTCCTTAAAGGGAGATAGCCACGTAAATATTAATGCAAGGAAAGTCCACGCCGTGGCGCGCCGTAGAGGAAGAATAACCAACGCCAACATAAAGGATACAAATGGATTAAATATACTCTATGAATACTTTTAAAGTGAGTTAAATGATTTTTAGGAATATTAGAACATTGTTATCTTTTACCATTAACATTGAAAGATTTATCGCAACATCAATCGATACATCTACTTACATTTGTTCGGTAACCAAGATGTTCTTATTGTTTACGTTATGGCTAATATTATTGACATAATCCACATAATTTTATTGCTGCTTTAAAGGCTTCGGTTCATCTATCCATGTGGATATTAAGCAAGACGTTAATGCGTAAATATATTAATGGCAAAACTTTACAATACATTCGATAAAATATTAAATATTAATGTAAACATCGCTTGCTCAATTAAGGAATGGGAAACGAACATTCAATGCTTATGGTGCACTCGGAGTAATTTCTATTTTAATAAAACTGCTCGATTATGCCAAATATTCTTGGAACAGCAGTCTGCCTTGATTATATGATGGATTCGCCATTGAGATGCACCCACGAGCACAATCCTGGCTAAACTTTTTCGATGGTTTATTTGGGTGGTAGTTAAAATTCCATGTGAACCTCTTCTCCTTATAACACATTTGAGAAATTTGGGGGCACCGACAGCATGGGACCCCGAGAAATAAAAATCATTTGCTACTTAAAAGAAAATTCTTTCCCGAGCAAAGCCGGGTATCTCCAGCTAGTATATATATATATATATATATATATATATATATATATTTATATATATATAATATATATATATAATCAATGGCAACTAGGCGTTGAGTTGTCTCTCACTAGTGCTGACGAGGGGATCATCCCGAAAACTGCAACCTACGTGTGTAAATCTGACTCTCCGACATCCTAGTGCGGAGCTGGCGAGCCTATAGCACGCGTGCCAGGGGTGGCACGCGGAACGATTTTGAAATGTGCCACTAGCTAATACAACGACATGGCGAAAGTGATCCCGAAAATCTAATAAATGTACGTATTGAAACGATGCGAAAGAGAGGCCTCGTTTACAAGAGGTACCATCAGTTATATTATGATTTTTTCTCATATAATGCATCGTTGAAGAGATATTTTAAAAACTAAATTTTTTAGCTTCCACAACTACTCCACCTATCGCCGACTATTGCAAACACTTTATGCTCCTTTTTATTTTATTAGTTGTTGGAGCTTCGGTTTTTCAAGTGAATTTAGGTAATTTTTGTTTTTGTGAATAGCAGTTTATATCACCTAAATTTTTATCCTTGAATAATGGCGGAATCGAGGAATAAAAAAGCAAAATTTCCTGATGAAGGAAGCGAAAGGATTTTAAAGGATTGGTGGACTGAAAGGTATGGTGCAATTGAAAAGAACGATAAAGAATTGTGTTTTGCGTGGTGACACCGAAATTACCTACATGCAAACGCGTTTGAAAATCTAATATCTTGAGAGTTTGAAAAGAAAACATCTTGGCCCGAGAAGGAACAGTCCCAAAGGTGTCATCAGCCCATAGGGATTATGCTCTGTGTTCTAGCGGCCCAATCTGCCCCTGGCATCAGCACAGAATTTAGTATCTGACATCTTTATTATATCGTTATCATCCGATAAGTATTTCACTGGAATTTGAGAAACGGAGGTTGATGCCTCGGATCAGTCCGTTCATGTCATACATCTTCTTCATTACTTCATTCATGTCATTTATTAAATCGTTTTCACGTATAACGATTTTTCATGAGCAACCTAATGTTTTTAGAGAGTACCACCCCCACTAAAGATAACATTATCCATTAATGGACCTTATTTTTTGTTAGCGTTTAATATTATTTGTGAAGTCTAGAAGATGTGGGATTCGCTCTAATAATTCGATAAAAAACTATATTTCGTACTTTGTTTTCAACATATCATTTGAATCAAATAATATAAATTTCTTCCAGTGAGGGAAAAGACATACTATATGCTACATTGTAAGAATAGTCCCAGATAACATTTTTTATGATACTGACACGCGAAGAGGCAAATTTTCTCCTATTAAGTTAATTTTGGCACGCGATCTAGATAAGGTTCGCCAGCCCCGCCCTAGTGGCTCTTTTATCGGTAAGTGTTCAATGGGCTTCCTTTTCTCAAAACCTTGTTGCTATTGATATACCTATAAATGTTTTTGAGAGACCTCATACACAGAACTAACCGTTTTTTATATTATTTTTTCTTTCCATGCTTTATTTGCTCATATCCTTGTGACAAAAACGTTAAATTATGACTTAGGTAGTGTGTACAGTAACAGTACAGTCATTATATAATAATAACCATCCGTAGTTCGGAAAATACTATTGCCTAGAACCCCTCTGGTCCTGAGTTTTCAGGATTGGAGAGGTTTCACTGGACAAACACACACACAACTACTCCACTTCAGGCACATGTGCAGGCACACATACATACATATATGTATAAATACAAACACGCCAAAAAATATATATATTGAGGCGGAAGATGCGAGGGAGAGAGTAAAGGTTCCGAGAACATACTGCGGCTAGGAGAAGCGGAGAGACAGAGTAGGACGGGGAATAAATACGAACGAGTGGACGTCCGCTTCGCTCAAGGGTCAACCGGGACGATAGAGAAGAAACAAATTTATACAAGTCATGCAGTCTGTGCGTCTGTGGGTATTTTCGAGGATAGGGGCATGTTATGACAGGTTTAGTTAGAGAGAGATGTTGAAGAAGAAAAATAAGAGGAGAGGAATAAGGGCAGGATAGGGAAGGAAGAGCGGAGTGAAAGGGCTAGAAAGGTCGGGTACGGAATTGAGAGAGAATTGCGTGAAAATTTGCACAGAAAAAATTATAATCGGGGAGTCTTTCAAACTAAACTGATATTACACATGCAAAATAAAATGTGCACAAAATGTCTATTTAACAAAAGTAAGTAAATTATTTTAAAGAAACGGCAACGAATCTTCGAAAAAGAAATTAAAAGATGAAAATTTTCCAAAACTATAAAAAGACAAAACTCAATATACTGAATCGTTTGATCGCTCTGAAAAGGGAAAGTTAGTCTGATACGATAGATGAGTGGTTGAATATCCGCCCGGAAAGGGGAAGACCCGGGTTCTGTTCCCGATCATGGCATAATATTTCTCCCGATTTAAAATTATTCCAAATAAAAGCCCATCAAAATAAATAATTCGTTAGTTTCTATAATGACAATTAAAAGACGGCGTTAAGCTTAAAATAGTCTACTGCGACTTAAAATATGGGCACAAGCCTATCTTTTAATAATGGAAACAAATTATCGCAATATTTTCAGGAAAATCTACATTCAGGTTCTCGTATTTTTTGCTTTTCACCGTTTATAGCCTTCTTTCTTTCCCCTCGCGAGATCCTCGTTCTCTTCTACCACACGCACTCTTATTTTACTTCTCTTTGAAATTGACCTCGTTTCCACAGCATCACTTGTAGCAACTTGACCTCTATGAATAAGTCTTTATTACCCTCTTCGAAAAATACCTTAATTCGTTCTATCCCTCCGCGTTTAATGTATCTTTGTCGAGGAAAAAGGACGTACTCTTAATATATTTTCGTCGTCATATTGATGATTATTCGTGTTTCATTCAGCAGACGCAATAAAATGATGGCGACATGCGCTTGGATAAGTCATGAACGACTTTATGAATTATTTGTTTTGTGTAAAAAAAATCCGCTCCGGCCTCCGGTACAAGAAAGATGATGATGAGACTCATCGGAATGCAATCTCGCCTCGCTCGGTTGCCTATATACAGGCGCGTCACCGCGCTCGTTTGTTTAATCCCCGTTGAGGAGCGGCACATTAAGCTCTCCGAGGAGTGGCTCCGCCTTTTCGCAACAACTGTCGCTTGCTCTTCGAGGATTCGCGTCGCGGGCCATCGCCCCCGCGCCGCCCCGGGCGATTAGAGCATTAAGTGAGAAAAGGGGCGTCGGCGAATGTCAAGAGAGGCAGTGAAAGAAGATGCGGGATGAAAAGTAAATGACAGAGAAAATGTCAGTGACCTAAATAAGATATGTTTTCGTATACAACAACATTTGAGTTGACTCTCAAAATAAAGTGCGTAATACTCACTTGAAGATTTTTAATTTCTCTTCCTCAGACTCATGCAGCCCCATGCTTATTACCCGCTGGTGCATCCATGCATAAAAATAAATGTGTGTGTGTATATATATATATATATATATATATATATATATATATATATTTATTTATTAACTTAAGGAAAAGAAAAGGTAGTGATGAGGGTGGCAACAAGGTGTTGAGGGAAGCCCAGCGGACACTTACCAAGTTGGGGACCAAGTTGGTAGGCTGCTGGGGGCGTCGAAGAGACAAGTAAAACACACAAACACAAAAACACACGCAAGCTTATCGGGCCTATATATATATATATATATATATATATATATATATATATATATATATCGTAGACTGGCAGAAGTCCTTTGATAGAGTAAATTCAGTAATGTTGATGAAGGTATTAAAGGATATAGGTGTAGACTGAAAAGACAGGAGACTGGTCAGGAATCTATATGTGAATCAAGTTGTAAAGATCCGGTTGGAGAATGCGGACACCTGCGGAGTAAATATCGGTAGAGGAGTAAGACAGGGCTGCTGTCTATCGCCGACCCTATTCAATATATATGGAGAAAGTCTAATGCAAGAAGCGTTAGAAGGCACAGGAGATTTCAAAATTGGAGGAATGATTATAAGAACAATAAAATACGCGAATGATCAAATACATCTAGCAATAAAGAAAGAGGAACTCAAGAAAATAGCAATTAGTCTAGTAATAATAGGTAGAAAATACGGTATGGAAATTAAGGCAGAAAAATCCAAGGTCATGCGAATATCGGGTAAAGAAGAGAATCTGAACATAAGTATTGGAGGAAAGCCTTTAGAACAAGTTTCAGACGATAAAATGGAAGCATCATAACAAGAGAAGCAAAATGCACGGATGAGATCAGAACTAGAATAGGAAAAGCAAAAGCAGCTTTCAGAAGAAAGAAACACCTACTTACGGGGAATATAAGGGAAGATATCCGCAAGAAGTTCGTAAAATGCTATGTATGGAGTATAGCTTTGTACGGAGCAGAAACATGGACGCTACGGAAAAATTACATCTAATACTTGGATTGCTTTGAAATGTGGACTGGAGGAGAATGCTGAAAATAAAATGGACAGATAGGATGAAAAACGATGAGGTGCTACGAAGAGTGGGAGAGAAGCGAATGATTATACAGGGTATTAGAAAGAGGAAGGCAAACTGGGTTGTACATTACCTAAGGGGGAAGAGTATGATTAAAGACGTGTTAGAAGGAAAACTATGTGGAAAAAGGGAATGAGGCAGGAAAAGGTTTCAGCTGATAGACGATTTGAAAGGGAAAGAGAGTTATCAAGATATGAAGAGTACAACGGAAAATAGGAGTATGTGGGGAACCAAATTTAACCGTGAATAATGATGGACCTGTCTACGGACATACTACCTATGATGATGATGAATTTTTATTTTATGAATGAAATATCGACAAGGCACATAATTTGAATCGTTATATTCTTTCATGCCAACATCCATTAATAAAGGATTCTGATCTCATCAAAATTTAACACGTTCGAATGAGATCGCTAAAAGATATAAAAATGAAGAGAAGAATCGATTTACTATTATGATGCGTAGCCGGTTATAATAAATATATATAGGCATAACAATACAAACTTAATAATCTAAGCTCATTTCGATTTGATCAGGTTCATGAATTTTGGCGTCAAAAATTAATAGCGTCTCTTCAATTATTATATTATTATATATTATATTATATATATATATTATATTATTATATTATACATTTTGTATTACATCCTAAAATTAAATTAATAATTCTCACATTAAACTCAGTTTAAACTCCCAATTTCATCTACAAGATTCTTTAACTATTACGTTATCACCACGGCAAATATGGAAAATTAGTTTAATTCTGAAGGTTATTAGCTGGAAAACTGGCGTAAACAACACATGTTGCTAAATAGCAACACTGGTTACCCAAAAGGATAAGAGAAATCACGTGGCTAATTTCTAGCTGGTCGCAGATTCATGATGTCTCGAGAGATTTTATAGTACTATCCAATGCCCACGAATGACGACCCATTAGTTCGATCAGATAGCTGTGAGAAGTGCAACAGGAAACTAGGACGCAGTCAGAGGCAATACCATACCACCGCCTTAAGTTGAATAATCCTATTACATCGAATCCCTCCGTTACGACACGTCTCGTACTATTTGTACGGACCTACGAGACGACTTTTCTTTGAGAAAATTGCGTTAAATTTGCAAACGTCCGAATTCTTGAACATAAAACGCATAAAACCAAGAAAAGTTCTTGTAAAGTTTGTATCATCTCATTAAAAACTTAACCTTAAAAATTTAGTTTCGTGTGAAGCATTAAAAATTATTGGATATGATATTTTTTTAATTTTAAAGAGATAAATTGGTTAATGAAAGCATCGGTATTTGTTTTTTAGAATTTTAAAAATCCTGAGTTATATAAAAAATAGCCGCAAATTAAAAATTGCGTTTCCAGCATATTTCACGCTAATAGAAAATTTGAAAAGACAGAAGGACACGTGCGGTAAATGAAACACAAAAGATAATTTTAACTTTATATTAATTTTCGCGAAAAAATTGTTCAAGTGCCATTTTCGACGATTTCTCGTCTTCTCCACGTGATTAAATAAGTTCAAAGCTTAAATAACGTCGCGCCTTTTATTTACCGCACCTGTCTTTCCCTAAATTAATTTGGTATTTTCCCTGAACTATTTCTCACATCAACGATTCTCTTCTCAGGTCATTACATCTCCCGCCCCGAGTTTTAATTAACGAAATTTACGGAACAAAATGGAATTTTTTCGGCAAAAATGTTTGGGCAAATCTCGCGAGTGTGACCTTGATTGTCCTTTAAACCCCACACCGCAGTTTATACGGAGGGATCCTCCGAAACACCGCTCGTAAAATCGAAGAATTACGAGCTTAACGGTTATGGAGCGGGATAAAATAGGTTCGAGGTAAAACAACAGGAGAAAGGTCCTCCGGCGAGATAATGGCCATTGGCCAAAAGAAGAGAGAGAATTTTTTGGGAGGGTGGGGAGAAAGGCATCGAGAAAGAGTCAGCGGGCGTGAAGTGAACGGCAAACGGGATTAAGAAAGAGAGATAGAACGGGAAGCGCGGGGGAATAAAAGCGAAGGACGGAAGTGGGAAGAAGAGCGTAGGATGAGAGAGAACATCGCCGAGATTTTAATTCGGTGAGGGCCAATAGTTTCAGATTATAGAACCTCGTTTTAACTCGAACGATCTCCACAGAGAGAGAGAAATTTTTCGAAATTCCTTCATAAAATCCCGTATTAAGGATGGCCGAGTTTTATCCCGATTCTCTCTTGAGCCAATAGTAGTAGGAGGGAGAAGGTCGAAGGGGAGAGAGCACTTAGCATGTAGATGGGCGAGTGCCTTATTAATTAAGCGACGTTCGCGAGGAAGCACCTGTGGAGATGGCGGCGGCGCGATTGCCAGGCCGTGTTCCACTTTCTCATTTAATGCGATGCAGAAAGGGAATTGAACGCCCCGCCAGATCGCGCCGCAAATGAATTCGCCCGGCGCGCGAGGGAAGGTTGCCTGCTACGGCGGACGGGAAGGCGACTGAGTGATGGCCTGCGGGACGTTTCCGGAGCGAGAGAAATGGGTGGGCGAACCGAAAGGCGACATCTGAGAGATACGAGAGAGAGAAAGGAAAAGAATGGAGCTCGTGGACGCGAAATGGCATCGCCGTTCGTCGGCGGAAATGATAAGTGCAGCGAGACAGGAGGGTCGCAGAGGCATTCGCTCATCAATGATCTTGGATTCGCGAAATTTGAGCTGGTGGAATTTTCTATTAAAATAGAGCCCTGATACCAAAATTCCCTTTAGGATTATTCATTGCAAAATGCAAAAATTTTAAATGCAAATGTCAAAATTCTTTAATACGTCATGTCATGATCAAAATCAAAAGACAGCGTTGATGCTAACTATTATAAAACTTTCACAATAACTAATCATGTCTACAAAAAGTTAAAGTTGAAATTACACAAATATTAAATCAGACAAGAAATATTAAATGTCATAAGATATTTGCCTTCGTGAGACAATTGATTAAATGCGCGGTAATTAAGATTTGGGTAAGACTTTGTTTGATTAGGATAATTTAAAATAGAGAGTGGCAGAAAAAGTGAAATTTTAAGGAAAATAGGGGTGAAAAGAAAAGAAAGAGAAGTGGCATAAAACAGAGCGAAAAGAAAAGAGGCAGAGAAGATGTCCGAGTAAGTTTCCACGTGCACGGCGCGATTCATCATAAGGAGACCAGTTGTTTCGGTGAATGTAAACAAAAAGTTCAAGACATCGAAGATGAAATGTATTGCATTTTCTAAAAGGACTTTGCATACCCGTGAGAACAAGAAGGGTTTATATACGTAAATGAAATATAAGATTTTTAATTGATATCGCAATTTAAACTAAGAATATTCACATGGAAGATACGATTGATATTAAATTTTGTTAAATAATACCGCCATAATTCTTTTAATTTTGCCAAACTAAATTTTGCATTTTCCCAACATTTTACACGAATTTTTGCTCCAGCTCTTAAAGCCGAGTTCAAATTTTAAATTTCTTTCTTTCTATACGCAAAGTACATTCGATAATGAATTAGACAGGGCTCAAGCAAACATTTTTCCATTAATTACAGCTACAAGGTAAAATGTCGGAATATTAGCTCTCTATATTTTTTAAAATTAATTTTTATCCAAAATATTTAAATTCAACATCTTTGAAACTGATAGGCAAAACATTTATAATTACATTGCCCAAGAAATTATCTCGTTTGTATAAATAAGAAAAAAGTTAATGTGATGAAATTAATCCGATTACAACTTTTGCTTACAATACCTAATTTTACGGCAGTTTATATTCACAAACGAAGGAAAACGAACCTTTTTATGGCCAATAAACTTCGTTGCATTGCCAATGACCTAGTCACAGAGGACTCCCTGACGACAGTTATGTGAAGCACACTTAAAATATTCAGAGAAACCTATTCCGTGAGTGAGCCCATAAAAATATTCGCTTACGCTTTTCGTTCATTCTCTTTGGACAGTCTCCCGGAGCAGATTTTGCGCTACTCGCTGGCGGCTCAGAGAGAGAACTGGAGTCAGGCGCCAAGTCATTATAAAGCCATCGCCATGATGAAATTCCAATTTCCCCTCAATGAACTATATCGTCCGTACGCCCTCACTAAGTCAACGCTACCTTATACCGGAATTTTCCTCCCTGCCTCCTGCACCCGTGCAATATACCTTCTCCTACGAAATTCCTCGCATATGCAATTCTTCCGTCCTACCCACCGATTGCGCTCAACCTACATAGTTGAGCACTTTAAACATTTCGATTCACCAACTCAGCTAACTGCCTTCCGCGTTACTTTCATCAAACTTCCTCATTCACTCGCTCATCACTCCTTCATATGCCCTCTCTTCACCTTTCCTATCTCTATCCTTTCACCGATGCTGCTATCTAAGTTCCTCCTCCTCTCTTCCCCTCCCCCACTAAAGTGGCGGCCGGTGCGGTCAAGGTTAACCTTTCACGTTTTATCTGATCAATAGTAACCGATGCCTAAAATTTTTGTGGTATAACTTTAGCTTTGATCGTCATGAAACGCAAAATCATTTTTTCGATAATTTTTCAATGAATAATCCCAAGGACAAACTGAATCGAACAATTTCCTAGAATAATGCAAGTAAAGAAGCAATTGCGTAACGATTGTCTGCCCAGACGATAAAAAAGTTAATTAATTCTGAAGACTTTTAAATGGCCATTGTTTCTAGAAGATAAAGTTCATTTTTATTACATTATCTTTTTGAAATTTCAGGTCTCCTTATCTGACCTCTTTCACAGATATAATGCCACAATATTAACAACGCCTGAAATCGATATCTCGAAAAAGCGCACCTAAGAAAGATCTAAGAAATAATTTTATATCTGATCAAGTATCGATTGTGTAAATAAGATGGTCGGCGTAAATCCATTTAGAGAAATACGAAATAATAGCCAATATAACCCGTCATTCTCAACAAATTTCATTATAATGCACGATATTTAATCATACCCATATATTAATAAATGTACTGCTCAAAATGTATTTCAGCATTTTCACGCGTGATCGAGCAAAAATATTACTCAGCTGCGCATGAGAGATCAAAGGAAAATGAAATAAGGAACCGGAGAACGAAGGGGGAGTTGGAGGAGTCGAGAGTGATGTCGTAGGTCAAAGGGGGACTCAGGAAACACCCTTCCTCCCTCCCTTCCCCTTGACTTCAAACAGTTGGCGTTCCATATTACGACTTTCGCGATAAGCTTTCTCTCATCTCCCTTATGGCAAGTCGGAAAATTTCTTCCTCCAAGCTCTCTGTTAACTTTCACGGAGAATTAATCCATATTGATTATCTTATAAAGTAAATAGTTTTATGGAAAATCCGCATGAATGGTAACTTGAAAATACGCTGCTCAAGATTATTCATCACAGATTTAAAGTTTTACATTGACAAATGCGCTTCCCTTTATCATACTACTTTCGCCTTTACTACATATTAAGTCAGATCGAGATTTTGTACATCGATAGGTATAGGCGCGCATTTTTTAATTCAGTTTCTTCTAAGGCTGCATATTCTTTTTAGTAACTAATTGTGGATAAAAACATTTTTCCATGATTTCTGGTTGAGTCATTTTTAAAACAAGAAGCGAACTATAAAGCCTACCGTAAATTTTTATAAATAATGCTCAAATGAAGTTTCAAGTAAAACAATTTAAAAGAGCAACTTTAAGCAAATACAACAAACTCGGAATATATGCACGCACATAATCTTCTCTCCGTGACCGAAGAAGTGTCTTTTCCTTTTCACCTAACGTCTCTCTTTGATACCTCTAGCAGCTCTCCAACCACGGTAAGCGTCCATTGGGCTTCCTACAACACCTTGTTGCCTCCCTTTTCTCGTTTTACCTTCCCTCTTCCTCAGGCATACATGTTGTACATATATATATATATATATATATATATATATATATATATATATATATATATATATATAATACATTATTGACTTTACTCTTGAACGGGTTAAATATTGCTGCCCTTACTTATGTTTAGTTAAGTGTAATAAACTCCTTTATAGTTTCATTTTCGCCTGAATGAGCCCTTTTAATCACCCATCAATCTTCTCTCTACTTTTATCTAAACCCGCAAGAGAGGTACCGCTTGGCAATAATGAAGCCTCACCGCGTGGTGAAAAGCCAGCTCCATAAATTTGTCAGGAACGAAAAAATCCCAAAAATACTGGAAGAGCAAAGAGCAGAGAGTCTCAAACGGATTGTTTAAAATACGCCTAGAGAACCCTTTGATATCCGCGTCCTGAGATCACGATTTGTATACTTAACAGGAAGGAATATTGAATGGGTAAAGAACAGAACTATGTTGAGATATATATTTTAGGGCTTGTCGTGTATCCAGCACCTTTAGATGCCATTTTGCGGAACTAATCTGGATCAGCAGAAATTAATATTTAACTGTCTTAAAATTCATTCAATGTAGAATATTATGCTTACCTTAATGTTAAAATCAAATAGACACAATTTCTCTCTCTTCGATAACAAGAAAAAGCTTAGGAAAACCAAATGCGCATTTCTACTACAAAGCATCAGAGATGGTTCAAAGGTAGTATATGCTAGTAATAACCTTTTTATGACTGTTGGAGAGACATATTGTGCCCATATGTTAACATTCAACTCCTTGTAGTAATAAAACCTCGGATGTGCTAATTATCTGAATTTTAAGGAGATATAGATGCTATTTCTATTTTTAAAGAAACCAAGATCTCTGGCTGGAATATCAACATAAATACATTTCTGTTTCTTTTTTATGACTGTAAAATGAATACATCCAGGTCACAGAAAGTCTTACTACCAGTGTTTAGATGTTCACAAAACGGAATGAAACCTCAATTACGTCTTCTCGAGTGATTTCCTGCGACAAAACGATAATGAGTTTTAGCGGCTTTCCACCGTGATTCGTATATTTCGTGCATCGCGCGCTTCCCTCACCTCTATCTCTCTGTCTCCAAGACTTTACGAAGTACGATGACACGGGCGTCTCGGTCAAAGTAGATTGAGAGTACACTCGAATTGGGAAACCGGCCAAATGTCGTTATATAGGGAAACATGCCAAAATTGCGTAGCTTTTGGACAAGGAGCCTCGGCCACCTACCCCACCGTCGCTACCCAATTTCAAACAAACCGCCGTCCATGTCCGAGTCTAAACTACACCGCACTCCACCCCTCATCCAAGTTCTCCCTCTCGACTCCTCCTTCCCTCCCAGCCATTCTGACTTCCAAACTATTCCAGCCCCTCCCCCGTAACCCTTTCTCACCCACTCATTACAATTCCCGTTCTTATTCCTTGACGCATGAACGTAACCAACAGCGACCTTCACCACAGTACCCTTTTCCCCAACACCCGCTTTCACAACACCCAGCTTCGAAGCAACACCGACTTCCTCAAACACCGCTTCCCTCATAATTTCCGACCCACGACCTCCACAGCTACACACTCTAGCTGAAAGCGAGGAAAAGTCTTGCTTTTCTTGCGAATAAAATTCCTAACAGTTGCTTACATTTTTTAATACTGATAATATTTTCGAGTTTCCACTTCGAATGGTTTCAAAAGGCTCAACGATTTTTATTCGGGCGAAATGGAAGATGTCTGAGAGAAAGAGAGAGTAAATTTGTTCTGGCTTAATTCTTTCGCGAGTAAATTATCTCGCCGTCTCGGTTTAATTTCGCCTTTAAAGCAAAATTAAATTTCGGAAGCTTAATTTTGTTCCTTTATTTATTAATTATTAAATGACAAAAATGAATTCCGCCAAAACAAACAATCACGTTCGCCGGCTATATTATATTAAGTCTATTAATATGACAAGCTCTCCGGAATAATAAAGATATTCGTTTTTAAGTATGATTGGATGTCCATATGAAAAAAGAGTTGAAAGAACAGGCAACTTTCTAACACTAAAAACTACAATATCACTTAAATATGATATAGTTTCGTATTTTCTCCGTGTACTAATTCATGGAAGATCGTCAATATGAAATTACGAAGAACGAATGGATTTCATAAAACTTTCGGAAATAACATAACGCCGAGAATGGTATGAAATAATGATCTTGCATATACATACTTATGAATCCAGTAGTTGAAATAACGACAAAAATTAAACCAACTGCTTGGTGGATGACATCACCGCATAAATATTATGAACATTTATTCTAGCTCCAATTTCAGAATAATGCATCCGGCTCTTGTCCATTTCGAAATTCGGTCGAGTACCTGACATCTCGTGAGATAACTCATTCCTAGCGGATTATAATCCCTTCCTCGCGAGTTTCAACCAAATCACTGTAATATCTGGACGGGTGCCTCTGCATACTAGCCATTCCAGCGGAAGTTCAACTCTCCTATCTAACAAACAAAGTTGATGCAATATTTTTATTGCAAATTTACTGAAATTCAACTGCAGTGTAACCTCAATAGAACGAGTGCGGCACATAACGAGAACTTTGTTATTGCGAGCGAAAACACCGTCACCATCAATTTCTTAACGTTACGTATGCGTAATTTAATTTTCTGATATTACGAGTACTCGTAAGAACAAGTATTATTATGAATGTTATGATTTCTCGCTGTATATAATAGCTTAGTATTATTGCATTGAAAGTATGCGTCTTTTTAACTGTATTTAGATGTCAATAATAAGAAATACAGCTATTTCTCGGTCATTTTCAGATTACATTACCATCTTAAAAGCAGTAACTCTCACGTTAGCGAAGAAATATCAATAGCAGTATTCATTACATATAGAGAGACAGGAATGAGTTGGATTTCTATCTTTCTTGATATACAAGCATTATAACAATGATGACAAAATTTTGAAATTGCTAACGTAAAAATCGTGATTCAAACATTAATAGTTTTTAAGATATCGCAGCTTCGATGAAACATAAATAAAATATTACTAATGCGTTAATGGAAAAAATATAACTGACAGAAAATTTAATACATTTTTACGCGAAAACTGCGTCCTAATACTCACTCCCCATGCAAATAAGAAGAAAGGATCAGTTCATGCATGTTGGAGGAATAGAATAGAACTTTTGTGATTGTTAAGTACTGACAATGAGTTAAAAATAATTGCCTGGGCGATAAAAAAGAATAGAGGCAATTATTTTTTGCGAGTGTACTCTGTAATAATGAGACGAATCATGAAGGGATTATATATTGGGTCAAGAGGGTTTGGCTAGATGTTAAGGATAATTCCAAAGCGTAACCATAATATCATTTTTTACTCTTTTCCGACAATGATGCACTCTGGAAATAAACATCGCATTTCACGAAGAAATAGAAAGAAACGTTTTTCCTTGAAATTTAAAAGGTACTACTTCTACTTTAATGATTTGAGTGCTCCAATAATATGCACGAAAACGTTTCATTGAATTATTTTGATTTATCCTCGTTGTTCTCCTTTGCTTTCCAATTTAAAGTGGACAAATTCTTGGTTAAAAACTGTGCAGAATGAAATAGTGGTTATTGTGGAAATGTGGAAATTTTGAATTTGTTCGAATTTACTGATGCATGTAAAAGACCACACAGTTTAAATTATTCACATAAAATATCCTCTTAAGATCAATATTAGACCACAAATAATTAAATTCAAAACTACACAATTAAGACTATATTATATGCGAGGCTAATTTTGGATTAAAATTTTGTCATTTTAATCCCCTACGAAATAAAAAGCTGCTCATGGTTATAAATTTTCAATTTACATATTTTGTCTAAATTAAATTATAGATGTGAAAAATATCAACAGGTCAAAAAATATTGATTAATATTTGGTATTACCCACTTTATTTCTAAATTAATCCTAACTATGGTAACAATAAATGCTGTAAAAGTGTTTTATTAAAAATTCTATCGTTGCAATATAATATCTATACTTCACGATAAAACGCAATTCCACGAACAATAAGTGAATTCCAACTAAAATACCTTTCTAAAACATCGAAAAAACTCAAGCATGCAAAAGCCGTCCTTGACGAAAAATAATAAAAATTGCGATAGCAAAAAATTCCACTACGGAAAACCGCATTCCAACTCGGTTTTATCTTTCAAACTCAAACGTCCAACGGATATCAATCGCGAAAGAATAAATCATTCTCAACCGTTTCAAAACGTCTAATTCCTCTATTAAGAGCGAATGAAGAGAATATTGAAGAGAGAGAGAAACGATTGAAGAGAAATGAACGCGCGACACGTGTGAAAAAGATGTCTAAATCCGAGGCGCGATGGAGGTGACAGGTGAAGGGAGAGAGAGATATTTTTAATGTGAATGAAACTGTTTAAAGAGGGAGGAAGAAAGTTAAGAGTGAGAGAAGGATAGAGTGGGAGATAGGTAGAGAGGGGGAGATAAGTATAAGTAGTGGGAAAAAATATAGGGAGTGGGAGGGAGGTAGAAAGTGGGAGGGAGGTAGAGAGTGGGAGAGAGGTAGAGAGTGGGAGGTAGGTAGAGAGTGGGAAAGAGGTAGAGAGTGGGAAAAAAGTAGAGAGTGGGAGATAAATAGAGTTGGAGAGGTAGAGATTGGGAGAGAGGCAGAGTGGAAGAGAGTGGGAGAGAGTGGGAGGGAGTGGGAGAGAGTGAGATAGAGTGGGAGAGAGTGGGAGAGGCAGAGTGGAAGAGAGTGGGAGAGGTAGAGTGGAAGGCAGGTAGATAGGCGAAAGATGAGGTCGAATCCCTACGTCCTTCACTTCTCCCACACACCTCCGAAAGGTATGGCAATGGCGCTCCTAGATGCGCAAATGTTTCCCTCGCTGCCGGTTACCCCCTGAGGGAGCTCGTAATTGGGTGAGCGGAGCGAGAGCGTGGAGGTGCCACCGTTCTCACTTACACACTGACCCGTGCACCTGCTCCCGGGCACACGCGGTAGAAGAAACTTCTGATGAGGAGGGGAGAAAGAGGGGGGAAAGAGAGGGAGGAAATAGAGGGGGAAAGGGGGGAGAGGAAACGAAAAAGTGAAATAAAGAGAGCGAGGAAAGGCACACGTACTTGGGTGTAGAGTGCACTATTTGTCACCCTCTTCCTCTCTCTCTCTCCCCCGCTCTCTCTCTCCCTGATTTTCTCTCTCTTCCTCTTTCTCCCTTCTCGCTCGCTCTCTCTCTCTCTTTTTCTCTCTTCCCATAAAGTGGATCGAATTCCGATTCCCTCGCTCGAACCGAACAATTTTTTTGATCGACAAATCGACCTTCCAGACGCCAAAAAAAATGAACCCATTGTTCGCATAATGGGAGATGGGTCCATCGAGCGAAAGAAATTTATTTCCAACATTCGATAAACGCCTCTTCGATACGCCAAAGAACGAAGAGAATACTTTTGGATTCGAGAGAGATGCGCGCGGAAATAACGAGAGGAAGAAAGCGTGTGACAGAGAGAGAAAGAGATCGACTCTAAAGCGAGCCCTTTTTCCTCCGTCGTTCCGGCGTCGCACGCGGCTCCGCTGGTTCGCTCTCGTTTGCGTAGTTTACCGGAGATGGAAATGCGGCCGAGGAACTTTCATGCATTATATGCCCTCGTTGGAGATCCGGTCGCGTCGCGCAATCTCTAGCACGGAACGTCTGTCGAAATTTACGCCACTAAGACGCGGGACGATCTGCGATTTGGCACGAACCACGCATCGGCGTCGCTAATACGCCAACGAAACTCCATTTTCTCTAAAGAAAGACGGCCATCTCTCTATCTTTCTCTCTCTCTCTCCGCCGTTTTTAAAGCAGATGTAATACATAGAATATTCGTAAAATGGATCCTCGTTTTATTTTTACGAGCTCGTTTGAATACAATCTAGTATCCAAAACTCCTTGGAATCTGTAGCGTCGTCAAACGTCGATTGGAACGGCTCCAAAGGATTCGAGCAAAACAATCATCGCACGGCGTTTGAATATTGATGCCGAAAGTATTCGAGAGCGTAAAAAGGGGTACCGATATTCGGCTCCTGAATATATATATATATATATATATATATATATATATATATATATATATATATATATTAGGGTGGTCCTTATTTTTATGTTTTGGAAAACTGGAGGGGGCACGTTTTGAATCTGTTCCATTATGAAAAAAATAATTTTGGTAAAATTAGGTTAGTTTTGAATAATATTTAGGGGTCGCTACCAAGATCTGAAAAATCGCAATATATCATAATGCTAAAGATTGGTGCACTCATTTTTAAATTAGTTTAAATTTTAAACTTATATGGATTGAATTGTGAATTGTAGATACTTAGTATTGAAAATCGTGATGCAGCACCCATTGGTCAATGTTACGCAATACTGCAATAGATATAACCTTTCAGATGTACCCCTCAGAAATCCTGCGTAAGTCCACTCTTTGTGTTATGTAATAGTCCATATCAGGTCTTTTGGAATAATCTAGAACTGTCCAGAACGTTATAGAACCTCATCGCTCCTCATTCGTCTAAGTCGCATTCAGCAAAGGGAAGCAACAGCTAAACAAATAATCTCTCAATTAAATCCAACAGTTCCGCTAGTTGTGCATTGGGATGGCAGGCTGCTGCCAGATCTTACTGGAAAGGAAGCAGTTGATCGTCTTTTTATTAGTCACAGGTGATGGAGTAAAACAACTGCTCGGTGCTCCAAAAATTGCGGCTGGAACTGGATTGGAAATGGGCAAGGCTGTTGTTGAAACTTTGGAACTATGGAATATAGCAGATAAAGTGAAAGGAATGTGTTTTGACACTACTGCGTCAAATACTGGAAGAAAAAATGGAGCATGTCTTTGGATTGAACAGAAATTAGACAAGAACCTTCTCTACATTCCCTGCAGGCACCACATATTGGAGCTGGTACTGTAAGCTGTCTTTTCTGTCATCGTAAGTCCATCAGCGAGCCCAGAAATACTAATCTTCAAGCGATTTCAAGCTCATTGGGTGTCACTGGATAAGTCCGAATACAGAACTGCACTTGATGATGAGTTCACTGCCAGTGCTGTTGCCGATATTAAAGACGAAATAATCACTTTTGCTACAGACCAACTGAACCAGCAGCAACCTCGCGATGATTACAGAGAACTCTTGGAAATCTCTATCACCTTTCTTGGAAGCGAACCTTCTCGTGGAATTAGATTTCTTGCTCCTGGTGCAATGCATAAGGCTCGTCGGATGGCCAAAGCCATTTATGCTATCAAACTGTGGATGTTCAAAGGACAGTTTCCATTGAAGACAAAAGAGGAAGCTGGGATAAGGGACATA